>JAENPR010000728.1:0-328262 GCA_018135685.1 Themeda triandra
TCGTGCTCGGCACCATGGCCACATCGAGCTCCACCACAGCTGCCACTCGAAGGCTGCAGTACCCCAACTGGACTGCCCCTGAGTGCCATGTTCCTCTGATCCGAATCGTGAGCAAGCAATCTCACTCGAAGAAGACAGCCATTGGACCGCCCGTCACTCCATCGTCGCCCCAATCCTTGCTCTGTTGCGCCCGCGCCCGCCTTGCCCTCCTGTGAGCCTGCGCCGCCGCCTTGCCCGCTTTGTAACATCTAGGATGTTAATCATTAATTAACTCTGCAAATCATGAGCATAATCATATCATTAGCATCTAATCATCATCTTGACATGATTGCCTGATGCTTGTCTGCACTCTGTTCGACTTAGCCTATAAATATGATTGTTGGCTTGAACTAGAAGTAGTAGCTATGTCGCTTATCTCGAGTCGGACCTTTAATAAAGTTCGAAGAGAGGATCATTTCGAGAAAACTTCATGTTTTGACTTTTTCATGAAAATGCCTAGAAGGTGCTCAAAACGAGTGACGAAGTCGCTAGGTTTAATGACGTCGGTCGATTGGCATGCCGCGTTCTCCGAATTCCGCGAAACAACTTTAGTTGGCCCTAATAGGAAAAACATACCTAACCCATTGGGGCACATCATGCCAAAAGTTGGGATCAATTCGACCGAGTTTGGCCATCCGTTTCCTGAAAACCCGAGCCTAGGTCAACCGTTATCGGCGCGTTGGCATTGCCATGTTGGCAATTAGATATCTCTTAATCCGTTGCTCAAACAGGAAAAGTGTCTTAATGAAAAATGAAGTGTGCACTGTGATGAGTAAACTTCGTTTTTGGCCCATGGTCCAATTCGGCCCAGAAGCGGCCCAGAAACGCCACCAAATAGAGCCTCATCGTCGCCCGCCACCTGCTCGACAAAATATCCCAGCGGGGTGGGCACGTGTCCAGGGCGCGTGGCGCCCGCGTCCTCGTCCGCCGGCCGCGTGGTGCCACGCGCCCTGGCGCCTTCGACCTGGAAGGGGGACAGCGCCCCCACTCCCCCATTCACTCCCCACTTCCCCTACTCGCTCCTCGCCCCATGCTCTTCCCTTCGGCGACGCAGCGCGCCGCCATGGCCGCCATGACCAGAGCTCCGCCTCTCCTCGCTCTGCTGCCATCACAGTGCCGTGGCTTACCCGGATGCCCAAGCCAACCACCGCCCGCCTCAGCTCGCGCTTGAGCTCGCCTTCGCCTCCTCCCTCGGCGCACGAGCGGCCGCGTCAGCATCGCTCCGCCACGGAGGCCAGCCGTACACCGCCGCCGTGATGCAAGGCATCGTGGGCCTCTTCGTCCTCTTCTCTGTGCTGAGCCTCCGCTCGCCGCGCAACGCGCTGCCATGGTCGGCATCGCCGTCTTCGCCTTGCGCCGCCACCGCGGTACCTTGGCCGGCGCGGGCCATCTCGGGCCAGCCATGAAGCCCTCAGCGGGTGCGCGGGTCCCCGTGGGCTTCGCCGCATCACTCGCCGGCGTCGAGCCGCCGCCATGGTCAGGGCAGGAATCGCCGGGCCGCCTCCTCTGTTCCCCAGGGGAATGACTTTGTCCTGGAATAGGAAGAAGGTGAGGCGTACCGGTGCAAAAACGCCAGTGCAAGAGGAAACTGCAGATCTGTCCTTGCGTGCAATTTGGGAAAATCTCAGGGACTTTTGTGCAAAGTGTCTGTCTTATTCAGTTTTAGTAAATAGATTTCAGAAAATAGGGTAAAGGTTTAGAAATTCATAACTCGATGAATATTAGTCCAAATCTAGTGATTCAACTTGCTAGATTTATCTTATGAGATGCCCTAGGCTTAGAAATTACGAGATGCCATGTTTGCTGTACGTTTGTATTGAGTTTAGAATTAATTAGTGAAATGCTATTAATCTTTAGAAATGCATAGTAAATCATAGGATGCTCAGAAAAATGTGATTCTTGCTTTGTTAGACTTGTATGGCCATGCTCTGTCCATGATAATTATATCCTGTATGCTTCCTGTGTAAGAATATAGGGTTGTAGTTCAAGTGCATGCATGGCTTGTTTCATGGAATAATTCATAAACCAATTGTATAGGTTGAATCTGAGGTTGATACTTTTTGAAGGCTCCTTATATGTCATAATGTAGCTCTGTGAATGGTTGGATTCATGGTAGGAGCAAGTTGGTAGTACAAAGTATTTTTAGGACCCTCCATGTGTGCTGCCATGTCATTTTTGTGTAGGCCAGTAGGATCATCCAAATGGGATGAAACTTGGATGATACACTGGCATTGCCAAGTGTTATCTACTGTAATTTTTGTAGGATTTTAGGATGTATGTAACTATGGGTTGCTGTTCAACCCATAGTCGGTTAAATTGGGGTTGCTTGCATGATGTCATGCCTAACCCAATTATACATTGGTTTTCTGGGCAACTTGTCTTTATATGATTGGTTTGTAATTAGTATATGGTTCTACTGTTGAAATTTGGTGGTCATTGGATGATTAGTTTAGGAGCTATGGCTCTTGCAACTTGGTTAAAAGGCTGTTTAGTTGCTGTTTTCCCAGAACCAGTTCTAGTGTTGTCTATTTTAGGACCAGATAAGTTAGGAATCATGTCTTGGTGTCTTGAGATGATTGATGGACAATTTGTTAAGCTTTTCAGATTGTCCTCATTCATGTTCATAGGAATTATAGAACTCCAGTTATGAATTTATTACTGGACTGCCAGTTGTAGGTCAACAATTGGAAGCAATGCGTGAATGTGTGATGCTATGCATAGAGCATAATGATGGTAACTCATAGTGGGTTAGACTATATATGATTGATTGTTACTTAGTGTGTGTCTTGATGATTGAGTTATGATGATTGTGACTAAGTATAGGTCTTTGGCTTTACTGGCTTGTTTGCTAGTGATAAGTGTAGTAGATTAAATAGGTTGTTCGCTTATGAATATCTATCATCCTTGATCATTCATGATCATGCATACACCGATGAACATGCACTCATGCAAATGCATATGCATCATTCCAGGATCACGTGTAGAACATTCATCATGAAGTCAAGGATCCAGAAGGACAAGTCGTGAAGGAAGTTCCCACACAAGAGGTGATCGGGAACCAGACGTGAACCAGCTTGAAGATCGATCCAGATCGTCGAACTAACTCTTCGAGAAAGGCAAGCCCCGGAGCATATTCTCCTATGGTTTGCAAATATTTATTGAGTCCTTTACTATCTATGATGCATTTACGTTATAGAAGTTGCTCGGAAACATAGTTGCATTAGGACTACTTACCACAGAAGTTATCCTAAAGTAGGTACAGGGCTACGTAGAGCTTAGGCACGCTATTTAATCGGTAGAAGACGGGTGATCGACCATCATCCGCGCATGGATAGGTGGTTACTATCCCTTGGATTGAGATTGGTGTAGGTTGGTAGTGAACATAACCATGAGGCCTTCTAAATCACTTCTTAAAGAAATATGGCTTTGTACGTCCCCGATCATGTTGAATGCCGCCTCATAGATAGCCGGAAGGTCATGTATGTGCCCAACCGCGAAGCCAAGAATCTACTTGGGCCGGGTTTCAACCGCCATGTATCCATCTTTGGCGATGGGGGTGGGTGTAACAAGGGCCGGTTGGTGAGACCTTAAGATGGGGCGGTGTCATTTGATGGGCACGCTTACCCGTTGGCCGCCGGGAGTTTCCTTGGTCATGGTGGTGGTATGTTGATCCCGCGTCTTTTCCCGAGTAGATCATGGTGATCGAATCGACTCCGGCGGAGTCGTGTGGTTTGTGTGAGGAATACCCCCTCACCGAGTAGTAATCGATTATAATCGCCATCATTCCCGGATAGTGAACACTTGAGACGGACGCGGCATGGTCGCAAACAAGAATTCTTTGTACGAGTTGGTTATGTTCATACATGCTTGGTTAATGATTACTCAATCAATGCGTTATATGATTATATTTGATTGCTTCTACTAAAATGATGAAGTAGTACGAGGTGCTAACATAGTTGGTAGGCCCCAACTTAATTGGTTAAGCTAGAGAGTCCTTTTATCACTAAATGATTATTAATAAGCTCATCTTTTGGCAAACAAAATGTCGCCTACCCCACATAAAGCCCGGCATCCACCAAAGAGTCTTTTCCTTATTTTCTTTTAGTCGGGTAAGTCTTCTTGAGTACAACGTACTCAGGGTGCAATTCCCAATGTTGTTTGTTGTAGGTTGAAGATTACCACGGTGGTGACACGGTGGACTTATATCCCACTACGGGAGGAATAGACTTTGGGCAAGTCAACTCTTATATCTTATCCTCATGCTTTTGAAGGAGTCGACCATGAGTGGGCACTATATTTAATTACGTAGGTGTGAGTGTGTTTGCAAAAAAATTCTCTTCCGCATTGTTTATTTGAAAATCTTGAGTTGTAAAATATTATATTTATAACCATTGGTGTAATTCTAAAGTTTGTAAAAGTAAGCTTAAGTGAATGGGAACTGAACTTTGTGATCCGGGTGTGACTCGAGAAAGTTTCGAGATCTTTCGGGATTTCGCGGACTACCGGGCTGGTATAATTGCGGTTTACTAATTAAGCTGCCACGGTGGCTTGATTAGTGAATAGTAATTATATTAGTTGGTCGGTTCTATTACAGATAGCATCAGCTCCATGGTTCAGCATGTAGTGTTCACTTGAGTGTTTAAAAACAAAAAGATTTTGTTTTACAAAACTATTTGCCAACTTGTGATTGAAAAACTATGAGTTCAAAACTAAAGTGTGCCAGTGGTCGTGTCCGATATGCCCAGTTAAGGACTACTAGGTGGCTATCTAACAGGCTAACTATGGGTATTGCATCATATTTTCTTTTGATGTACTCATACACGACAGATATGTATGGGGGCCATTCACTTGAATGGTTATGCTTGGTTTCATACTCCTCTACGCTCTGGTAAGTCGGTTCAACGCCAAGGTAAGTGTGAGTTGTGAGAGCATGATCGGATACACTGCCGATCTAGGGGAGTGTTTATATGACACCGGATTATTTACATGTTCCACACATGTTTATATGAAAGTGTCCCATGTGTGGGATGTCGTCTTCTGACGATGAATTGGTTAGCGTGCACCTACATGCAGGAATATCGGGGGTATTCCTGTGTGGAGAAGGGTGTTGAATAGGAGTTGTTTGTATTCGGAGCTTTGACCTTATTCCTAAGGTGCCGAGTTTTTACGTCGCTTGCATTCATATGGGATTTTGGGCTGAAATGAAATCTTCTGCAGGTACACTAACCACGCAAGTTCGTATAGTTCGACTAGTTTCCGCTATATGAGAGCCGTATATATGCCACCGCTTAAAACGCTAGAATCTATTGTTTTCTAGGTTTGTGAGGACGTACGAAACGTGCATGCATCATGTCATATGATCATTTCATGGATACAACACTATTTCTTTCCTTATAAATGAATGCTTCTCTTTCGATAAAAATGGACCAATATAACCTTCGTCTCATGAGAGTTGCGATTCGGTTGTACAAGAGGCACGATTGAAGCACATCAAATCCAAGTCAACCAAAGCAGAAGCTCTACAACATCAGCTTGCCACTTGTGAGCCATATGGAATCAAGCAGTTTCTGACGGAATTTGGAAATGCCATCACTTTTATGGTGAGTTCTGCACTCTGTGGGTTATACCCCGGGTAAAGAAGCCTCACTACCAGTAGAGTCAAGAGATGGAAGGTCAACGTCTAAGTTTACTCCCTGTCAAGGTTGTGATTTCTGCCAAGAGCGAGGGAGGGTCACTTTGGTGTGGCCGCCGCTTTATCGCTCGAGGCAGGAACCCTCAGGAAGGTGAATATAGTTTCTTATGGAGCCCTGAGGGAATTGCTTAAGAGATGTCCCGATGGAGTTGCTCGTGCCACCGTGAGTGTGTTTCCCAAGGGTGACCCATACCATGTTGTGTGGCGCAGATTGGTGAGACTACACTTGTTGGTGATACGGATGAGGCTGAGAATAGCAATGGTATTGCTAGCAGTGCAATGTTTGCCATGATAAAGAGCTACTCTTGTTTTGAGAGTGCATTGGAACCTCTTAATCATGAGTCTGATTATGTCACCACTAAGCAGCAGTCGGTGATGAAGGGATACAAAGAGAAAGTAAAGAGAGTGACTATGTTGCTTGCGCAATTAACGCTTCCCAAGGAACGGGCTACGCAACGAAAGAATGTTGTCATGCATGAAGCCTTTGTAGTGCAAAGTCAGTTTAGTTTCTACTTGCCCTACTTGGTCAGCAGCAACAGTCTTTGGTACAGTTGTGCAACATTGGAATGAGTTTCGAAACGAGAAATATCGCCTGGGGAATCGGGTGATCGTGTTGGACGTCATCAATGCAGCGTTACAAGGAGATCCGTAGTGGGTCTACAATCAGCTTCAACACAATCCTCCTAGAAAGGGTGGTCAAGAAGAAGTCAACATGTTATGTTCAGCTTCACCATATTCCTCTCGGAACGACTAAGAGAGTACATGGGGTCATCTCCGCTGATGATGGCTCCACAACAAAAGAGGAATTGGTGGCAATACCTCAGCAATGCCTGACATAGAGAATGAAGAAGTTGAAAATGCATGTTATGTGGAGAACATGGACCGGCAACCTGAGGAGTAGTCTGAGTGATGCTTGCTAGTAGAGTTCCTTGATTCCTTTTTGTGGACCTTTATGTCATGGCGTGTATCCATGCGTTGTGGGTACCATGATATGTTGGTCAGTAGAATTGTATGATGTGATGTGTTGGTTGACGGATTTGTTCTAGACTAGCCACTATGAACGAGTATCATGTGGAGCTTATAGGTTTGGACTAGAACGTTGTTGTGGTTTAAGAAAATGTTCAACTCTCGTCCTTGTGAATTCGCTTCCCTTGTTGTCCGTCCATGATGGCATGTCGACGTTGGTTCCTTGTTGTCACATACCTAGACCAGTTTTAAGCGAATCTTGCTATCCATCATACCTATGGGAACAACATGACCTTAGTGTGTAGTTTATGCCATGTTTGTTCCATACATACTCCTTGGTATCCTCAAATTTTAAATCGATGACGCTTCTTTTACCTTGTCTTGTGCCCAAAGCTGTCGGTACAAGATGTCCTGTAGTATATGTGTTCTATCCTCTGGCGAATCATACCATTGGTCGTGGATTCGGTGATGTAGTCTCGATTGAAGTTCGCAAAAGTGCCGTGAATGAAACCTAGCACCACCATGTGAATTGATCGGTGCATAGTTGGATTACTAGGAGATGCGACAAAGCATTGTGATTACCAATCGTAGCATGTTACCTTAGCTACACCAGTGTAATATTTCTGCCATGTTTTCGTCCTACAACATTCTTTGAATGTTGTATGGTGTATCTTTCCAAAACAATCCACCAACACATAGTCGCATTGTCAGAAGCCTGATAATGTCATGATCAATGGGGTGATCCTTCTTCCCATCTTATCCCAAGTTAGAATGTTGCCTTGCACATTTTCTTCGAATGATTGTTTAGATGCTTGTGCACGTGCTTAGATCGCGATAGTAGATTGTTGATAAAATAGTCTTATCGATATGGCTCGTGCGAATAGAAAGTTGTAATGATAGCTTAACTCCATGCCCAAAGTGTTTAGTTGCTTTCTCGCTGATCCTTGGGCATTAGACCTATTGGTTTGCTAATCCTTGGATTGGCAGCTAACTTTGGTTTCGTGATGATTGTCTAACTAAGCTAGCTTTCTCAATAAACCTAGTATTGGGAAACCGTTTCGACGAGTAGAAGTATGCCATGAAGACGATGGGTCATGTATCATTCCTTGTTTTTCCTTATTATTCTCTAACCTTGTGACCATCCTTGTCGGTCGTTCACTTCTTGTCTTGCACGTGATGCCTATTGGTGCGAGAATACTCTCTGTCATGCAGAGTTGCATCCCGATGCGTAATAGCTGTGATGGGTCTTGAGGAATAACCAATGGTGCTCGAGGACGAACCATGGGGTTGTTAACCTCGAATCGTGGTTGTTAATCGATCCAATTACAAAATACCTCGATGTGTACTTTTGCATGACCCTACCTTGATTATCTTTGATATTTATTGATCATTCTAAGCTATGAAGTTTCTTTTAGAGGTGCGTCGTAAGATGATTGGTGAAGAATAGGTCACTAACATTAACCTTTTTCTGTCTATACGGGAGGGTAGACCAATGGACTACCCAGTTCCCCTCGGAATCACCTTATCTCTTGTAGAATATGTGCTCCTCTATAGTTCGTGTAGAGTATACGATGTGTTTTGATGTATGTTTGAGGAGTGTTTAGGTATGAACATGGATTAAGTAAGGTTTTTGTTTCGATAGTGCTTAGTAAATACCTTCTTATACTTCACCAATATTGTCTATATCGGCATAAGTCGGCGTGGTTGTCGTGAAAGCGGTAAGTCAAGCTTTTAATGCTTTGAAAGGCAACCTATTGGTGAGGTTATGAGAGGTTATTCTCCGCCCGAACATAGATAACTAACTAACCAAATTATATGCGATGATTTGTGTATTCTTAAAGAGTGGCCGTAGTCTATATGGTCTATCGAGGTTATCGAGTAGACTATGATGCGTAGTCCAGTTTGTTAATTATCGATAGTTTTTGGTGATCTTTTATAAGATGATTAACCACGTGTCCAAGTTGAGAGCTTTGAGAGCGAAGTACGAGTAATATTGGTTGATCTTTTGATTGTGTTTAGCTGTTTCTTTGCTCATAGTGGAATCACTCTTGCCGACACAAGTGTCAGAGTAGTTGGAGCAGTCAGCATGGGTTTAATTGGATATAAGATTTTGCCGATCAGAGGAATGAATCTCTACTCCATGGAACTCCTTTAACCCGAAGTTGGAATTCTTTTAAGGGGGTTAGCCCTTTCAATGTTCTAAGGTACTCTTGCCTTATGGGAATCAAAGGAGAAAACTCAACAAGTAAAGGCCTTTATTGAGATAACCTGACAAATGCCACATCCTTGGACATCTATTTTGTGGTACTCAACTGTCAATCGACCTTCTACAAGGAGCCAATGTGTCCTGTTGATAAGATGAAGCCTCTATGCATAATTGGATGTTTGTGGTACTAGCGGATTTGCACCTGAACGAGAATCAGGTAGTCAGTACACCTGAATCTGTCATGCATTGGGTATGCATGGCATGAACAATTTGATATGACCTTGGTTAGTAAAATTATGGACCTTACATTGTCATTCAAGCATTGTTGGGACATGAAATGTTGGCTAAATTTGGGTACCCTTTGGTAAGGATTGTCACGTGTATGGTTGGAAAAGGTACTTTTGGTATATCCAAGAGTGGTGAATCCCTAACCCGAGAATATGTATTGTATGCAAGAAGATGCTACTGAAGATGCTTGCTATATGAGTCCTTAGCTTGTTGAACTGTTTAATGGAATAAGGAATATTGTGTATTTCGATGAGTCAAGGAGTTCTTGACCTAAGAACTTTGACTTCTACATGAGAAGATTCGGAAATCTTGGACCTAGGAATTTTGATTTCTACATGAAAAGGTTAGATTCTCTGGATCAAAATGATTCCTAATGGCATATCAATAGCCGATGTTCCTATGAAGGGCTGTGCCGATATGTGCTGACAAAGTCCTATGTTGCCATCTCGGAAGTAAGTCACGTGGTTTCCGTTTTGCGGAATCTACGCTTTGCTTCTTAGTGGTAAACATTATGGATTTTTGAAGCACCTTTTGATGTATTTGATGATGCGAATAGCAGATTTCCTCTCAAGTAACCCTCGGCAATTTCCAAATTGGGTAGTTGTTTGGTCAGGATATATGATGATCAATCCTAATGGAATATTGTCTCAGGATCTAGGTGAATGCTTATCATACTATCCCTGGTCATCTTCATACTTTAGATTGACATAGTAATGGTAGCATTATCATAAAAGAAGACATGTTTGTTGCAAACCATGATTGAAGATGCTCGCTGAGAGTGAGTATAAGTTAACCGCTGAGATAGAGCTGAACCCAAATTGCCTCATTTATTCGACCACCACCATCTGGACCATATGTTTTGTAAGTTGCAAGGAGTGGATCGTTGGTGTAAGTAATTTGGATTCCATCGAGGTTACCTGTATTTGGTATGCCTCTCGAGTGGATTGTAACCTTGTCAAGTCTCCAACGCCACAACTCGAGCAACACAAGAGTGTTTTGGATGAAATGGTAACATATCTGAGAAACACCACATTGGAGCCAGCAAGTTATACCCGGAGATGAATGGAATCTTAGGTATTGAGAGTAGGTAATCTGGAACTGAGACACCTAGATGCGACAAGTAATGAGAAGTCTATGGACAAACGTGATGATGTTAATCGTAAAGCATGAGCTGACGTTATGAGAGTTATCGGTTTTCGAAAAACTAATCTACTTCCACCAAATCTCGGGACGAGATTTCTTTTAAGAGGGTTAGAGCCGTAACATCCAGGATGTTAATCATTAATTAACTCTGCAAATCATGAGCATAATCATATCATTAGCATCTAATCATCATCTTGACATGATTGCTCGATGTTTGTCTCGCACTCGTTTGACTTAGTCTATAAGTATGATTGTTGGCTTGAACTAGAAGTAGTAGCTATTGCGTATCTCGAGTCGGACCTTTAATAAAGTTCGAAGAGGGGAACATTTCGAGAAAACTTTATGTTTTGACTTTTTCATGAAAACGCCTAGAAGGTGCTCAAAACGGGTGACGAAGTCGCTAGGTTTAATGATGTCGACCGATTGGCATGCCACGTTCTCCAAATTCCGTGAAACAACTTTAGTTGGCCCCAATAGGAAAAACATAGCTAACCCATTGGGGCACAGCATGCCAAAAGTTGGGATTAATTCGATCAAGTTTGGCCATCCAATTGCAAGAAAACCCGAGCCTAGGTTGACCGTCATTAGTGTGTTGACATTGCCATGTTGGCAACTAATTATCCGCTAAACCGTAGCTCAAATGACCAAGGTGTCTAAATGAAAAATATAGTGTGACGTGTGGGCTTCAAACTTCGTTTTGGGCCCATGACCTAATTCGGCCCGAAGGGGCCCAAAATCATCCTCCCACCGAGCCCACTTCACACCCGCCACGCGTTCGACAGGAATGCCACGGGAGCGCGTGTCCGGGCGCGTGGCGCCACCGCCGCGCCCATGGCCGCGTGGTGCCGCCGCCACGGCGCCATGCGCGCCCCCGCGCCAGAAGGAGGACGCCATCCCGGTCCCCATTCACTTCCCCATTCCACTCCATCTCCCTCCCCCTCCTCGCTTCTTCTCGCACGCGCGCCGCGCCGCATCCGCCATGCCGGCCGCCGCCGCGCGGAGCCGCGCCCCTCCATCTGCCGTGGCATCTTCGCCACCGCAACGCACCGCGCCGGACCGCGCCGCCGCATAGCTCGCTCGACACGTGCATGGCCGCATCGGTCCGAGACCGGCGACCGCCGGCCGCGTCCGCATACGCCGCACAGCCGTCGTCCGTCGAGCGCCGTGATGCCTCCACCGCGCCATCCATCCTCGACACCTTCCACAATCACCTTCGCCCGTCATCGCGCTCGAGCCGAGGCCTTCGATGCATGCCGCCGGCGCGCCCGCCGCCGCCGCGAGCCCCACGCCGGCGAGCCGCGGCCATCGGGCCGAGGCCACGGGCCCATCTCGCCGAGGCCACCCTCGGGTGGCGGGGTGTTCCCCGGAGCCTCGCCTCCTCGGCCGGCCGAAGAAGCCACCCGGCCGACCGGGAATCGCGGCGGCCGCGCCCCCGTTTCCCCCAATCCGCGAGAAGGACTTTGTCCTAGAATTAGGTAAAGGTGAGGGTCTAATTGCTAAAGCACCAGACAAGAGAAAAGTGCAGATCTGTCCTTGCGTGAAAATAGGGAATCTTGGGGACCTTTGTGCAAAGTGTCTTTCTTATTTGGTTTTAGTAAATAGATTTCCAGAAAATGCTTTAAACCTTTAGAAATTCATATCTCTTAGATTACATGTCCAAATCTAGTGATTCAAGTTCCTAGATTTATCTTATGAGATGCCCTATGCTTAGAAAATATTAGATGTCATGTTTGCTGTGCTTTTATATTGAGTTTAGAATTAATTATTGAAATGCCTTTAATCTTTGGAAATGCATAGTAAATCATAGGTTGCTCTGAAAAAATGTGGTTCTTGTCTTGTTAGTCTTGTATTGTCATGCTCTATCCATGATAAAAGTATCATGCATGTTTTCTGTGGGAAAAATTAGAGTTGTAGTTCAAGTGGACTAATGTCATGTTTCTTGAGATAATTCATAAATCAATTGTATAGGTTGAATCTGAGGTTGGTACTTTTTGTAGGCTTATCATATGCCCTAATGTAGCTCTGTGTATGGTTGGTTTCATTGCTTGATCAAGTTGGTAGTACAAAGTATTTATAGGTCCTTGGTTTGGTGCTGCCATGTCATTTTTGTATAGGCCAGTAGGATCATCCAAATGGGGTGAAAATTAGATGATACACTGGCATTGACAGGTGTCATCTACTGTAATTTTTATAGGATTTTATGATGTGTGTAGATATGGGTTGCTGTTCAACCCATAGGTGGTTAATTTGGGGTCGATTCCAAGATGCCATGCCTAACCTAATGATAGGTTGGTATTCTGGGAAACTTGTCTTTATAGGATTGGTTTGTAATTAGTAGATGGTTCTACTGTTGAAATTTGGTGGTCATTGGATGATTAGTTTAGGAGCTATGGCCCGTGCAACTTGGCTAGGAAGGCTGTTTAATTGCTGTTTTCCCAGAACCAGTTCTAGTGTTGTCTATTTTAGGACCAGATAAGTTAGGAATCATGTCTTGGTGTCTTGAGATGATTGATGGACAATTTGTTAAGCTTTTCAGATTGTCCTCATTCATGTTCATAGGAATTATAGAACTCCAGTTATGATTTATTACTGGACTGCCAATTATAGGTCTATAATTGGAAGCAAGCTGGTTGTGTGATGTTGTGCATAGGACTTGATGATGATAACTTGTAGTGATTAGACTATGTATGATTGATTGTTACTTAGTGTGTGTCTTGATGATTGAGTTATGATGATTGTGACTAAGTTTAGGTCTTTGGCTTTACTGGCTTGTTTGCTAGTGATAAGTATAGCGGATTGAATAGGTTATTCGCCGATGAACATCTACAATCCTTGATCATTCATGATCATGCATATATCGATGAACACGCACTCATGCATGTGCATACGCATCATTCCAGGCTCACGAGTAGAACATTCGTCATGAAGTCGAGGATCCAGAAGGACAAGTCGCGAACAAAGATCCGTACGCGAAGTGATCGAGAACCAGGAACCAGACGTGAACCAGTTTGAAGATCGATCCAGATCGTCGAACTAACTCTTCGAGAAAGGCAAGCCCGGAGCATATTCTCCTATGGTTTGCAAATATTTATTTGAGTCCTTTACTATCTATGATGCATTACGTTATAGGAGTTGATTGGAAACATAGTTGCATTAGGACTACTTACCACGTAAGTTATCCTAAAGTAGGTACGGGGATCGACTACATGCTTAGGCCTGCTATTTAATCGGTAGAAGACAAGTGATCGACCATCATCTGCGCGGATAGGTGGTTACTATCCCTTGGATTGAGATTGGTGTAGGTTGGTAGTGAACATAACCATGAGGCCTTCTAAATCACCTCTTAAAGAAATATGGCTTTGTACGTCCCCAATCATGTTGAATGCCGCCTCACAGATAGCTAGAAGGGCGTGCAGTGCCCAACCGTGAAGCCAAGAATCTACTTGGGCCGGGTTTCAACTGCCATGTATCCATGCTGGCGATGGGGGTGGGTGTAACAAGGGCCCGGTTGGTGAGACCTTAAGATGGGGCGGTGTCATTTGATGGGCACGCTTACCTGTTGGCTGCCGGGAGTTTCCTTGGTCATGGTGGTGGTATGTTGATCCCGCGTCTTTTCCCGAGTAGATCATGGTGATCGAATCGACTCCGGCGGGAGTCGTGTGGTTTGTGTGAGGAATACCCCCTCAGCTGAGTAGTAATCGATTATAATCGCCATCGTTCCTGGACAGTGAACACTTGAGACGGACAGCGGCATGGTCGCAAACAAGAATTCTTTGTGCGAGTTGGTTATGTTCATACATGCTGGTTAATGATTACTCAATCAATGCGTTATATGATTATATTTGATTGCTTCTACTAAAATGATGAAGTAGTACAGGTGCTAACATAGCTGGTAGGCCCAACTTAATTGGTTAAGCTAGAGAGTCCTTTTATCACTAAATGATTACTTAATAAGCTCATCTTTTGGCAAAGAAAAATGTCAGCTACCCCACATAAAGCCTGGCATCCACCAAAGAGTCTTTTCCTTATTTTCTTTTAGTCGGGTAAGTCTTGCTGAGTACAACGTACTCAGGGTGCAATTCCCAATGTTGTTTGTTGTAGGTTGAAGAATACCACGGTGGTGACACGGTGGAATTATATCCCACTGCGGGAGGAATAGACTTTGGGCAAGTCAACTCTTATATCTTATCCTCATGCTTTCGAAGGAGACGACCCGAGCCGGCACTACAATTTAATTACTTAGGTGTGAGTGCATTTGCAAAAATAAAACTCTTCCGCTGTTTATTTGAAAATCCCGAGTTGTAAAATGTATATTTATAACCATTAGTGTAATTCTAAAGTTTGTAAAAGTAACTTAAGTGAATGGGAACTGCTGAACTTTGTGATCCGGGTGTGACTCTGAGAAAGTTTCGAGATCTTTCGGGATTTCGCGGACTACGGGCTGGTATAATTGCGGTTTACTACTTAAGTTGCCACGGTGGCTTGATTAGTGAATAGTAATTATATTAGTTGGTCGGTTCCGTTACAAAACCTTATTCCAATTCTAATATCTAGGCTCCAATGTTTTGCACCCAAACATGGTGTAAAAGATTTAAAGCAGTTTGGCTCACTTTTGAGCTCTAAAGGTCTAATATTAGATATGCCAAAGTTTAGAAAAGGAAATCTAAAAATGGTTGTCTTCAACTTCAATTCACTTTAGTGGGGCCATGCTTTCACAACTCATTCTCTCTCTTTTTTAACCAAGATTCTTTTGGTTGAACGGTTCATCAAAACAGTTTAAATTTCACCGTTAAAGCTACTTGTTAAGGCCCTCTTTCCAACAAAGTATTACAAGAATCAATTCATTTTTACAAGACAACGTAGGAAACATGAAAATTTCCGCGTTCAAAGGGACCTAAGTTGAAGCCAAAAAAGAAAGTTATTCCACCCGTCAATCTGAGCTACGCTAAATGGACCCTTAAAACATAGAAAATAAGTGTTTTAAACCTTAACCACTTTATCTATTTAAGGGCTCAGTTTACTCCCCTATGCTTTTCAATTATTCCACTCTATCTTAGTGTGATATTTTTTTGTTAGGACATCTATATATAAATAAATTGAGTTGTAGGTTCAAAGTATGTCATATGTTGAAAAATAGATTGAGATTTTTCACAATTATTTGTAAATAATATGAGAATCTAATGCTTTTACTTTACAAACTACATGAAAAGTAACCACATATATTTTTTCTGACATACCGCATCATGTCCCTCTTTTTTTTTTTATTAAGCATCATGTCCCTCTACCACCACATAAATATTGAACTTTGTGTATAGAGAGAAACCGGAAAAAAAGAGACAAAACGCATTAACGGTACATTGGACCAACTGGAATACTTCAGGGGAGTGAATCATCAAGTATATAATTTTTTTTAATTTCAAAAAGGTGCTAAACGGATAGTGTTCAGTGAGTAAACAAATCTTACTTCTCTTGCTGAAAAATATGCCTTACCGTACTTTTTAGGAAGCAAATTCAAACCGAAATAGAAGGACTATTTGTGGTCCAACAAATTAATCTTGAACAAAACCATCATTGTTCACTTGGCGACCTAGCCTCGTTTATGACAATACTTCAGATCCTAAGTTACACTTCGTTACAAACATTTTGATAGTCATCACTGAAAAGTCAGAGCTAAAAAGTACATTTTGTTGATTCGTAATGAGAGCAAAATACTATACTATGATAGGTTCAAACAAATAGGGATGTTCGGCTAATTTAGTGTGACTTATAAATTGGCTGAAACAAGGCAGACGAACTTTTATTTGTACACTAATGCTCACACTCGCACGGACAAGGCAAGACAAAGCTCAGCAGGACTCATGAAAAGGAAAACCCAAGGGAGAGTCGTGTGACTTTGTGGTAAAAAAAAAGAGGCAAGAAACTTATTGGGCAATGAATCTGATGCAAATCAACTTCTCTGTGCAACCATGCAAATTTATAATCTGAGCTGATCCAAGAGGGTGCAAGGGAGAGAGGAGGATATGCAAAAGTGTGATTTGGAGTAGTCAATTAAGCACAAAAATTAACTAATCCCTATGCGCCCCTTCGATCAACATCACGTGGCTGGTCCAAAGTTGAAGTTTGCACGATTGTACAGAGAGATTCATTTACATTAGATATGCAGAGAGCACCATCTCAAATATGAATCAGAACATAACGAAACTCAAAACTCCCACGTAAATGAGGAACAGAGGGATTGTTGTCGTTTAATCATTGGATTGGATCAAGAAAATCCATTGCAGCATGTAAAAGGCACTCAGAAGACGCATTACCATTACCAAACTGTAATAATCCAACTGTACATAGATCACTAACCACTGTTAAATATCTATCTAAATAACTATTGTAGCCAATTTTCCAAACCCATTAGTGTAAAACTGTAAATGCTATACAATATACACCCATTGCTCTAATTTGTGCCACTCTGGCAAAATTTTCTTTTAGTGGAAGGAGGTCAAGATGTTATTATGGAGTGGGTCGGACAAGTGTTCAACAAGGTTCTGCACAGGGCCCTTGCCAGTCACAGCTGCCTGTATGTAAAATCCTAACCATGCTACCATCGCCAGGCGACCGTTCTTGATTTCTTTCACCTTGAGATCTGCAAATGCCACGGGATCCTTGGACAGTCCCAAGGGATCAAAAAGCGCTCCTCCTGGGTAGTTTATGTCACCAGGAAGATATATTCCCAATGGTTCAAGTGCCTCGATCCCACAGTACCTCGCATATTCAGGTCCAACCTGACAAATCATGTCAAGATAATCTTATCGAGTGCAATACTTAATCATTTGAGACAAGGAATAACAAGGGAATCATGCAGCAATGGGATGTTCTTAAACGTTAAGGTATCTTTGTGAAGTGAATGTCTATGTTTCCAAAGTGTTTGCAAGAGTTTTTTTTTTCCTTTTTCTTTTAGAAAACACATGGTACTCTCTTTGTTTAACTATATGGTATGGTTGGCTAACCTAGGAAGTATGAGTTCCAAGAAAAAATAACTATACGGCGATTATCCATACCATACCTATATTCTTTTACAATGTGATACAACCACTTGCTCAGCTTTCAAAGACTTAATTAGGAGCATGGAGTAGAAACATGGGAGTCTCTAAATTTCAGGTGCTAAAAATTTCAGAACAATCTTAGACAACCAACTAATACAATTAAAAAGACAACTCACAAGAGACAAATCATATTTTTTTCTATAGTCAGACAAGACAAAAGTTACAACCACTTCTCATCTTTCAAAGCACTTAATTAGGAGTATCAAGTAGAAATTTTGCAATAACTATACTGATGACGAACATTGTCAGATATATTCTCCCAAGGCAATGGACAAACAGAGTGAAAAGAAGGGAGTTTCTTGCAAGGTCAATAAATTTTCATGGAGCAGTTCTTTATGTTTTGAAATTGTTTAGACATCAGCAACAAAGGAATCACTCATGTAAGTAGGGGGATTAGAAAGACAGTATTACCATCAAGAGGGCTTGGCAGATAGCAATTACAATGACGCCTTGACCACCAGCAATTCGGAATCCAGGAATCCCAAGGTAGTCAAGGGTATCACCCTGTAGAATTGAGTCAACAATTAAAAGGAAAAATAGCAGGTGGCATGACAATATATTTCATAAGTATAAAAAAATAGTATGGTTTTTGTTACAAATTTCCTGTACACAATTACAGATGAGCTGGAGTACATGTCATCTTTACACTCAATAACATTTTGAGGAGAAGAAAATAAAATGAATTGTTGTTTAACAATTTTGCGGAGTATTTCCGTTTGCTCCATATTGCAGATGTGATAAATTTTTATTTTCATATCTTTCTTTTCACTTTCCATCAAAATTTATGTTTTATTTTCATGACAGTTCTAGGTGCCACTGTAAAACAACACAACAAAATGGTAGTGCACCAACTATCATAAAATCTTGCTTTTGATAGTAGAGCATGCATGTGTATTCATCTGCTGCAAGTGTTCCATCTCCCAATACAAGTAAGATGGCTGTGTACCAGCATTTGGAGATTTTAGCTTTGCCAGGATGTGCCACCATGCATTGCATAGAGGATTAGAGGGCAACAGGTCGTGCTAGGTTATTTTCCAGCTCTGGAATTTGCAGCAATGCAGATGATTCATCAGATAGAAATGAAAACTAGCTTTCAGATGATGAAGATTTATTTGCTAGCTCTTACGGATCAATCATGCAAAAGTAAATAACAAAGAGAACCCACCTCTTACGATTGTAACATGCCTTTAATCTTCAAAAATTGCTTCTAGGAATTATCAATTTGTTCAATATACAAATTTGAAATTGACAAACATGAACACCAGCATTGTACCTGAAGTTTTGCATAACCAACTTTCCACCAGACAGGCTCAACAAAATGCACCAACCCAAATAGATCTAATAGTTCAGGAATAACAACACCGAGAGCAGCAAGCATGGCCCACCGACAATGTAAGATCTCGAAGCTGCAAGGTAATATTGTCGGACAGAAGTCAGAACTAGGAAAGTAGAGAGAAAAGCAAAGCATTTACAAAGCTAGTACAAATGAAGAAACTCTATATCACAACTTCAGAAGCACAATTGATTTTATGAAGCTGTGAAAAGCAGTAATCATTGTTGGTCAGAACCTGGAAAATATGAATGGCGCAGAGAAATAAAAAAGATTAACAAGCTCCAATGGGAAAACAAAAAAGGTTCACATCATGATTTCAGAAGCAAAGTAGCCCTTAAGGACTGTCAAATACTCAATTGTATCGGGATAGGGACAAGCACAACAATTATGGTATAGTTCTGTCAATTGAGATGGTATAATAGCCCTGTAAGTTAAACAACGAGTCAACAACAACATGTGGGTACTGAAAAAGATGGTATAGTTCTGCCAATTGATTCAAGAAATAGTCTACTTTGGTATTAGTAGCACCCTATGACTACCTGAAGAAGACAAACAAACTATTGTAAGGCATAGTTAACTGAAGGTAAGGAACAACGATGACATACTTGAAGTAGTTTGCGAAAGCAACGGGGTCCCTGCCCAGACCTGCAACATCGAACCCATAATCTCCAGGGTACTCTCCGGTCAGATGCTCAGGGTAGTCGTAGGGCACGGGGCCAAGCCACCGCGGCCGATCTCCGCCGTACCAGAAGCTGCAATCATCGTCGCCACTCAGCCACAGCTCTCAGGACAAACCAAATGCTGTTCTGTTCTCGTTCTCCCTTCTAATGAAGCAATAGGACGGACCTGTTGTCACGGGCGCCGCGCGCGGCGGCGCGGAGAGCGTCGGCCTCGGCAGCCGCGGCGGCCTTCCTGTCCTCGAGGCGGCGGCGGAGGCGGGCGCCCAGGGGGCTGCTGGCGAGGGCCTTGACAGCGGTGAAGGGGACGGCGGAGAACACCAGCACGCCCGCCAGCTCCTGCCATGACGCCCGCACTGGCGTGGGACTCCGCCGCCGCCGCCGCCGCTGCAGGGGCAGTGCGCTGGGCGGCGCGCCGGAGCGGAGCTGGAGGAGAGACGGTGGCGAATGCATTGAGAGCGAGGCGGGACCCACTTGTCGGTGTCAGTCAGGAGGAAAATGGTCGAGACGAACTGAACAGAGTGTGGAAGGAAAGAGGACGGGCGGCGCCACCGCCACGTGGCGGGAAGACGGTCACGAACATTTCTCCGCGCTCGGGAGACGCAAACCCAAGCGTCACCGATTCATTTCAGTCCCGGCCAGGAAAAAAATATTTTCTGATTCAGAACAAGGGGCCAAGGCCCGAGCATACCTGCTTATTGCTCTCACCCATATATTATTCCAAAAATAATGACGTCTGTGTAAACTATTACACGATTCTTATTTAGATTTTTAAATTGTATAAAATCTAAAGAGACTAGAAAGGGTGGCGCCGCGGTGGCCTCAGCGTATCCACGTTAGCGGAAAAATTTTTGGCCGTTCCAATCTGGATCGAAGGTCTGCCTTCGTTGACCTTTGGCAAGTGCACAGGAGTTCGCTTGCCCGTCCGTACGTTGGCCGCCTGCGTCGGTGTCGTTCGTCTGTTGGCCGGTCTGAATGGTTGTCAATCGGCTATTGGTCCGTCCGCAGCGGCTCAGCGTTCACGACGGGCGTAGGGGTGGCCCAGGCACAGTCTCTCGCTTTTTGTTGTCGAGCGCTGGTTGGTTGGGGGTGCCATGGCCCGTGCGTCAGTGGATGTGGGTTTTCGCGCGTTCCTCGTCTCCGTGCTCCTGGGTTCGGTGCTCTTCGTGGGATTGTGTGGCTAGCTGCCACCTTGTGCGCTCCTGAGGCTGCCAATGGGGGCGGCCTTTGCAAGGGTCCTCCTGTCAGTGACCGTGGTTGGCTGGTTGGACGTCCGTCCACCCAAACGGACAGGGACGGCGATACAAAAAGGCAGCTCTGCCTTCCATCCCACTCTCCGCTTCGTTCCCCACCGCCGGCCTGAGGTATGTGAACCCGTCCTTGTCCCGCTGCCGGCGCCGCCGGCGGCTGCTTTTGCTTCTGCAGTGTTGATGCTGCTTTCCTATGGTCTCATCATCCCGGCGCCGGCGGCTGCTTTTGCTTCTGCAGTGTTGATGCTGCTTTCCTATGGTCTCATCATCCCTCCCTCGTCGCCGGTGTGCCGGCCGGCGGTTTGCTTTCTGGATGCAGGTTCCTGCCGCTTACGGACAGGGTCTCCGTCTGCAGCCCGTTCTGCGTTCCCCATTGGTACGCGGGCCCCGCTGTCCGGCCTCCGCCGCTAGCCCTGGCCGCGGCCCAGTGGCCTCCGCCGTCGCTGGCCCCGGCTGCTGTGCAGGTTAGGGTGCTCTCTCTCTATCTATCTCTCTCTCTCTCTCTCTCTCGCTCCCGCTTCCCTTCTGGTGGATTCAGTGCCTTCGTGGCCCGATCCGTCTATCTTGCCATCGGATTTGTGCAGGTCGCCAAACGTGAAGCCACTGGAGGCCAAGGGCATTGATGGCATGGTGGAGACCGTGGGATTGCTGGTCTGCTTTTTCTTTGTTTTTTTCCTTTGAACTAGCTCCCGATGAGTTTTATTCACACCACAATCGCGAGATCTGGGCTTCTAGGGTTTGCTGTGCTGACGGTTTCCGTTCCGCTTCTTGTGCGCAGGATGGGAGAGGCCAAGGAGAACGACGCCTACGAAGAGGAGCTCCTAGACTAAGAGGAGGACGATGACAATACGGTCGATGGCTCCGCCGCTAAGCCCACCGGAGAGGTCGCCAAGAAGTAAGCCTTCTTCCCATACTTACTATTTGATTTCACTACCGTCTCTCTCTGCTACTTGGATTCGATCTGATTCCCAACCATGCTAACACGTTAATTAATTAATTGCGTTAAATCAAAAAAAAAATCAGGGGCTACGTCGGGATCCACAGTTCCGGTTTCAGAGTCTTCCTGCTCAAACCGGAGCTGCTTCGTGCTATCCAGGATTTCGGTTTTGAGCATCCTTCCGAAGGCAAGTTTCTCCTTTCCATGTATTCTTTTCACCGTGACTTCTGTGTGCCTGCTAGTGGATACTGCAAACTCATGATTCATTGTTATCCCTAATTGTCAAGATAATAAACTCCCTGTTGAGGCTGTGAATTTTTGTTTAGCAACCAATACTTAAGTAGGTGATGATGATGCTATTTGGTGCACAGCAGCATCGAACACAATTACACAACTATTCGCTGATGTTGAGTTCATCTGACAACTCATTTCACTTTAAATATTACTATTAGTATGTCTATTGGGTGGCTGGGACTGCCAGGGAATTCAAGACCATAAAAGGTTCATGATAAACAAAGGCAGATGCATGCCTGCTGTTGTGTACTCCGTAATTGCTATGATCATCTAGATATTTCAACTGACATCGAGCAGGAGCTCTTGCTTCCATGCCCTCCACTTTCCTCCAGTTCACTTATGAGATCGTTCCAAAAAAACAAAGAGGTGATTGCAGAATTCAGGGAAATAATTTGTCCTTGCTGTCGGTTACTCCTTATATTACCAAGAAACATAATCAAACATCATTGGTTAATAGAAAGAATGCAATCAGAACCACATGTTTGTGCATTAATGCACACTAGGTTCATTTTTTCCCTAGCCTGTGCAAAGATCCAGTTTCCTACCTTGTGTGGTTGTAACGTTCTGCTTTTTGCAGGATATTGTTACCAAAACTTTGTGTGGTTGTAACGTTCTGCTTTTTGCAGGATATTGTTACCAAAACTTTTCAGATTAAGATATATCAAAGAAGCCTTATAGATGGCAACATATATTGCTTAAAGTGACGAAGCTCTTGCTGGACACTACACAGAAAATGACCCACAGTGGAGTCCTCTTTCAGCGGATATGGATTAAAAAAATTTAAGCAGTATTAAGATGTCAAGTATGTAGTAGTCATTCATCCAAATTTTTAACGATGCTAAATTACTAATCTGTAATAGATTGCAGTGTGTGCTATCTGTCAGTGCTCATGTGGTGCTACTATATTTACATTGCCCCTGTCTTGTTCACTCCTATAAAATAGGATTGTTTTGTTCACTATATCTGTTTTCCTGTATGTTTTCTAATCAGGCCAAAGCTGTAATGAGATAAACTATTGTCATACTCCTTATTGGAGCTTTTGTTAAAACATTCCAGGTCAGTACCTGTTCGCATTATTGTCCTATGTCAACATGTTAGTCGGTATAGTAAGTGAATATGATCTGGATAGTGGATTGTCCTTTGATTACAGGGGCTGAGTAATTCTACTCTATGACTGAAGTGTGGCGGTCTTTCTAGGATGGAAATTAAGCAGCCAACAAGCTCCTCTTAGCTTATGATGATTGATTATTCTAGATCAAGGTTACTATTGAACTTAGTGTTATCTTTTCTCTTAGATAGTCGTCTGGTCAGCCAACAAGCATACATAAGCACTTTATCACCATTCTTCCTTCTGTTTTGCAGCTAATCAGAAACTTGAGCGTGCCCTGACCGTTATGCACAGAGCTTGGCTAGCACCTCCTCGTCGGACTAACCTCCTTACCAACAGAGAGGTACAGCCCAGCCTCCAGCTACATAGTTAAATCATTTGTGCAGTGACATAGCACACCCTTACCTTTGTTCCCATGGTTTAAACAGATTGCTCCTCAGCCCACAGCTTCGAGCTGGAAGCTTTGTTACTGCGACTAGGGATGATGTTGACCTCGGAACAAAGCTAGCGCTTCGCTCCTCGACGGTTCTACGACCTTTTGTGACATGCCTTATGTATTGTATGCTACGACCTAATTGATCTGGCAAGCCAAGACTGTTTCATGTAATACATAAACTCCTAGCTAGCTTTGTGTCAGATTAGAGATTTGCCTTAGCTACATTATGTGTGAACAGCTCGTGATCAATGATATGTCTATGATCTACATATGCTTGCATCAAACTCAGCAACAGCTGGCTGAATATGCGGCGCGCATGGGCGCGCGCAAATCACTAGTTATATATATTTAGATATAGTTGTGTTACAGTTCATTAACTTATGTAGCGCTCCAGTGTGGAAGTGACACGTAACTCTATAGCTTATAATTACAGTGATGGTCTCTAAACTAGTTTAGAGGTGTTCTGAGGTCAATAAAGTGGTTGAACATCTTAGTCTATCAAGGGTAAAAAGCATATTCAAACTTTGAGATTCATTTGCTCTTTGGTTTCCTACTTTCGTAGGTGTCGGAACTTCCTACGAGTTTGGGTCGGAACTTCCTACTGCCATTGAAAATTTCGACAAGGAGAGCACTAGAAACTAACCTTCATTGCCAATTTAGTGATTGAAGGTCTTATATATGATTATATCTTCTCCATGGCACCTAGAACTGCATCCCTCTCTACTTTGGCGTGGGCGTGGGAGCTCCAGCTCCAATTGTATATAACTTTGTATTTTGCCTTTCTAGGCTCCCTCCTTTTTAATACAATAGGCAGCTCTCCTGCCGGTTCCGTTTCAAAAAAAAAAAAGAAAAAGAATTGCATCCCTCTTTACGACTTGTGTTCAGACACCTTTAAGATTCAAATTGAGGTGCTGCCATTCCATCAAACCCATCCTTTAAATCTTTAAAGGGACTAAAAGTTGTAATGTCACTAGATGATCTCATTAGTGCCTAATTTTAAGTTATTAGTACACTAAAACCCACAACGCGGCAAATGCACTTTCACTCTTCATCATTTTCGTGTCCTTCAATATATAGTTCCACGTACTCCTCCCAAAACCAAAATGTACATTCGAATCATCGACTTCAAGCACAAACACCACTGCAAAACAAATGCAATCAATCTCATTTAGGCACACACCAAAACGTAACCAAATCGGTCAATTGCAAACAAAATGAAGTGGCATTACTAACCTTTTTTTTTTTTTTTTGCTTTGGGCACCTTAGAAAAATAAATTCGGCCTTCATTACCATATTCTTGTTTGTTTCCACCTTTTTTTTTCTCGAATACGCAAGAGCATTGCGTATCTTCGTATTAAGAAGAAAGAAGTTTTTATATTACCATATCCTTTGCTCGCCCACACGCTAATTACGTCTCGTGTAAACTATTACATGATTCTCATTTAGATTTTTAAATTTTATAAAATCATATATATATATAAAGATATAGTTGTGTCACAATTCATTAACTCATGTAGCGCTAGAGTGTGGAAGTGACCTGTGACTCGTGAGTCCATAGCTCACAGTTACAGTGATAGTCTCAAAACTAAATGGAGGTGTTCCAAAAGTCAACAAAGTGGTTGAACATCTTCGTCTATCAACTAGAAAATGGGGTAAACAGCAGATTCGAACTTGAGGTTCATTTGCTCTTTGGTTTCCTACTTTCGTAAGTGTTGGAACTTCCTACGAGTTTGGGTCAGAACTTTTGACCGCCATTGAAAATTTCGACAAGGAGAGCACTAGAAACTAACCTTTATTGCCAATTTAGTGATTGAGGGTCTTATATATGATTCTATCTTCTTCATGGCACCTAGAATTGCATCCCTCTTTCCAACTTGTGTTCAGACACCTTTCAGATTCGAATTGAGGGGCTGCCATTCCATCGAAACCATCCTTTAAATATTTAAAGGGACTAAAAGTTGTAATATCACTAGGTGGTCACATTAGTCCCTAATTTTGATGTTATTAGTACACTAAAACCCACAATAAGGCAAATGCACTTTCACTCTTCATCATTTTCGTGTCCTTAAATATATAGTTCCACGTACTCCTCCCGAAAACAAAATGTACATCCAGAATCCGACTTCAAGCACAAATTAACACCACCGCAAAACAATTGTAATCAATCTCATTTAGGAGCACACCAAAGCATAACCAAACCGATCAATTGCAAACAAAATGAAGTGGCAATACTAACCTTTTGCTTTGGCTACCTTAGAAAAACAAATTCGGCCTTCATTACCATATTCTTGTTTGTTTTCACCTTAAACTCAAGCATATGCCATTTGCATTTGGTGCACCGATGAGCGACATCCTCATCTGCCATCTATATCATGATGCATACGAGTTGGAAGATGATGAACCTAGCAGATGAGTTGGGCGAGGATAGATGATGGGATGACGATATGTCCTCTCCTCATCAACAGGAATGGCAACTTCAAAGTGAGAGGATGAGAGAGCTAACGGAGTTGGACGAGAACAAGCATCGGGACGGTGGCATATCCTCTCTCAATGACCGTGTGAGGGCGAGGGTGGTGATAACGATTGAGAAAAGCGATAGTGGATGGGATTTTGGGGGATGAGCGATTAGGGATTCGAGTGGGCCAGGGCCTATGTGATCACTGAATTGCATGTTGTAGCCCGTTTGGATACTACAGTGAGATTCAAACAGTGTTAGGTACATAAACATATGATTTGCGAGTGTTGTGAGTGTCTACTTGAAGAAATATGGTTCCATGGTTTTCTCTTCTTGTACTTAGGATTTATTAAAATTATCAAGCGTGATACACAAGTACATCGATATAAAGCCTAGAAAACAATTCTTCTTGCTTCTACACCCTACAAGAGAGACAAAGCCAGCAAACAAAGATCCATGCACATATTAGTGACAATCAATACTTCTATTGAATTTTTCTTAGTTAGTCCATCCCTTTTAAGTTTTTTTTTTTGCAGTGATATATCCAGGAGTTACTTTTGTAATGGAAATTGTAAACAGAGATATTTTTAGTTCAGATAACCATTAGTGTTCGGCACTAAGTTGGCATATTAATTTGTGTCTTGTTGAGCTCTATATTAATATTCTAGCATATGCATTAAATTAATGCTTGAATATATATCTCGTACAAGATCAAAGTATTCCAAGGTGCAAGAAAGAAATTATTTATTGTGAACTTCAATTTTTTGGGCAACTACACGCTCCACACCAGGACTTCCATAACTTGCTGAAATAAATAAAAGTAGCTTCAACTTAAGAACTATTTAAAATTATTACATTGTAGCCACGCTGGAGCATTCTGTAATAGCCGCAAGCAGTCTTGGCATGGGAGGAATATCAAGGTCCTGTAGACCCTCAAGAACCCGAACTACTTCACTCATTGTTGGCCTGTCAGACTCATTGTCCTGGACACACCAGCATGCTACTTTGCAAACCCTTTCAGCCTCCTCCAAGCTGAAGTTTCCATGTAAATTTGGATCCACCAAGCTCTGCACATCTCCCTCATGAAGCTGGCTCATGGCCTGCACGGGGAAATAAGCAACATGGTCGTCCATGCTGCTGCTGGTAGTGTTATCTACCACAGATGCATTCCTTGTTCCTGATATGATCTCCATCAGAACCATGCCAAAGCTGTAAACATCAACTTTTGAGGTGATTGGAACCCCGGTGAGCCACTCTGGGGCAAGATACCCCATAGTTCCTTTAAACGTAGTTAGAACCCGGCTAAAATCCCTGCCTATGACCGACGCCAACCCAAAGTCTGCAATTTTAGGTACAAAGGATTCATCGAGAAGTATGTTTTCTGGCTTGATATCACAGTGTATGATGCACTCGCGACAACTCTGATGCAGGTAGGACAATCCTCTAGCAACTCCGACAGCTATCTGATATCTGGTGCCCCAGTCTAGGATTGCCGCGGCATCATTCCTTTGGAAGAGATGGGAATCAAGAGAACCATTGCACATATGTTCATACACAAGTAGCCTCTTTTCACCTTGACAGCAGAAACCAACCAATTTGACCAAATTGATGTGTTGGATGAGTCCAAGTGCACTCACCTCTGCCCTGAATTGCTTCTCCCCTTGCTGCACACCGTCCAGCCTTTTCACCGCTACGGTAGCCAGGCCACCTATTACTCCCTTGTAAACAGAACCAAAGCCTCCTGCTCCAAGCTTATCTGAGAAATTTTTTGTAGCACGACTTAAATCGGCGTAGCTGAAGACAGCAACTCCAACACTAGCTTGACTGGTCGGCGCCGGTGACGACACACCACATTTCTTCGTTGAGATCATCACTATGACGATTAGCAGCACCCCGGAACCGATTACGCTTGCAGCAGTAATGACTCCAATTGGTAGTGGTTTTCTTGTCGTCGTACCTCGCGTCGAACTTGGGAAATCTCCGGCGGCAACACGGATGTAGATTGAATCTTCAGAGTTGATCTCGATGCCATCATCCTGGTTTACATTGAGCAACTTGCCGTGCCAGACAGAGCATTTGGTGTCTTGGTAGGAGTAGGCAGTGCAGGAGCAGTTGCCAAGGCAGGCCTGCTGGCATTCGCTCCTGGTCATAGTATGCTGCAGGCTTTGGGGACCATATGGCAACGTGACACGAGGTATGGGGTGGAACACGTCCGTCGAGCTGCTGCCGGCGGTGTCGGCACTGCAGTCCAAGAGAGTGTTCCTGGAGCACCCTCCTGTCCGATCACCGAGGTCCCAGTCCTGAGGCGACGTCAGGGAGAAGGTCTCCATGCACTCGCAGGGCGGGTGTGAACTCCCAGTGCAGATGGTGTTGGGTCCGCAGGTGGCGTAGGGACTGCAGGGGTCCACGGGCTGGAGGAAGATGTAGTACCATGACTGGTTGGCGTGCGACCACACATTCATCTTCACCTGGCCACTCGTTTCGATGGAGAAGAACGTGGAGGAGGACTCGTCCGGTGAGGTGTAGCTGTAGTACTCCTCCTCGTCGTTGTTGACGTACTCTGGGACAACCAGTCCACTGGTCAGCGGGTTCATGTGTAGCAGCGCCCTCAGCTCCGGGATCTTCATCCCTCCTGCCGCGTTGGGCGACCACCGCCAGTAGGTCATGTAGGGGTAGCTCCCGCGACCGATGGTCACGTTGCTCCTGGTGGTGGCGTTGGTCTCCAGCCCAACGCGGAAGGAGCCGAGGCCCGGGTCGATCTGGCTCTTCCACGAGATGCCCACACGGTTGAGGCCAGTCTCCTTGTTCCACCCGATCTTGGCGTGGGGGAGCATCGCGTGGGTTGGGTAGTCGAAGCTCTGCCACAGCCACACCGTCGTCGCGGCATTGGAGAGGTTTTCTAATGATTCTATGACAAGGTTTCCAGTGTTCTTGAGGATGGCTCTGCAGGTTGCTGGCGTGTTGTTGGCTTTTGCTACGTGGGTGGGGGTGGACCAGATGACGAGGGATTGTGTGGTGGTGGCGTTGTTTGAGACGACGACAAGCAGGTCGCCGTCTCCTGAGATCTGGAGCTGCGTTGCATTTAGACGGGGCTCTAGGATTGGCGTCTCCCGGGTTGGCGACCCAGACAGGAGTGACGAGAGGGATCTTGTTGAACCATATGCCAAGGTACCAGCCGGGAGAGGTAGACGACGGCCTGTTCATCATGTTGCCGGTGGCTCTGGGCTGGAAGAAGCCCAGCGCGAACTTGCCGTTGCTGGAGACGAGCTTGTTGCCCACGGTGAACGCCTGGCCTGGCATCAGAGTGTCGTCGTCTCCTGCAGCGACACGAGCAATAGCATGCAGATGCAGTGCGAGGATGAGGATGAGGAGGCGGCGGAGGAACGTGTGGACGGTAGGCATGGCTGCTCTGTAACTATGTGTGCTTGTACAGTTGTGCTCCACCTCTGCGGCTCTTCTCTCTTGTATTTAGAGAAGGAAGCATATAGTAGAACAAGAGACCTGCAGGCAACGAGCGCTGATTCAAGACGTACTACGAGTTCCAGTTCATCCAGATCCAGCTGTTCACGAAAAATACAGCCCTGGAAAAATGGACATGATGGCGTTTACTTGACTATTTCAGCAATGCAGCGTGTACCGTACTATTGGCGTTTACTTGACTGTGCATTCTAGCGAAGAAGCCATTCGCATGGAGAACAATAATAGTGTTTTTTTTACTTTCCATTATTCAAAAAGTATTTCAAGACACAGGTCCCTAATTAGCAGAGACAAACAATTTTTATGAGCTGGTAAATGGTTAGGCGGATCTCATATAAACGCCAGACGAACATCCTACGGAGACCGTCTCTAATAGATTAAGAGAGGCACATGCTTAAGAAACCCATCTCAACAAATATTTGTCTTAAAAATCACAAATTTTTCATATAATATATAATGAAGACAAGCTTCATACAAAATTATAGATCAACAACTTTGTAGTTGATAACTTTTGTATTAAAAATTTCTAGAGTTTCAAACTTTCATTTTAGGTTCACAAATTTTGAAATTTAAATTTATAACTTTTAAATAACTTCTTGTTGATATGGTCTATACTAAAGTTGTAGTTATAGTTAACACATTTTGTAAAGTCATTTAGAGTCCTCAATATTCATTTTATATTCTAAAATTTCAAACTTCAAAATATTAAAAAGACTTCATATGTTGACATGATCTATACCAAAGTTGTAGTTGTCAATGCACTATATAATGTTTAATAATTGACAATTTTTTCATTAAAACATACTACAGTGCCAAAACTTCATTTTAAAATTCTTAGATTTTGAGACTTTAAACTTTTAATTTTTACAAACTATCTTAGGTTGAGACACACCTATATAAAAATTGTAGATCCTAATAACATCTAGTTTATAGTTGACACATTTTTCTTCATTTGAAATCACTCAAGTACTAAAATATTCGATCTATACAAGATTCTTAAAGTTAGTATAACGTAATGTGCAGTATAGTTGCGGCAGGGGGTGAATACTTAAGATTAGAGGTTATGGTTTTAAGTCTTTAAGGTACATTTGTTTTCTGAAATTATGTACTACGGTGGAGTGAATATTTAAGATTAGACGTTGTGGTTTAAAGTCTTAATTAAAGGTACATTTTTTTTTTGAAATTATGTACTCCGTATTTATCTTGGTGGACCTCTGCCTGTGTATAAATGGCCCGTACTAGTGTGCTATGGCAGTGGTAGCACTACACCTGGTTTTGGTTTTGCATATTTTGCACTTGAGAAAATTCTATATAATGTATGCATGCATAGACGCATATATAGCATATATCGAAACAAGATTACACATGCATGAAGATCTCTGTAGACAAATATGATGACCACTAATATAATCTGAAATGAAAACAAGTTTGTCTTCGGACTAGAGATCTATATGATCGTATTTTACACAAAAAAAGTGTGTGCGACTTTTTTCAGCATGCTTTGCGTGTTTGCATTTTTTTCACATTATATCAACTGCAAAAAAAAAATCTAAATCTAATTAGGTAGGATGTAGCTACAATGTGGGGAATGATAGACTGAACCATGCTGCTACATTTTCGTTCAACTTGTTCAACCTCTTTGCACTGACGTACTGCTTCAGCGTATTATTGCGTGGACAAGTCTTTTTTTTTTTTTTGAAAGTTCAGGAGGAGAGGCTCCTACTGTCAAAATCAAATTAACAGGACCAAGTCTTTTTTTTATTCCCCAAAACGCACTACTGGAAACTGCTTCTTTGCCGCCGCCCGGGACGCAGCAAAACCGGAGAATGCGATCGGCAAAGGTCTTTGCCGACGCATTCCACGTGGCGAGCGGCAAAGGAAGGCGGCAAAGGCTAGGGCGGCAAAGACGCCTTTGCCGGCTGGGCCAGTGGCGGCAAAGCGGCAAGGCCTTTGCCGTCTGCCAACCCGGCAAAGAAAGAGTTTTCGAGAAAAAAAATAAAAAAAAAAAGAATGGACCCGCCAAGCCCATCCAGGCCCTGCGAGCCCATCCAAGCCCTGCGAGCCCATCGGCTCCGCCGTCCCGCCGCCGCGCCGCCGCCGGAGCTCGCCCCGCGCCGCCTGAGCTCGTCGTTGTCCCCAGGCCACGCAGCCCGCCATGGACGGGAACGAGACGCCGCTCGGGGGAGAGAGCAGGGGAGGCGCCGGCCAGCTCCGGCCCCGGCTCCAGCCACCGCGCGCTCCGGAGAGGGAGGCAGGGGCGGCGAGGCCAGGCCCGCTCGTCGGTGGAGAGAGCCGCCGCTGCCCGTCGAGGAGGAGCAGAGCCGTCGCCGGAGCTCCGTCGAGCCGCCGCCGGGGGATCCGCCCTAGCCCCGCCGCAGGGATGGGAGGGGAGGCGGGCGTCGTGGAGGAGGAGCATCTCGCCGGCACCGCTCGCCTCCCCTGATCCGCCTCGCCGGAGCCGTCGCACCCGCTCCCGGCGCAGCGCCGTCGCCACCGTGGAGAAGAAGGGCCGCCGTCGCCACCGGGGATGAGGAGGGCCCGCGGCCCCTCCACCATGGCCGACCGCCGGGGGCGCGCGCGCCGCCAGGGACGCGCGCCACCGCCGCCGCCCGCGACGGCCGAAAGGGGAAGGGACAGGTGGGGGCGTGAGGGAGCGAGCGGGAGGGGCTGGTGGGCGGCGCGTTTGCTGGGGCCAGGCAGCGCTACCCGGCGCGACATGCCGACGGGCCACGCGCGCGCGCTGGCGGCGCCGGCGCTAGTGGCACGGGGACGGACAGCGCCGGCGCTAGTGGCACGGGGACGGTGGAGCCGAGCAGATCGCGTGCGCTGGGCCGGGCGGAGCAGGCCGGTGCCGCGCCGTGGAGTGCGTGAGGCTACGAGCCGGAGGGAATGGTGGGCGCCGTGTTCTTGGGGCCGGGCGTGGCGGCGGGCGGCGGGTGGGAGAGAGGGAGGGAGAGGCCGGTTAGGGTTAGGTGTGGAGGCCGGTTATTTATATCAGTGGGGTGGTGGCTTTGTTGGGCCTTATTGGGCCGGATTCTTTGCCGACTGGCCCACGAAGGGCAGTCGGCAAATTCTTTTTTTTATTTTTTTTATTTTCTATTTTAAATCTTTCAAATTCAAAAGCATGACAAGATGAAGTCTTTTGAAATTCAAACTTTTTCTATTGTCCAAGTATATTGTTTACAAGCACATATTCAAATTTGAGACTTTTTTATGACATTTTGCTATATTTAGCTCATTTAATTCATTTACTTGATTTTTTTGGATAATCCAAAATTGAACTACAGGTGTATAAAATAATGGAATGTAGCCACTCAAAAAATTATATTCATATTGGAGAGTGTATATTAAGGCCAATTATATTCACTCACCCAAAGTTTTGAAAGAGTTATTCACGAAACATGACTATTTAGTTGTAGAAGAAATGTTATTTAATTATATAAAAATGCAAACGAAGTCCGAAAATCACGAAACTTGGCGAGGTGTCATCCCATGGCATGTGGAGGCTGTGATAAAAAATTGAGAATGTTTCGAGCAAGTTCTGACGACGGATGGCTAAAACCCAGATATATCCACATGTAACCCCAAGTGATCGCATGAGGAGATGTATGAGTTTTAGCCATCCGTGGTCACAACTTGTTCGAAACATTCTCAATTTTTTATCATAGCCTCCACATGCCATGGGATGACACGTCGCCAAATTTCGTGATTTTCGAACTTCGTTTGCATTTTTATATAATTAAATAACACTTCTTCCGCAATTGGAGAACCATGTTTCGTGAAGTAGGAGTTAAAATTTTTAGGTGAGTTCCTGGATAGGGTCTCAAAATACATTACCTAACATGAATATAATTTTTTGAATGGCTAGGTTTCATTATTTCGTGCACCTACGGTTCAATTTTTTACTTTTTCGAGAAAAAATGCAAGTAAACAAAATAAATTCAAGAAATATAGCAAAAAGTTATGAAAATGTTTCAAATTTTAAAATATGATTCAATACAATCTAGAATGATCACCGAAAAAATTTGAAACCAAAATTCAAAAGAAAAAAAATTCTTTGCCAAGCTTGGCGCGGTCAGCAAAGGCATCCTTTTTGCCGACAGCAGACTTTGCCTTTCTGCGGCACCAGGGGCAGTCGGCAAAGGATGCTTTCTTTGCCGGCTAGCCGGACTTTTGCCGCGCCGCGGGGCAAGGCGATCGGCAAAGGATGCCTTTGCCGACTGCCATGGCCTTGGCAGGCGGCAAAACGCCTCGGCAGTCGGCAAAGAGCCGTTTTCCCGTAGTGACGGGTCGTACAAGTTGTATCAGAATCTAGACAACCACATACATCCCGCACACCATTAGGGTGCATGTCTACATTCACGAAGACGCGGACCTTCATCTCCCTATGTGGTCTATATAGATGCTTGATGATATTTACATTGAAATCTGAAGGAAAATCTTGAGACCCAAACGTCGAGTCTGAGACAGGAACACGTGTGGGCAGGAAACCACCCACCGGCTTCCACCAGTCCACCACACCGTGTGTGATCGCGGTTCTCCACGGACCACATAACTTTGAACGAAGGCTTGAAGCATCTACTCAATTTAACAATTGACGAGCAACTACTAGAAAACGGAGATTTCATGAGGGTTATATTTTTTTCGTGATAGTTTAAAACACACTATCATGAAAATAATCAATTTTATGAGTGGCACAAATCCCGGCACAAAAACTCATTGTCATGAGAGTACTCCACCCACCATCAAGAAATCGGCTATTATTATCGTGAGAGTATTTAAGTGCCCCTCATGAAAATGACTATCATGCCACAAAATTATTTATTTTCATGAGAGTCGCTTCCAGCGTCACCAAATATGGGTAGTTAGTTTTCAGTAAAAACAAAAATGCTTAAATAATGCAAATTCAAGAACACGAACATAAGTTTTCTTGTTTTAACCTGTAACGAAATTTTGTAACTAGTCTTTCTTCATCATGTTAACTCCAAATGTGGTGATTCTTTTTCCTAAATGTTTTTAAAATTATGCTCTATCAATTTATTGTGTTCTTATAGTTATTTGTTTTTCATCTTTTCATATGACTTTGTTCTATCAATTTAAAATTTGGATTTCAAAAAATGATAACTTCAAACAATATTTTGAAGGAGTAAATGATTTCAGTTGAAAAAACATGAATATAAATCTACAATTTTTATTTGATCATTTTTTTCATCCGACAAAGTGATAGTAACTTTGTTCATAAATTTTAAATATCTCTTTTATAGTTTCATAAACCATAAGAGAGATATGTGAAATTTGTAAACAATATTACTGTCACTTTCTTATATAAAAATAATCAAAATAAAATTTGTATACCTTGATGAGTTGTATTTTTTTATGTTCATGAATTTTTGAGTGAAATTATTTACTCTTTGAAAATGTTGTATCAAGTTGAAATATTTTGAAATTCAATTATTTAAATGATTCAAACAAAGTTGGATGAAGAAATGATCAAAATAATAATTATAGATCTAGATGAGTGTGGATTTTCTCGATACGAGTTTAACTACACCCCCATAGTCCAAATAGTGGATGTAGCTGCGCATCCCACCTCCAGGCCCACCTTCACTGACTGAAACTGCCCCATCCCACCATTCGAGATCGAGAAGCATCCCCACATACGGCCAAAAAAAACCGGTCCACACCCCCACGTTCTGTCCCAAAAAAGGACCATCGAACCCCGTATCCGGCCCCTCGCCTCGCGCGTCTCTCTCCAATTCCCGGCGCTCTCCCCCCCGGCGCGCCTCCCCATCGCGGCGGCAGGCGGCTCCAGGGGCTCGCGGCGACCTCCAAGCGGCGCGAGGCCTCCACCACGGCTCATGGCGGCTCCAGGCGGCACACATCTCCACCCCGCGCGCCTCCCCCACCCCCGCGGCACGAGGCCTCTCCGGCCTCCCTACCCCCAGTCGCGCAACTGCCCGTCCCTGGCGGCGTGCGGCCCCGGTCTCCTCCACCTCCGGCGCGTGGGCCACAGCGTGCGGGCTGTAACTCCCCAAAATTTGCATTTTTTAAAAATAGAGTAAAAATGATTTATTTATGTATTTTCGTGCTCATGAAAACATAGGAAAACAAAGTTTTCCATTAATTTAAAATTGATCATAGGTTTAGCAACATTGTTGTGCATTCATGTTGGTGCATAAGTTTTATTGTAATGTTTGACCTTGTGCTAAGAGTGGGCAAAGTTTTCAAAACACGTTTAGAAAGTCGTTCATCTTTCTGTGGCTTATCCTAGCCTATGTCCTTTACTGGAGCTTCCTAGAATCTTTTTCATTCTGCTCCAAATTACTCATTTGAGTTCACCATCTATCAAAATATCTCTAAAAACTTCATGGGAGAGGGAAGAGTGCCTAGAGCAATCGGTAAAGTCTCCAAGGGGTGGAGCAGCCGGTTCGGGGTTCAAACCCCGGCTCCCCCACATTGGCCTCCAGGAAGGCCGCGCCGGTGGTGACGCTTTCTAAAAAAAAAAAAAAACTTCATGGGAGTTTTCTCGGTTTATTCTTCCCACTCTTTAGTGAGCAATAAATAATTCTTAGATGCTCCAATTTATCTCCTCATAAGCTCCAAAGATTTTATTTGGGTTTCCCATGTTCCAAAATGTCTCGAGAATTTTCTCTAAATTTTCGAGCCTTCGGAATATTTTTCGCGGCTTAAAATCAATTCTAGACTTCTCTAGAATTATTCTATCCATGAAATTAATTAATTCCGAAAATAATAAAATATCCTCTTCATTTCAATGATCAGGCCCATGTCTTTATTTACTAATGGGCTTTAATATTTATTAGACCTATTAAGTAAAGGTGGAGGATGCAATATCAATTAGCACCGTATTGCTAGTTGATATAGATGTGGGGAGTTCTTCACCCTATATATATGCACCAACCCTTGACCAATTATTTTTGAGTTCATTGGGTCCATGCTTTGCTTAAAGATGACATATATAATCCACGAAGCAAACCAATAGTTCTAGTGTCCGAAGCCACCGTCGTCTGCTGGCCTCCACACAATCTTGCCTCAGCCGACTTTGGCAAGCTGCCATGGCCGGAGCCATTCTACACGATTGTTCCTTGTCATGGCTTTCTTGTCACTGGAGCTTGTCATCGCCATGCATGCTAGCTATCATCTACGTATCACCACCTGTTGTGTCCATTATGGTTGTATATGCACGGTGAGCATGCCATCGTCCATGTCTTCCTATCTTTATCTTATTATCTGCAAGAGTTCAGCCACCGTCCGTTCTGCACTGTGCTTTCAGATCATCATCGGCCAGATTGGTCACTTGTCACCTTATTCTATTGATTACACTTTATGATGTTATGTGTATGTCATCCATGCATCATAAATCATCATTATCTATTTATTCCTCAATCAAGAAATTGCATCTTTCGTATACATCGTGGACTAGCTCAGGTTGTCATTGAGTCTAGTTATATATGATCATCATTATTGTTATCTTATTTCCATCATATCTTAATCACGTTAACACACACCAGATCGATGCAGTCAACCGATGGTGTTTAACATGCTTCTTGTTTTCGCTAACCGAGGGCACCTAGGGTTTGGGGGCGCCGCCGCCGACACCACCACCGAGGGGCGCCGCTGCCGCCACCACCACCTGCGGCCCCCGTTCCCTTGCCTCCAGCGTCGCTGCCGGCAGTGACGCGGAGCGGGGGTCCGCCTCGATTTCCAGTTTTTCCTGTTTTTCATAGGGTCTTAATCGAGTCCTAGGTCTAGGGTTTGCTCGCCGTCGATGTACGGCGGCGGAGTTAGGTTTGGTCGGAGGAGCGTGGCTCCTTTGCAACTTGGTCTTCGTGGCAACGCCGGCGATGCGGAAGCGGCGGCGGCGCAGCGGAATAATTTCTCCCAGTCTCTTCCGTTCTCCGATGGCGATCTACTCCGACGTCAACGGAGAGGCTGGGGAGAACTCTCTTGGAGGAGGGCCGGCGCATCGTTGTCTTCGTCAGGTGTTGATGCTGTTGACCCTGTTAATCTCGAGGAACATGTTTGGTGAAAACCTGAGCATTGCTCGGGTTGCCGGCGATGGAATCGAAGGATGAGTCGTGGGTATAGGAGTTGGCCGATGCGCCTGGGAGGCAACGTCAGCTGATTCGCCCAGAAGTAAGTCCTCCTCTGCGGCCTCCACCTTGTGGAGTTTGGCTCTGATGCCTGACGACGATTGGTACGCGGCTTCGATGGCGGTGACGGATCGATCTCTGAAGGCTTTGAGAAAGATGAACAAGAGTTGTAAACTTCTATGTAATTTTCCTTTGTTTGAAGTCCAGGTCGTAAAAGGGTGTAAGGCACTAGGATGAATACATGCTTTTTCTCAAAAAAAACATGCTTCATGTTTTCCCTACCCGCGGACGTCTCGCGGTGTCGCGCCTCGGTTTGCGCCGACGACCTCGTCATCTTCACAGCACCGTCTGCAGCGGACCTTGCGTTCCTCCGCCGACTCCTGGAAACGTTCGCCGGAGCATCGGGCCTGATGACAACATCGACAAATGTACCATGACGCCGATCAGCTGCACTGAAGAGGACTTGGTGGAGGCGCGCCTGGCTTTCCCTTGCCGGGTGGACGCCTTCCCCTCCAGGTACCTGGGCGCCCCCTCTCCATTGGGAAGCTACCGCGCGCCATCGAGCAGGCTTTCATCGATTCAGCGGTAGACTGGATTCCGTCATGGAAGGCCGGACTCCTGAACGACGCAGGAAGAACCACCCTGGTCTGCACCACGCTGTCCGTGATCCTGGTCCATGTCTCCATATGCTGTGCACTCTCGTCATGGGCTATCAACGCCATTGACATAGCGAGACGCAGCTTCATCTGGGTAGGCAAGGACAAGGCGCTTGGGGGAAAGTGCAAGGTAGCGTGGCCAATCGTTTCCTCGCCAAGGGACCTCGGCGGCCTTGGCATCCCTGACCTACGCGTGCTCGGCTACGCGCTTCGTTTGCGTTGGGAATGGAAGCGCCGGGAAACCCCACAGGCTGCCTGGGCGCAACTACAGGCTCCTACGGAGAAGAAGGTAGTCGACATGTTTGCTACCTGTCTCTGTCATGACAGAGGAGGGGCGAAGTTGGGCGGCCGGCAATGGCGCTTGCCTGCATGGGCGGTGAATCCATTTGCGGCTCGTCCTGTTTGACCCTTCACGACCCGATCTGGTGGAGTCCGCAAAAATCGGATCGGCCACCGCGCGACTCGGTCGGCATCTTGCCGCGGCACCACCGAAGGCGTTCGGTTCGGCGGAGCCAGAGCCATTGCGTTCCTGGGCATCGGCGGCCTTACTCGTTCAATGGTGGCAACCGGCCTAGGAGTGTACGACGACGGTCAGATCAAGACAGAGGCGGCAATCAATGGCGTAACAGTTCGGTAATTGGTGGGCAATGGCGGTACTACCATGTTTCGACGGCGGGCGTCACTTTCCTTGCCTGAGGCGTCATCTTTCATGTGGATCTTCCTGGCTGAAAACCCATGTCCAGTTCTCTGGCGGGGCGATGATGGTGTTTGCGGATGTCATTTTTTTTGTTGGAGACGTCGCTCTTGGAAAATTCCTTGGGTTGTCTGCTTTGGTGCCAGCAACGAGATGGTGACTCCTTTGCATATACACCAGGTGTTTTGTGCTGCTGCCAGAATACAACATCCAATACGTAGCTTCAAGGTGGTCGGTGTCCAACGATCTTTCAGTACCCTTATTAGGTCTGAGAGACGTGTGCGGCGGCGTTAGGTCATACTCTTGTGGAGTCGACATCACGGAGCAAGTCATTTGTCGCATAGGACTACTAGAGTTCGTTGTTGAGATATTTCTTTCCTCCATCAGTTTTCTTTATTTTAGTTTTCTTTGTTGTAATAATTTGGCCGATTCTACCTGTTGGTAGATGAAATAGGGTATAAAATACTATCCTTTATCTCAAAAAATAAACGCAGATGTCTTGTCTATGAAAATTAATTATAGAGGTTAACATCGAAGAAGACCAAGAGAGGCAACGTTCTTAAAATCAATGTTCATCTCTAAAAAATAGCTAAAATAGAGACCCATGTTTAAGGGGTTTTGTCTCTAGGAACAGTTGTCTAGAACATAACTTTTTAAGATGAACTCACATGAAGATAAAATTTATACGTATGCGATCTATAACTTTTTGTAGTTGATAGGTTTTTATTCTGAACAATACAGAGTTGCAAATTCATTTAAAATTCTTATATTTTGAAATTGAAGATTTAGAATATTTAAACGGCCTCTCAAATGTTGACATGGTCAACATAAAGTTGTAGTTCTAATACAATCTACATGTATTTAACACTCTTTTGAGATTTGAAGTCATAGAGATCTAAATATTCATTTTATGTTCGAAGTTTCAAAAATTCTTGTAGAACTTTAAACAACCTCAAATGTTGTCATGTTGCATTTCTGGTTTCCTTCACTCATCAACAATATCGCTAAAACTATGTAATAATAATGTAAACAATGCGTGGGAAGACGCAGAAGCGGGAAGATTCTCTTTCATTTTCTTAACAAGTTTCAAAATTAGAATTTTCAAATGATTTCAGATGTTGATGTGATCTATACAAAATTCATAGTTGTAGATGCAATCTATAATATTTTAGTTGATAAGTTTCTTATTTAAAAACATTTTGAACACCAAAAGTTCATTTTGAAATTCTCAGATATTGAGATCAAAATTTTGAAATTTTCAAACTACCTTGGAAGGATACACCCGTATACAAATTTGTAGATCCTGATGACATCTAAAAGTTTGTAGTTGACACTTTTTCCATTTGAAACCATGTAAGGGCTGAAATATTCAATACAAAATTCTTAAAGTTGACATAAATGTAGCTTATTTGAAATAATAAAATTTCATAAGATAATGTGGTAGGAGTGAATATGCGGTGTATTTGGTTTGTTTCCTAGACCAGCCACCCAACCAAAGACTCCCATGAATATTAGAGGTTGTGGAGGTTGAGGTTTTATCTCTTAAAAAGTACATTTTTGTTTTTAGCAATTTATTTATTGTACACCACCCTCCTGCCACCAGAAATGGCCCTCTACCCTCCTGTACTTGTGCGTCGTGCCATGGTAGGTAGTACTAGTGGTAGCTACACACCTGGTTTTGGTTTTGCATATTTTACACTTGAGAAAAATCTATATAAATGTATCTATGTATAGCACATATGTATCGAAACAAGATTATCCATATGCATGAACATTTCTGTAGACAATATATATGATGATCACTAAAAATAATCAGGAAAGAAAACACGTTTGTCTTCGTACTAGAGACACATATGATCGTATATATTTTACACGCAAAAAAATGTAAATTTGTTTCAGCATGCTTTACGCGCTGCACACTCGGTCCCGCTCTCGGCCAAGTCATTAGTCATATGAAAAAAAGGCCGCTCCCACCCGTTGTGCTTCTATGCACGGCCTAGCGTCCAAGCGGTGGAGCTTTTGAATAAATTATATATGAATCCCAATCCTTGGTGGAGCTTTTCCAAACAATTTTCTCAAAGTTCGGATCCACAATGGAGTTGGTGCTCCAGACTTGCTTTCAATTATTCGTGGATAAAACTGGATTTATGTGCTTTATTTCTTTTCAGAAAAATGGAAGAGAATTCCCCACCATATATGTCGGCACGTGGCGTTTATACGCTTTTATTTATGGGAGTGAACCAGACTCGTATGCAAACTATGAAAACTTTAATCAAAACCACATGAATCTAATCTGATGGCTACAGATAAAGGTGGGTTATTTTAGCACTTAACCCCCCACTCATCCCATCTAATCCAACTTTTTTGCGCAAACCACCCTAGCAGCCAAGTGCCTCTCCGTGAATTTCTTTTCTTGAGTACGGACCAGCTCGCCCGGCGTCAACCACGCTCGGAGCGAGACAGGACCCGCCCTTCACCGTCGCTCCAGGACTCCGATCAAGTATCCCTCGCGACTCCGATCAAGTATCCCTCGCGTCGACCACCCTCGGAGGCAGACAGGAAGCCGCGATGGATTCGGCGGCCATGGAAACTACGGTTCGTTCTTCAGCAGCCCTGTTCGATAGTTATCATATTACAGAACGATATATGTACGTGATGAATCCATGCCTAAATACCACTACCTTCATATGTACGTGATGAATCCATGCCTAAATTAGAGCAATGATATATATACGTGTGAATCCGTGCCTAAATTACAGCAAGCTGCCACCACGTCTCAGCGGCCATCTTGTTCAATTGTTGATCGCCGTGGACGTGCATGCCCCTGTTGTGATCGCCGTGGACGTGCAGAACGCAGCGGCCATCCTGTTCTACCTGCTCGTCGAACACTGAGCACGCCAAGGAGATGGGGAGCAACCAGGCAACCACGGCCTCCTCCAGTGCGCGAGCAACCACGGCAAGGCCGTCGCAGCGGGCGCCGTGGCGGCGCCTCTCGTGGGCCTTCTCCTGTCCGGCTAGCCAGCGGGCCTCCCCAGACATCCTCCTCCTGACCGGCCGGGACGACGACCTCCCTAGTGGGAGCGCAGGCCGTGCTGAACCGCGCGGGAGGACAGGGGTCGCGATGCGGGGCGGCGGCGCTGACGGGAAGAGTAACAGGGTCGTAGGCTGCTAGGGTGGTTTGCGCAAAAAAATTGGATTAGATGGGATGAGTGGGGGGTTAAGTGCTAAAATAATCTATCTTTATTTGTAGCCATCAGATTAGATTCATGCGGTTTTGATTAAAGTTTTCATAGTTTGTATACGAGTCTGGTTTGCATAGCATATGCTCCCTTTATTTATTATGGCATTTCACTGAAAAAAAAAAAAACTAGTTAAGGGTCTACGGCGTCATGCTTTGCTTAAGGATCGTAGCACTGGTCCCTTGGAGGAAGTGGATGACATGACGGTGTCGTGGTGGGTTCATCGTTTGTTTGTTTTATTTGTTTATTCGACTTACAAAAGAAGATAGACCGGTATCTATCTATTTAGAGTAAATTGCACTCATCATACAACAACTATCTACGTGGGTGCATTTTAACCCAGCATCTTGTAATTTGTTTAATTTAATACAGAAACTATCAAGGTGGGTGCATATTAGTCCAACATCTTCTAATCTGTTTATTTTAATACAAGAACTTGACTCATTGGTGCATATACGGTCCAATCATTGTAACAATGTATCTTTGTACACTCATCTCATCGGAATATACACTCTAGCACACTCATCTCATCCAATACCCTGCTTTTACTATATTGTGATATTATTTCTAAATTTTGCCTAATATAAAAGCTTACTTCAAATTTCTATTTTGAGTTTTAGTTTAGTAAGCTTAATGAAACTAAGTGCTCACTACATCCTTTTTTTTGTCAATTTCATCCTTTCAACGGTGCCGACAATTTTTTTTTTGTTTTTTCTTGGGTGTTTAAACCGATATAATTGCTTGATTACTTCGGTCATAACCAAATCAAATAAAAAACAAAAAACTAAATTTTGTTAATTCTTATTTTCAAAAAGAACCTATCAGTCCCGATTCTTATGCAGTGAACAACCCAAAACTTTAGCAAACAATAAATGATTATGGGTATAGAGATGAAAACCGATAAAAATAATATTATATATATTATAGAAAGAAATGATCGGTTTGGTATTTTCAATATTTATAAATCAATAGACCTTTTATATTCGGCCACATTTATAAATGATATCATATATAAACGATTCAAACGATTCAAGATGAGTGGTGTTTTAGAGTATAAAAAGACATATTGTTATAACACTTGACTGTATATGCACCAACGAGCTAAGTTCTCGCATAAAATTAAATAGATTAGAAGATGTTGGACCAACCTGCACCCACGTAGATAGTTGTTGTATGAAATTGAGCAAATTAAAAGATGTTGGATTAACATGCACCCATATAGATAGTTGTTGTATGGTGAGTGTAATTTACTCATCTATTTATCTATCTATCTTTTTTTGAACAATCTATCTATCTATCTATCTATCTATCTATCTATAATACACTACCTTATTACTTATATTATTAACAGTGGTCTCTTAATTACTAGAGGCAAAGATAATTTGCGCGATCGTATCTGTGAAGTGTAAACTTTAAGTAGTAGTGACAGTTTCCCCATTACACGCGGCTGGCCGGTTCAAAATGTTTGGAGCCAATTTGGTTCTTGCCTGATGCATCCATCATGCTGGGTCGGGTTGGCAATGGCAATGCATATCTACTGCTGGTTGGTGGGCGGGGGGATTGGCTAGCTATTTGGATGCATGCTTATTTGGATGCATGCTCGTCAGACGATTCGATTGGGGCAGTTAGCTACACGACAAAGTTAGTGGCTCAGTCAGTACTGTTCATAAACACAGCTGCACTCGTAGCTTGTACTGTATAGTACGTGTAGTACCCTGATTTTACAGTCTTCCCTGCATGGGCAATTGCTACGTGACTCGGACGGTAGTTCGGGCATTTGCTCCGTGATGACCCCATCGGATGGTAGTTCCAACTCAGAAGCAAGCGGAACGTACATGGGTCTTGCACTATATAAAGAGAGTCGATTGTCGACGGACAAGGATTCACAGTGTGCGTTTGATCGACTTGAAGTTTCAAATTTACAAAAGAAGAACAGAGACTTGTGTGTTTGTAGCTAGCTTCCTCTCTTGGTTCGGTAGCATGGCCAGCAGCTCTTCGCGACGTGGTGGCAGCGATGGAGGTTAATTAACGTGGAGATACATTATTAAATTTTTTTGCATGTGCTGGGGATTGACGTGCATGTTTTCCTAATATAACTCTCGAACCATGCATGCATGCATGCATTCTACAGGCAACCAGAGGCGGCCTCAGGGCGGAGGCACCATCGGTGGTTTCGTTTTCGGTTTGTCTCAACTGGGACAAAAAGGACGATCCCATAGGTAACTTACTTAATTAAATCTTTCTATATATCTCTACATATAAAAGCATTGCATCGCATCATACTGTGTAATTATCTTCAACTGATCGATGCTTTTTTTTAATAATAATTTGCAGCACCACCACCTCCTTTGGTTTTGAACATCGAGGACGTTGGTGGTATTGTGATGGATATATTTGTGCCCATGGGTCGCGACTACCTTCACGGTCCAAATAACCCAAACCCACCTCCGCCTGGGTTTCAACTCCACCACTGGGACGCCAAACCCCGGAATGGGAGTACGGCAACAACCAGCAGCAAACAACGTGGGACCAAGCAATGCTCCGCGCTAAGAGTGATCTGCCAGATTGCCGCTTCGCACCAGTCACTCAGTCAGTGCCGGCCTTAGCATCGCTCCTTCTCTAGTCGTCTCTCTTCGTACGTGTGGTGTGTCCTCTCTTTGTAATAAGCGCACGTTCGAGTGCAAGTTCATGTGTTGTGTTCGATCGGGGCTACATTTCAATGTTTTCTACTATGTCCTGTTGTAGTAACTAATCATGCATGTCGGTGTACCTTAATTAGCTAGCTCTGGGCCTTGTGCGAAGTATTTCGGGGCTTCTATGATAATAAATAAATAAACACTGTTGCTTATGGAAACACTGTTGCCAAGTATTGATTGAAAACGTTAAGGCCTTCTTAAACTGCATGTGCAATGCCTACCTACAGTCTTTGGAGATGCCAAAGTTTGATAGTCAAATAAACAAGTTGAGTCATAACTTTTTTTGAAGAGACAGGAGGAGCCAGGGGCTCCTACTGCAGATTTTATTAAAGGCAAACAAAGTTACAAGAGTTCAACAGAAATTACAAACAAAGGACAGTAACAAAAAGTTGAGTCATAACTTGAATCAGATATGCAGAAATGACCAATAGCTCATCTCCGTTAAGCCTTTTTTCTGGTGTGTGATCCAACAAGGAATTGGCCAATAATTCATCTCTGTTGGATCCAACATGGAATTGGCCATAACTTGAAACAAACAGTTGATGCCAAAGTTCTCAGGTGCGTGATCCAACAAGGATGTAACTAGCGCCCCCGCCCCCCCTTTTTTTTTTACAATGACTGAAGCAGAATATTCTATAACTTTGTATTACTTTTTGAAATAAACAAATCAACTTAAATTTGTAAAATGCATATATAATAATAAATCAGCGAAAGGGGCTCTAGCCTAGTGGTTAGAGCACCCGAGTAAGACCCAATAAATTTGGATTTGACTCCTGGTTGGAGCAAATTTAAACATGTTTGCATTATTGAAAAAAATCAAAAATATAGGCTAGGATTTTTCTTGTTGATTTCGGTCAAATATATAGTTAACACAAAAATAAGACGTAGCGTGTGTCGACCGATAGCATAGTTTTAATCAAGCTGGGACAATAACGGGGAACAGAGCCCATGCGCAGGAGTCAAAGCTGTGACCTACCAAATTTGTCGTGCGCGGGAGTGAAAGGTGTGACCTACCAAAATTGTTGATCCTTCTGAACTATCAATGCCGCAGATCATGTTATCAATGTGCAATATCTACTTCGTACCATGTCCTTTTCTTTGTTGCATGAGCCTAGGAGCATACGTACTCCTATCTAATCTAACAATCTAATCAGACAGACTGAATACTCAACTGAGTACAGCAACAAAACAATTACTGCAGATACAAGAGATTCTGTACTTTGTTTTATCCTCATCTAGCTACAGTCTCTTTTGCTTCCGTGCACACAAGCAACACTGCTAAGGTAGAGAGGGAAAGCCGGATGTTATTAATGAAGATAACAGGGGATCAGCAAAGACTAGAAGTAAATTGGATCACACTAATAACTTAATATATGGCTTCTTTAACTCTATAATTGTAGCTTAAACAAACAGTTGATGCCATATTGGATCACACACCAGCTAGGTGCTAGCTACATCGGCCAGGCCACAACGAACCAAAGAACGCAGCGATGATATCACACCTACCTGATGAAGATCAGAGAGGCTTATAAGGGTAACCAATGGTTCTTGTGTGACAAAGAACCGCTAGATTCCGATCAAACTAGCAAATGAATCATCGAAGCACTCACCCAGCTGGAGGGACCCCCTATGGGGGCAACTGGCAAGGACATCACCGGATTGCCTAGGTTCCTCGGCAAGTCTAGCGTGCCATCATCCTTGGTTGTTGGATTAAGTGATGAACAATAATATGGGGTTGGAAAAGGACATAAAGGAGTTACAGATATAAAAAGCTGATTGCATTGTTGGATTATCTCAATAGACATGATCCTCTCGTTTATATAAAGGAGAATGAGAGTGTTTGGTTTCCCTAGTAGCTACTAAAAGCTCCTACTAAACTTTAGTAGCTTTTACTAAGCAAAGCTATTAGAGAGGACTAATAAAGGACTTTTAGTAGCTTTTAGCTAATAGAGGTAGTTGGATGAAAAGCTACTAAATGAGTCCAAAACTTAGTAGCTTTTAGTTGAATCAAACAGGGCCTTATCCTGGTAGAAACAAGTTCAGATCATTTCCACGTTTCCCATGCAAAAAATAGATTCAAAAACTGATTTGTGAAAACCAATAAGTTCCGAATAGGATAGTAAAACTGAGCTGCCCGCGTCCCAAACCGGCTTGGCCAATTTTCAGGGGGCTGGGCAGCCTCCCAAGCTAGAAAATCGCCCTGGCTAGCGTATGGACACGAGCGTCTTAGATCATTTTAGAGTTAGTTGGTTAGAGCATCTCCAAGAGTTCCTAAAACTTGTTGGTATTCTTAAAATTGTGATAAAACATCAAAAATACATCCAACAGATTCCTAAAACCCTTTCCTATTTTTAGGAGAAGCGCAAAAAGAGTCTGGAGGGCGTAAATTTTCGCGGCTATTCCCGCTGCGTATCTCCTCGCGCGCGGCCATCGTTGTTTCGCGCGCCGGTGAAAGTTCTTTCCCACGACTTTTCTTCACACGCCGGGGAAAAAACTTGTCGCAGCCCCATATATATCTAGCAATCCAAATCGAGCGAAACAGTTGACCGCCGCGAGGAGGACCTCCATCTCGCCGGGAGCCATCGCCGACCGCCTGCAGGACCGATCTCGCCAAGATCGATCGCCGGCCTGGTTGGAGGAGAGATCGTGGCCGGGGAGCAGAGATTCCGAGGAGGACAGATCGCCAGGAGGTAATCTTGATCGCTCGTGTATGGTCGTTGATCTACCTAGGGTTCTTGATCTGCCAATAGATGACCATCTCCCGGAATCATTGATATCTGATATTCAGTACTTCTGGTATGAACAAATCAGAACCTAGATCGAGGAGGGATCGATGGAAGGATGAAGACCTGTTGGGTGGAGAAGGACCCTTGCCCACGCAAGAAGCCGCGCGCGGAGAAGATCACCTACGGCGGCGCACCTGGACGATCGCGGAGAAGATCACCTACGGCAGTCCGCGCGCGAGAGGATGAAGACGATCGCGCGACGGGGGTGGCGGCGCCCTGGGGAGTCCGATCACGGGAAAATGAAGGGGTACAGTTAAGATTAGGTACAAGTGGGCCCAAGTTTTAGAGTTTAGGAAAGCCTTTTTAAGGAACTGTTGGAGATAACATGATTTTACACTTCCTAAAACTTTTATCAACTTCCTAAAGCTCAAGATTTGAGGAGTGGATTTTAAGCAACTGTTGGAGATGCTCTTAGTAGATGGTTTGGTGATACCTTTAATCTTGATGTTAAGTTATGCACTGGGGCAAATCTTTAAAACTATCAGCAAGTTAGGTTAAATTTAAAATATATCCAACTAAAATGCTGGCGGCAATGCCCCATGTCATGCTTTTGAGCCAATGCATAATCTTAAGTTATATATATGTTGAATATGGTGCGATACATGTCTATTTTTTGACAAAATCCCATATGGATACCATATATTGTAGTTGATGTGTTTCTAGAGGAGTATCAAGAGTTCTAGACTAGTGGTTCCCAGTCAGTGTCCCTGTGGCATGAAGATGCTTAGAATAAATTAAACATTTCCTCTATGTTATGCTCTCTTAGCAAGACTATTTGATCTAAGATAATGACTTGATTGTGATGTATCAATACACTTTATAGGGTCTGATGCGCTATGTCATCCATGGGGGTCACCCTCCATAACATGGAGTATACCTTTATTTTTTAAAAGGGCCACTTGACACGGCTTTCCTTAAAGGCCATTGTAGGAACCAGGGATATCGATGCCTGCCAGACGAGCTCCCACCCTTGGGGGCTTAACCGCCTGCTCTATGAGCAGTTCCCAGGAGTATAACTTTATTTTTCGAAAGATGTTGAAAACAAAAGACGTTGAAAAGTGTATAACTATAAGTTATATTATTCTAAATTTTATTATATATATGTAGTGAAGCAAGAAAAAATATATTGAGAAATTTCTATGATAATATAAGTTTGTCCATTGACAGTTATGAACAAAATTTGAGCTACAAAGGTACGTAGAAAAGCTGCTATGATAAATTGCCTATAAAATTATGTCAAAAAATTGCACTAGAAAAGAGATGAAAAGAAGTTATAGTGATAGATATCATCCCATGAAATGGTGTTATGGACTAAATAAAGTTGTGACTATTATTTTTCCAACTTCTGAAAATAGGGAGTTGAGGAAATTAATGTTTCTAAAAGAAGTCATTGGGATGAGTAGTTTGAGAGGCGAAAGCTTACTAGTTAGCCGGGTCGCCAAAATTCTCGTTAGGGAGAGTAATTTTAGAGGAGACCTCATGAGAGAAGCGAAGAGGTGTAGGAAGCGATTTTTTTTCAAGAAATGGATTTTTTTTTTTTGGATGCAATGGGAGATTGGGAGCTGAATTGTAATGTATGTACTTTTTTTTTTGAGAAATTTGTAATTTATTATGTACTGGCTGGGAGCAGTCTGGGAATCCTGACCTTAGCCACATGGCTCATTGGACCACTCGTCTCAAAGCGGGCCGGCCGGTAGCCCGGTACGTTTCCAACAATTAGCGATATGACTTGCGTGGTCAAATCTTGCAGTTACCATACACACAGTTACGTACGCTCTGTGGAGCAAGCAAGGAGCAGGAAGAGCATCCTACCTTCACTCCAAACCGAGAGTTAGCTCATGGGAGAAGCGTGCTAGACTGCTAGATAGAGGTAGAGGAAGAAACAAAGGGAGGAGGAAGAGAGGAGGCTTTGTCTCGGTCGGCTCTGCTTCGCTGCTGCGGTGCAGGCCCACTTTTTCGTCTACTTCCACGAGGGAATAAGAGGAGACGGCCGTCGGCCGGCACGGATGTGAGGCGTCGGCTTCGCCGGCCAGCCCGCTGAGCGGCAGCCGGCATAGGCATGTATTGCGCTCCTAGACCCAGATCTATAATATGACTGATGGTACGCTCTCCATCTCCCTCTCTCTCCGTCTCCGTAGAGAACAGATACATATTTTTTTTGAAAGGATCCTAGATACATATATAGGTGTCTGCAAATATGCAATGGCCAATTTTCTGTTGCCTGTTAGTAGCTAGACTTAAACGCGTTCTCAGATCTATGGCGGCCTACCGGTTTTCTCCGTTCTGGGGCTGCTTAATCGGTGTTCATCCGGTTCACCCTATTCATTTCCTAAACACTAAGATTAAAGTCGGATGGGCAGTCGGATAACTATGCTACATTATTTCTTTGATTTGGATTCGAATTTGAATACGGATAGTGTCAAATAGGATCCAAATGGATATCGACATCACAAATATGCGACTTGAGTATTTGGTTACGGATATACGATATCGTATAGTGAATATCTAGACCTAATTAATACGGACGGATCTAAACTCCTTTCAACAAATTATTTGTAACATAAAGGGGTGGGTGTTTCATCCGAGTTTCATTTCATTTAGCATGACATGGCAGTCTTGAAAACAACGCCATGAAACTCACCACTGAGAATGGCCTTATCATCCAATGAAGATTGCAATGCATGGGAAGTGTAAACAAGAAACCGAAAGTTTTTTCATATGATTTATATTTTTCAAACCTCCTTGCAACGGAAACAAAACACTCTATCAAGATCTTTAGAATAGACATGGCCTTATCTTCTCTCCATTTTGATAAATCTCTAGCGCATGGTGTTACATAAAATCTTCACATTTACTCTCTCTATTCCAAAGGAAGTGTCATTCTCACTTCTCAAGAAGTCAAACGTTTTGAATTTTGACCAAATATATACGTACAAGAAATCATTAATATTTTGAATACATAACTAGTATTATTTCATAAATCACTAAATATATTATTATAAATATAATAAAGTTTGACCGGTGCGAATTTCATAGCGACACTTATTTTAAAGACATGGAAGGGCGTTTGCCATAGGAAAGAGACCGAGAGAGCGGGGGCATGTGCTTTGTGCTTGGGGAGAGGAAAAGATGAGAGGATAGAGTAATAGGTGAATGATAAGGAGGTTTAGAGACGGCGTGCAGAACAGTTGGAGTCAGAGTTGTTATTTCTTATTATTTTTATTAGTCTAATTTTTTAATTAGTAACATTAGCCGCTACACCTTCTCCATCCCAAAAAGAATATTGCATAGGGTCTTTTGTTGACTAGATTTATAGAACGTTTGTTTTTCCCAAAAAAATTATTATAAAAAATGTTTAATGATTTATCTAATGATGCTAATTATGTATTATAAATATTAGATTCTCTTTTATTCTCTCTATTTTAAATTACAAGATGTTTTGGATTTTTTGATACATTAATTTTAGCATGTATATATATCTAGATATAATGTATATAAAAGACTATGTAATTAGAAAAGTTAAAATGTCTTATAATAACTTAGAATGGAGGAGTATATATTTGATCAAAGCTGAAAATGTTTGACTTATCGAGAAATAAGAATAACACTTTCTGGCATAGAGCAAGTAGTACTACTTAAGATGAAATTGGAGGCCCTTGGTATTTTGGGGCCTGCAATCTCGGGGGTTGCAACTAGAAGAAATTTTTGCCTTGTCTGCAGCAAGCCTGGCCCGTCAATAATATTATTCGTGATGGCTTTCAGCCCTTTTCTGACGGTTTTTGTCCATCAGGAGAAATTCCTGGTCTGCTTGTGATTCCTGTGACTTGTTTGGTTGACGCCCTGATTCTTGTTTTATCTAGGCAATAGCTCTGGCTCAGGCATAGAAAATCGATAGCCTGGCTATCACAGTGTATATGCACCAAGCTGTTTCTTCAGGCACCAAATTTCAACCAAGCAACGTATAGTGCTGTTGCTTGAGCAGGCAAAATCGACTGTATTAACAGGCAACTTGCGGGCACTATATTTTTTCCAGGCAACACGTCTAGGTTGCAACCAAACATGCCCCAGCCCCAGGGACGGGCTTTGGCTATAAATCCAGGATCACTTGGGGGTAAGCATCATATCTAGCACCACCAGTAGTTTTGCATGTAACTATGTATTTTTTCCCTTTTAGTTGTTTCTGCTATTTTGTTATTTCTGTATCTAAATGAAGTATTTGCAATTACAGAGGAAAATGGAGCAGTTGCTTGATATGTCTTTGACAGAGTCCATTATCAGATACGCAGGTAACTCTCCTTGTATTTTTGTTCATCAGGCCAAACCTACTCCTACGACACTTCGTTTGTGGTTTCCAAGAAGAAAATATTGCGAGTAGTATATTATTGATTTGTTGTGCAACTTGGAGTTTTGAAATTGATTACTTAAACACGAGATGGATCTTGTGCCTTAAATCGAGGGAAACTATCAAACCAAATCATATATAAAAAGGAGAGAAATTATACGGTGCTTGAGAATAATGAAAGTCTTTCGTTTTTCTAAATCTGATGGTTAACAGTATAGAGGAACTTGTTAAGAAAAATTTAAGTTGTGGCCCGAACTTAAATTTGGTGGGACATGGACTGATTTCTATATTTAGCCAAAGGATATGGTGGTATTTTGATCGGTGGAGACTAACCATGTCTTAGGCACCACAGATTATCCATCATCCCCGATCATCGGGTTCTAGCGCAGTAGCGCCACCCGTCAATTCCTCAGCAGCGAAGACGTCGGTGTTGAAGTCATTTGGGACAAGTCGATGGCGCTATGAAGCCTCGTCGATGTTGTTGGTGTTCTCAACTCGGATGAGTAGATGGCCTAGGCCATCGATGGACACTGTCATCACGTTCGGTACCAAATGATGGAGGGGTCATGGTTGCCCAAGGAGGATGTATGAGGGCATCACGTTCACCTAGTGTACTGTCGCTTGTTGGTGGCCGCCAAGGGCTAACATATGTATGCTAGCCTGTCCTTCCTTGTTGACTAGATCCAGGAGATCCAACAGGAGGGGTGATGTTGCTAGGATGTAGAGATGGTCGTTGAAGAAGATGAGGCCGTCGCCGAACCTCCAGATGCTTGCGCCTTCCCATTTGCAATGACTGAGGCGATTGTTCATAGTTCCCTCTGCTCTTTGATAGCTTGACGTATTTGGTCGAAGATGGCATGGTCGTGGTAGCTGAAGGTGGCCAGGACATTAGGCAAACATGTCCGCTATCCTAGGTGCGTCATGACGCGAGACTGGATTGCGGGTTGCAACGCTAGTGTCGGCTGGGAGGTGCTGGTCGAAGAAGGCGGGTTGGCGATGCTCGACACTGTGGTGGTGCAACGAGTGAGTGGCGACATCCTTCACGGTTGTACGTCATGGTCCTGCTGTCAAAGTCCTAGATGACATGTCCCAAGCTTGCGAGCCATGGTGTTCCTAGGATGACGTCGATGTCGTGGCCAAGGTCGAGGTAGGTGTCGATTGTGAAGATGTCACTGGCAATGTGTACGAGTACTGCAAACGACGCCGAGCAGCACGCTACTTCGTCCCCATTACCAACGATGATGGTGGTGCTGATGCGGTGTTCCTTTCAGTTGTGTTTGCTGATCAACATCATGATGGCGTCGTTAGTTGAGAAAGATGGTGTCCGTGTCGGCGTAGGCGATGGTTGGCGGCGGCGGCACCGAGGTCACCGCGGGGGCATTGGCCGCACCTCCTCCTCGGTGTGGCAAATAGCCTCTGTGTTGACGGTGATGTGATGGTTGATGGTGATGATGGTTGGTACAATGGCGCATGCGTCCACCGACTCGATCTCAACACCAGTCGTTGTTGTAGTTGTTGCAGAGGCGTCGTGCTTGTTCTCCATCTTTTGAAGACGAACGTTGATGGCTGCGAGCTCTCTATGGAGAGCATTTATCTTGCGGATGGTGTCGGTGGCGAAGTTCTGGAGCAGCTCCAAGATCTCCGAAAGCTTGGCCATGGCAGCGGCGTGGGGATCGAACTGGTCGTCCGATACTAGGTATAAGGGGCCTAATGCCTCATGACACGTGGCGACTGGAGCGGCGACGGCGATGGGCGGCAGTGCAGCGGCAGTGGCGGCGTGCGGAGGAACAGGGATCGGCGGTAGCAGAGGGCAGGGAGAGGAGATAGGATTGACCCCTTTCTTTATTGATTTGACCCCAATGATTACATCTCCTATTTATAGTTGGACTAGTCTCAATTCTAAGCTAACTAAGAGATCCTCATAATATGGATTCTCCTTTTACAATTCAATCCCCTGCTTTATTTATCCAACTATTTCTAATTCTAGGAGTCTCAATCAGGAAACCTAACGAACAATGAAACGGTTGCGACTCGGGGGTTGCACCCCCTCCCCTACCCGCGTGTGCGCCCTAAGGGGCCTGCGGCCCACGTGCGGCGGAGGCAGGGCTGCCCCTCTCCTGCGTCCGAGTTGACCCAAATTCTTTCTCATTTTGCTGACCATCGTTGTGCGTGTTACATATAACTTTAAATGTTTATTTATTATTAATACTAGCTTATCTATATCTCTTATATAGATAAACCCCACTAGCTATTTCTCTTGCCATGCAAAGTGTCCACATCATCATCCACTCAACATCCCACTAGCACATTCTATCTCTCCATGCAAAGTGTCCATATCACCATCCACTAATACATCCAACTAACACATGCCATTATGTTTCATTCAAACTATTCACATTAGCATGCCACAACATTTATTAATATATTTTGTTGTCTAAAAAATCATCCGTTAATATGTATTATGATATTCATTCAATGATATTAGCATATACATAATCTCATCGGTGATTCCCGCAGCAACGCGCGGGGTTTTCTCCTAGTATATATATAGAACTAGAGCATGTTAGGCACATCCTATTCCCTTCACCAAACAAACGCTGCTGTGTCCAATAACCTCTCGATTACGCTCTCTTAGTCGTAGCTTGTTTTGTATTGGTTATATAATTTTCAAAATATATATCCGGATTAGTTGTCCATCTAACTTTATAAATTAGTAATTTATCAAAAATCATGATGTCTGTTAAGTTGTCTTGTATACTCTACTTTAGAAATTAAGGCAGTCACTTGCACTCCTATGTAGTAGCTTGTGCCACGTAGAGTATATGTAAACTCGATATCACTTTATAATAATGTATTCTTGCTTTTTACCAGTTTTCTATAACGAACTAATATATATAAAGACATTTTTGACTGTTTGAGAATTTGGAAGCACAAGTTTCCTAGTATATTTACCAATAAGAGGCTTGGATTTTGGGTATATTTATGTCTTGTCTACAAAACGCTCCATTTAGAATAGTGTGAAATTATATTTTCCCAATTACTTTCTCTAAGAAGACATAATAGTGTAAGGAAAAACATGATCTAAATATACAGTTATGTGTTTTTTGTTTTTGACACATTATTAAAGCACATACCTTCCTAATATATTAAAAGATTTTACATAATTAAAGGTTGAACTTTATATAAAATTAAATATTAGTAAAATATTTGAATTACTGAGAATTGCACTAGAATGCTATTTATTACGGAGGGAGTAGACATTACTATTAGACACAGGGCTTCCATTTTTGTTTTTTTCTCTCGCTCCAGAAATGCCAGGGCCAGCCTCGATCTAGACATCCAGAATTACCAAGATAATTTGATGTACTTATTACTATATGGTTGACATGACATCAAATCAATAAAAAAATCATCAGAGATCAAAATCAAACTGTTTAAAAATAAGGATGCAGAAAAACCAGTTTTTTTTAATTTTTATCATGGAGAAGAATTGGACTTGAATGAAAATTGACGAAAGGTCAAATAGATTTTTTCTATTAATTATACAATATACTATAAAAGTAGAATCCTATCTATTTTACTGGGCCAAGCCCACTCTTGGTAATCCTATATACCCTACACACAGAGAGAAGAGTGATTCTCTCCCCAATCCACTCCTGCCGCCGTCGCAATCCCCTTCGCCAGTTCCCTCCTCGGCGGCGCCTTGCAGCTCTCCGCCGGCAATCGTAATACTTCGTTCATCTCCTCCCCTTCTCTTCCTCTTTCTTCTCCAGAGTAACCTGTATCTGATCTATACAGATGAGACCGATTGGGAAACGCTTTCAGCTGCCTCCTCCTCCTCAGCCGCTTGTTCCTCGTGGTTCTTCCTCGGTGGCGGCGGCGGGAGCTCCAGTTCTGGTATTTCAATTCCCCCTGGTCCTCCTCCTTCTCTCTTTTCTCGTTAGGTTTTATCATCTTTTGCTCAGTTTTTAAGAGGGATGATAAAGGTCATGCTGTATATTTCATCAACTGGTTTGAGTGCAAATGTTTGCCACTTTGTAAGATGATTGAATCATCTGTAACATGTGTAGGTCTCGGATGTTTTACACTTTTTTCTGAAACTTTAGAACTGGCAATCCTTGTGCTGCCATATATATAAATATATACTAAACAGGCTTCCCATTTCTGCGTGGTTGTGTGAGTCCAGCTATTCTCAGTTTCTGAAAACCTTGGCTGTTACATGGGCTAGTCCATGGAAATCAGGACAGATTGTTTCATTACCCCTTAGTTGGTCATATTGTTGATATATATGATGACGCATCAATTGACTGATACCTGCTAGTCTACATGAAGATCGCTAAATTTTAAACATTGAGTATTATTCTTGTACATTGCCTAAAAAATTCTGAAAGAAGCAATACATACAGATGAGGCCACAGATTATCTTCAAGAAGAGGTCTAGGTTTGATGCCAAGGCCTGGGTATGCCCAGATTGTGACGCTGTCAACGAACCTACTAGGAAATTGGTCTTTACCCTTCCTAAATTTCAATGTGCCTGTGGTAAAAAGGTATTTGTCTCAAGTCTGGATATTTTTTTTCTTTCTTTTGTCTTTTAATTAACTGATTGTCCTGTGTGCTTGTGTGCATGTGCCAGTATTTGGATGGCCATGATTTGGTCTTTTCTCTCTCTGATGTGTGGATCAATGGCGTGTCCCTGTTGCAAAATATCTTTACTCAAGTAGGAAACACCTGTGCAGCCAATGCAATGTGCCAACTGATGCAGATGCTTCATAGAATGGACTCTGTATTGAGGAGTAAGGCACCAGACCGTAAGAAGCTGAATCTCGACCCTGCTGACTTGCTCCGTGCGTACTCTTCTGAGTACCCTGACTTCTGGAAGCAGCCAAATGTGTACCACAAAGTGTTGAAGATGCTCCAGATTCTACGGAGACAAGGCATAAGACTTGAGGTTGTTTTCTTGTTCTAGTGCATGCTATTAATGTTGTTAATCAGGCAGTTAAGTAATTGTTTTATTAAATCATTAATTGTTTTTTTTTGTGCTGTACAGGATGGGAGTTTCTATAAAATTGGAGATATATCCTATGTGCCTGGAGATAATTATGAAGCCCTTTGCGATGAACTTGCTGACGGGGTGCCGTTGCTGGCAACATTTGTCCCTGGCCAGGGTTTTGGTGCTCTAGAATATGGCCAAGTATACGCTCCTCCAGTGATGGCTGATGTTCTTAGGTGTAATGCTGAGCATAAAAAGTATCCAGGTGCAGAAAAATCACTGCATGATGCCCACATGGTGATTCTGCTTGGGCCAGCAGCGAACCATGAGACAAAGGAGCACGGCTTCTTTTTTGTTAACTCTCATGGATTATGGTGTCCCAGGTCTCTTCTTGTTGATCGACCAGATATCGTGAGGTATGGAGTTGGCAAGATCTTAGGAGGTGCATTGATTACAATGCCATCAAACTATGGCAACCTGGAGAGTCTGCTGGCAACTCTCCTATGCGTTTTGAAGAGGAAGATGAAAGCTCTTCTCAAAAATATGAGATCAACATGTCCAACTTTCAGAGGCTGTCTGGAAACCACTGGTGGAAAGTCTGAAGCCTGCCTTTGTGATCAACACTGGAAAGTCTGCGGCCTGTCTTTTTTATCAACACTAGTAAAATACCCGTGCGTTGCGACGGGAACACATAATACCACAATGACATATACATGAGCGCATTTTACAATATTGATGTTCCAATCAGTATTACATAAAACCTTAAGATAGATAGATAGATAACTAAAATATAACTCTAAATTTGATTGCAAAACTGAAACATCAATGCCATATTGTTCACAATGTACTATCTACACTTATGCTGGAGAAGATAACACACAGTCACATTTCATGAGCTCCCTGCCTGAATAGCACTGGAAAAGGACAAATGATTTCAGCACTTACGCTTCGCCATTGCTTTGGGGTTTGTAAATATTCAAAGGCCACAAATTGCAGAAAGTCATGATGATATAGTAATTAATAAAAAAAGTGAACCTGCTCAATTGCAACATGCAACCACAGGAGATTCGACTTCTGCACTGGAGCAACTTTCTCAGGTACCCTGCAGCCACCAAACACGAAGTAGTAACTATAGAAGTCTTATTAGGTGGCCAGCGCATCTTTCGTATACACCAAAAGTAGCATTATAGGGTATGTCGTTGACAGCATGCAGGTATCTAAGAACCTAGGTACATGTAGTAAATTATAGAGGTCCCTACAAACACTACAAATTAAAATACCACCTTCAAATGGGAAAGATTTATCTTCGGAAATATCACAACTCATTTTATTTGAAAACGAAATCCCTCCTGCTCCAACTTTCACCACCATCCCGTGTTAACTTTGAAGAATTTGCTTTTGGGGGCTTCTGCCATTTATGCACTTGACTGTGTTGTGACTGACGGTTATCCAACAACAGGGAAGGCCCATCTTTCTAAAGAAACCTGTCAGTCACATATTTATTCCCATCATTTGTTCCTCTCATCCCATCACAGCCACAACAGCATCACGGTTGTAAGCTGTTGTCTTTGGTGAGTTTCAAGATCTTCATCATCATATCCTATGCTGAAATCGCCTCTCCTCCTGTCTGACTTCCTCCAAGTTCAGCTACCTCCGGATTGCTAACTTCTTTGCATTTCAGGAATAGATGACCTCCATCCTCGTCCAATCTTCTGCACATACAACATGTCGTATCTAGCTGCATACCTCCCTGACTCCCACCAAACATATATGAAAGGTTTTCTAATGCAAACAGTTCCTCCCTTACTCCCACCAAACATATATGAAAGGTTTTCTAATGCAAACAAATCTGCTTAAGAAAAAGGTCTGTTTATCTAGAAAGCACTTTTTTAAAAAAGGAATATCATGATGTGATTTTACTGGAAAGGCTCTGATATTTCAATTGCACCCTGAAATCACCCTCATATTTTCCTTTGAGGACCCCTCTTTGTTTATCAAAGCTAAGGAGTCTCCTACTGAAAGGAGAAAAAAATGTCTAATATGTCATATCAACATTTCTTTTAGCTAAATTTATTTTGTTAATTGAATCGGTCCCAGTTGATTGGATGGATGAATATACTACTTGCTTAGATCCATGTCAACCAAATAGAGCAGGAATGGCCTTCCATGTTTCCAATAGAGCATAGCGTTCACTTTTCAGGTCTGTGACTAATAATTACCGATAATCCTAAAATGAATCATGAGTACTAAAAGTAGACCAAGCATCGCTAAATTAGTACACCATAGGTGACTGTTGCCTACAAAAAGCCACCAGTGACTTGCCATAGAATGACAGTATACTTCACCCCATATTCCAATGTCATGAGTTAATTGGAGCACCAACACACTCCTCATAGTCAAACGTATAATAGGTAGTATTAACTGCTTTTACTTGGAAGTACAATACTTAAAAGAGCATAGGTACCAGCATAATTGAGATAATACCTGCTAATCACAGTAGCATAAGTGACATAAAATGGAAGCCAAAAACATAGACTTCCCTAAATAACGCAAGAGATTTGCATCAGTCTCCCATGCTGTCATGCAAATCCTTTTCATATTCCTGCAAACAGAACACAACATAAGTTATCTGGACACAAGGATGGCCATGGTGTGACATTTAATCCAAAAAAAGTCATTATTATCTTCACCACATTTAATAACATAGGACAAGATATATCAAATTAGAATCCAGGTCTCCCCTTTCCGATTTTAAATAAAAACCCTGTCATTATTGTTTTAATCATTGAAACGCTTAGGTACAGTCTACCTGAAGCAATGTGCCCTTATCCTCTTCATTAGTTTTTCTCAAAAGACACATGTTGCATGACATGAAATTTGAGATGACATTACTCAAGACTCCTATAAATGGTTACTGCACAAAGAATAATAAGACCTATTTGAAAAAAATCCATCTTTTTCAAGAAACAGAAATCATAAATCATCAATCAGGCTTTTCCGCTTGAACAATCAGTGTGCCATCACAACTCAGTGCATGTACTTGTACATGTACTTGTACAGGGGAAAGCTTACCGAGCTTATTGTTTAATAAACTTCTGTGGCAATTAAATTAGCAGCCTTCCTATACCTGTTTCAAAGATACGACCAACAAAGAAAACAAGATATGTTAGAATGCAACTACTATTTCAGTAGGCATGTGACAATAGCAAAAACTGATAGCAGATCCTACTTGTTCTCAAACAAGAATGAAAACCATCTTTTTGTTATCCTACTTGTTCTCAAACAAGACTGAAAATCAAATTGCTGGAAAGAACAACTTAGTAAACTATGATATGTTTTTTGATTTGATATCAAATAATATTTTATTTGATCTGATATCATCTCATAAAGCTATGATCCTATTTTGGAAGAAACACATCCCAAGGATTCTGGTGTGGTCTGCAACACGAACACCAGTATGGCTGTGAATGAAGTAGATCAAATGCTAACTCTAACAGTGTGTTCTTTATGGATAAATGGAGGAAAAACTGGCACCATCAGTTGGTTGCAGCAATTCAGAATAGGAGAACACCAGCAATCCAAGTTCTATATTGTCCAGCAATTGTGCAACACAAAGTTAGTGAATCACTATGCCTAATAAGGCTAACAGACTGAAAAATTAGCTTAATGGTAGATCTAGGCTTCTTACAAGCTTAGTGATTTATTTAATGTATAAGAGGCAGTACTGAATTACTGACTGCATTGCACTCAGGAAAGTTCACATGATAATATTCATTGTTCATCTGTATCTTTATATTTAGGATGAGTTCCAAGCAACCTTTTGTTTCATGCAGGATAAAGTTTAATATAGAACATTCCTAAACTGTATAGACCAAATGGAGACAAGATTGCATGAATGCAGCAAACAATCAGCACATTAACAAGTCCAAAACGAGTATCATGTTTCAACAGGTTCTTCAGAAGTTACCACCATTACGGCAAAGATCGATTTGCGCAATTCTAAATAATGAGACCCACAAGCTAGTTAAACCGGAAGGGTGCACAGACTCGCTGGACTCACCTGCGGGCTTGGGATAAAGAATCAACTGGAGAAAAGAAAACAAAGACGAAATGGAGATGGCCTTTATAGATCCTAACGTGGTGAGAAAATCAAAGGCAATGCACCGTACCTTTGGATGCACAAATCAACGAGCTCCTGGAAGGCGCCGTCGAGCGCGTCGTGCTGGGCCTTGGGAGCGGGCATCCAACATCCCGCACTGTTGCGCCGACTGGATCTAGAGGCGGCGGCACGACAGGAAGGGAGAGGAGGCAGCGACTTTGGCGATGCAGGGCAAGGACGACGGTGTGGGAGCGAACCTCGGCGGTCCTCCTTCTCGGCGATCCGTCGGGCGGACCAGCCGGGGTGGGGGAGGACGACGTCGCAAGCGCGAACGACTGCTGCTGGTGGTGGACGGCGAGACCCATGAGCCCGGAGCTACGGCGTGGCGGTGGCCCTTAGTGGCGGCGCCCTGACCACCGATGGGGCCGAGCGGTCCATCGCAGGTGTGTCGTACCACCGCTGCCGATTGGGGAACGGTGGGCTGCCATGGATCGATGACGTGGATTGCTAGCGATTGGCCGGGAGGGAAGCTGGGTGGGGCATGCGAGCGAGCGACGAGCGGAAAGGAAGCCGGCGGCATGCGAGCGAGCGACGGCCTGGAGTCGTGTGTCAACGAATCCTTTTGAGCGACGGCCGGAGGACGCCCTCGCCGGTGTAGGCGGCGTCGCGGCGGTGGGCAAGTGCACCGGATTGAGGGGCCCGATAGGTGTAGCGGCGGCGGCGAGGACGAAGCGCGAGGAGCGGGCGGCGGTTCAGCGGAGGGCGAGTGGGAGCTGCAGGCGCGTGCGGACGACGGTTCCGGGCGAGCTGCAGTCGTGGGGGGCGGTTTGACGGGAGTTTGATGCGGGTGACGGGTGACTGGGGACGGGAGGTTAGCGGAGGCAGGCCGAAAGCGCGGTGGCTTTTGGGCTTTTTAGTAGTAAGACCAGTTAAGTGCCCGTGCGTTGCAACGGGAACACTAAATACCACAATAATATATATATGAGAGTGTTTTACAATGTTGATATCAACCATATTATATAAATCTTCAAGAAAGGTAGATAACTAAAATATAACTCTAAATTTAATTGCGAAACTGAAACATCAATAACACGTCAGTAAGTCATAGCTCCTTGTCTCTCATTTCTTTCCGACTTCCTCTGTTATTACCTGAAATTCAGATGTATACAATACGTCAGTACCTAGGGACACAAATATAAGGATATAACAGCTCTGCAAAACAGAAGACATACCTTGTCATGAAGTGAGAACCTCCTTGTAGACAATATTTTTCGTGTATTTACTATTTATTTTTGTCTTCCTTTTCGTATTCTTCTTATCAATGGATGGGATGGCAAGGATCTTAATGTAATTATATAAACACAATCATTAGCTCTATTGAGTAATATTATTATAGCATTATTTTCAAAGATCTCAAATATATTTATTACACCATATGTAATTACATGATAACCGAGTGGACATGTTCTCCTCAACATTATTTTGGGTCTGATAGGAATCATTCCTCCGGAGCCAATCATCAGCTTCGTTCACATTTTCCTTATTTGATGCAGCGTCATCATCTACAAAATGTTACACATTTCATTATTTATACATGAAAAATTATATATGTTATTCTTCGCTAAATGGCAATCTCAATATGTTAGGTTTCAGGCATTACAATGAGTAGTTCCAATAACATATTGCTTATTTTTTTGATGATAGGCTTCGCGACGTCTCTTATTAATTGCATCCTTTTGTTGTTGCCATCGAGCTCTATCCCTTTCCCTCTTGCGTTCTTTAGCATTGTCTGCAGTTAAATTTGAATTAATCTAACATACACATAGTATATGCCATGCCATGTAATATTTGACACTGTATATTACCTTTTTTAGCAGTGTTAGTGATGTCTTCCAATGGTGACCGAGAATTATGATCCGTCGTATATAAATTTATAATATTAACAATATAATAGTTAATATAAATTGCAATTAGCACTTTATATGTCAAAGCATCATATGTAAGGCTGGCAGCCTTGGAGACCCTAAGCAGTGGCGAAATACATTTCCATGTTGGTATGGAACTACCAAGAGTAATCTTTGTACAGGTTAGTAAGCAGATTATTAAGAAAATGATATGAAACTACTTAGAATAACCTTTCTACAGGCTGTGCAAATTCTTTAGTGCCACAGAGTAAGCTATCGCTGATGCATGGTCTAGTTTACAGCTGCATTGGAAATATAGGCAAAGGCTCTATTTACCATAGAGAATGGTTACTGACATGAAGCAATGATCCTTTTTCCCAAACAAAATTTTGCAATTACCAGTCAAAGTCCAATGACCACCCACATTGCATGCCTTGAGAAACCTAGCCTAATAAAACAAACTGAACCCCACACATTGCCCAATAACGAAAACATTAGATTAGAGGAAGATTTTGCATACCTTGTTTTATAGAAGGATGGCAGATGCTTGGTGTTCAGAGTGGGTTTGGCAACTGTAATAAAAAATTTCAGAGATAACTCAGTACGGGTATTTACCTGATGCTAAGAGAAGAGAAGTAGATGATGAATCATGTTTGTTCTGTGCAGAAAATGAAACCATTCAACACTTGTTTTTTGAATGTGCTGTGGTGAAAAGATGCTGGGCTGTAGTGTCAGATTGTTTTGGTTGTAGAGTAGGAATGGATTTGACTAATATTGGAACATTTTGGCTCAGCATCAAAAAGTTTCGTGTGTTGAATACTGGAGCTACGCTGATGAAGATCTGGACGTTGGAGACACAGATGGTTTTGGCGTGTGAATGTTGGGAGTTGAGTTCTAGTTTGTTAGTCAGGTCGTTTCTGTTAGCAAATGTGGTGTTGCTGGTTTGGATGTAAGCCCAGGGGGCATTTTGGCGCGAGAACTGAACTGAAGAACCTGGAACTGTAAACGTTTTGGTCTTTGATAATGATAAGGCCGGGGTGAAAGCCCTTTAACTAAAAAAAAGATCCTTAACAGATTGCCGTTACTCAAATCATGGAAGAGTCAGTATAAGATGCTTCACTCAATAGAAGCCATACGCAGGCCAAAAGACAAGATTATTTCACCTTTTATATATTTTGTTAACAACAGCTCTATCTCTGTCAGGTATTAGTTTATCACAACATTTTCGACAATTTAGCACTTCATCTATTGCTGGTTCACCACATAAATCAGTGAGCTATTTCAAGCCTCGCGAATAGATTATGTTTTCAAGCCATAAATGTACATTCTTGTGTACGACACCTAAGATAACCCTGAATTCTAGGAGAAATTTAGTTCTGCTAGAATTTCCATCGTAAGCCAATAGCTAAAAGCACAGTCATCTGGTAATGCAATGATGACATTTGGTAATGCAAATATCTATTTCTAAAAATTAGATGGTTTGAAAACATAAAAGTCCTAAATCCATGTACAATTCAGAGTGCTCTACTTTTTGATCTCCATATAGTAACTGGAATCTGATAATGTCAATATTAAGTCGAAACTCTCGCCAATGCTAGCAGCCGTCCCTAAAATTTCTTACTGAAATAGAGGAAATTCATCATTCTATATATTTTACCCAGAACTGCTTATACATGTGATAGAGAATGAAAATGACTTATCGAAAACAAACGACATAATGTCTTACTGTTAAGATGCTCTTGAAATCTTCAAATCCAAAAGTGTCCAGAGAACCTGTCATTGCCTCATATCCAAGCAGAGATGACAACAAAGCACCAGCAGGCCACCAATCCACCTCGATCTGCCTGTCCGACAAGTAGAGGAAACATCATCAGTTGGTAAGAACATGAAAGAAAAGAAGGAAAAAAAAATCAAGTAGAAAAGAAGTAGAATATGAACCATCAGTTTGGGATAAAAAGCTGAAGCCACATATCTTGCCTATCTGCAGGAAAGGAGGTTGACCATTTTATTTTGAACTGATTTCAGACGAAACACATTTCTAAATTCATACAAAGTTGTCAGCATCAAGAGCTGCTGAACTCTTCCAAATTCATCATGTTTGATCGCCTATTTTCTGAAATTATAACTCTGGTTCAACGGTCCTACAGCAAAATATGAATTATATTCTAGACAATTTGTTTATGGGTATCCACAGAAGAGTAACACAACACGAATCTGTCTCATCAACAGAATCAGTGAAACATTTCAGCAAACAGGTGGTGGGCAAGAGCAGGAGCAGCCAACCTTACAAGTCGAGCGCGAGGTCGCGGAACTTCGAGTAGGAGATGGCGGCGGCGCGGATTGACCTCGCCTGTTCTAGCGTGCTCCGGTCGTGCCTGCCTCCGGAACTCGTGCTGTGGCGGGAGCCGGGAGGTGACCAACAGGAGAGGTGCGCTGCGTCGTCGGTGAGACGTCTTCTCCGTGGCCGACCTCAGTCCGCCGGCAGGCTGCGGGGTGGCGTCCGTCGTCCGAAGGCAGGCAGCGGGGTGGCGTCCGTCGTCGACGGCGGCGTGGAGGCCGGCATCGCGGTGGTGGAACTGGCGTCGCGGCGGCGGCAGGTAGGTGCGCCGGCTCGAGGGGATTGGAGGGAGGGAGCAGGGAGCGGGGGCCGGCGGGCGGCGTCGTGGGGCGTGGGTGGAGTCAAGCGTGACGTCGTGGTCGTGGGCGGCGGTTTCCGCAGACGGGTCGGGGACGAAGCTCGGGCAGGGAGCGAGCGAATAACTGGAGCCGGGACCTACCCCGCGCGGCTAGGAGTGAGCGAGCGCCGGTTGGCCATACGAGCGAGCGAGTCTTCGCACGCCGGGTGGACGAATCCTTTTGAGAGCGAGGGCACGGGGGAAGTTTTACCGGGCGAGCGATTTGAATTTTTCGGGCGGCCTTAGGAGCGAGGGCGCGTGGGATACCGGGCGAGCGATTGGGCAGCGAGCGTGCGAAACCATCGGGTGGACGATTTACTGCGGTTCTTTTTAGTAGTAGGACTAGAGGTGTATCTATTCACTTTTGTTATGTCTGGACCTTTTGTAACACTGCAAATATTTGTTGCATACCTATTCTAAACACATAGTCTGCCAACTATATATATAATATTTTCTTTGCTGTAAGAGTAGTCATGGTATGCTTGAGGCTTGGCAGTTTATATAAAAATGGTAATTGCCTGCATGTTCTTTCAGCATTGGTATTTGCCAAATTTTACTACGGTTGTTCAATTATGTGTATCAGTGCCGCAAGCTGTGGCCGACTTGGGCGGCCTTGTTGCCCCCCTTGCTGATGAGTTGGCTTAGGATGGAACCTTGCCTTCTGTAGTAGAACTTGAGTTGCATCCATTAGGTTCTGAAGGCACCATTTTTCCTGTTAAATCAATAAACTACTGCTGCGTACGAACAGGCACCGCTTCAGGTGCATATTTGCAGACGTCTTGCACATTTGTTGTTGATCATCATAGTTTCCATAATAGAGTTCCGCACACTATACAGGGAGATTGCCCGCAGCACTGTACGAATATTTATTTCTTTATGCTGTTGTACGAATTTATAAAAAGTCAGATTGCATGAGAAGGGAAAACTGATCCCGTTCCCGCCTCCTCGGTGTGCAAGTCAGCCAAGAGAAGGAAAAAGTCTACCCTGGACTCCTCATAGTACTTCTAAGAATTTTTAAGTACTAGCCATCCAAATTTATTTGTCTACTGCTATGACAGTGTTTTTCCTTTTAATACTTATTGGATCAGTTTTCAGGAATTGTAGTTTTGTTCTCATCCAATGGGTAGCTCTAGAATTGAGCAAGTGCCAACTAATACTATATGCAAATTGCAAACTGACAGATGCTGGTTAGCAGATCAATCCAACTACTGAAACATTGATTTAGGAATTTCCTAAATAGAAACTCCTATTTCACTTGAAAAACTAAGCTTTTCACTTGAAAAACTAAGCTTCTCACTTGAAAAGTAATAGGTTGTTGGACTGTACTATTCTTCCCTTCTTTTCCAGATTCTTTTTTTATTCTATTGTCATATCAATAAGCATCGACCCTTAAGTACTCAACCAACCTGGTGTGAAGGTTCAGGTTCAGTTTAGCAATCAGGTTCAGTTATCTTATTTAAGTTGACAGGTGTATCTAGTAGGTAACTTTCCATTACATTCGATTCTTTAACCTTTTTTATATATATGATGTATTCATGTACAAACTTGTTGGAAATACCTATGCTGATCTTTGTGCACCCTTTTTTAGGCTGATCTTTGTCTCACCTCTTTTAGGACGATCTTTGTTTGTCAAGATGGAATATGGGATCATATATGAACTCCTGGATCACATTTTTTTTCTACCTCTAGCACGCTTAGCACATGCCAAAATTTCCAATTTGATTTCCCATTTTAGGTTTGCTAAACCAGGAAATGATTATTTGATCCAAATGGATGGACACTTTTTTTCTCGAAAACACAGGAGAACTGCGCTTCATTATATTAAGAAGATAAAACAAGGGGAAAAACCCCAATACAACACACACCACACACAACCCCAAATAAGGATTACATACGCGCATGTAATTTCAAGGAGGCGACCAAGACTAGAGTAACCTGCAAGAGGGGGAGGGTGGGAAGCCATGAAGGATAGTCCCCGAGCCCCCGCCACAGCCCACAACCAACTTTCCTCTAAAGCAGAACCCAAAGCACCACCCAAACTGGGAGTATCTCCATCAAAAACACATCTATTGTGGTGGTTCCACAAGGTCCAAGCTCCTAAGATCACAAGTGAGTTGAATCCCTTCCTTGTAAACCCAACAGTAGCATTGCTTGAATTTTCCCACCACTGATCAAAAGAATGCTCTAAAGGCTGTGGACAAAGTTGTTGGATCCCAAAGCGCTGGAGTAAATAAAACCAGAGTTGCCGAGCGAACACACAAGAAACCAGCAAATGGTTAACAGTTTCCTCCTCTTGGTCACAAAGAGGGCACTGTTCCGGATGTGGCAGCCCTCGCCTTGCAAGCCGATCAGCCATTGAACACCTGTTATGTGCGACCAACCACATGAAGAAACGACATTTGGGTGGAGCCCAAGATTTCCAAATTCTCTCACATGGGCCGAAAAGGGTGGATCCCAAGAAAAAAACCCCATATGCTGACTTGTCTGAATACTGTCCACTAGAGGAAAGGCGCCAAATGTGTCTTCAACCTCTGGCTGTAGATGGAAACCATAAAATAGGTCCCAGAGATTGAAGAACTCCAGCATTACTGCCACTATTGTAATGCTCCGAATATCCAGAACCCACTAGTAAATCAGGAGGTGTGTGTCTCTCCACACATCTTCCACACAAGGTACAGTCTAGTCGCACGCAACTTCAGTCCGGCCGCACACAACTTCCACACAAGGGACACTCCGGCCTACATGTTTACAGGAACATGGATACAAGGAGACATGAGAGATAAAAAGTACCTGGGAGATAAGAGTATTTTTCAGATCAAAAGCAGAAAAGGCTCTCAGTTTTGGAAATCTCTACTAGATATTAGAGAGAGTTACCAGAAAGGCAGAGGTCTCAAGGTCAAATCTGGCATTCGAACTAGATTCTGGTTAGATAGCTGGCTGGTTGTTCCTCAAAAAAAAGATAGCTGGCTGGATCAATGCCCTTTGAGTATCAGATATGCCAATTTATTCAAGATCACCCTAGAGTTCAGGACATAGTTGAATGTATTGCAAGTGGAAGAGTTAGATGATTTGAGAATGAGGTTAGAAAAGTTGGATTTGTCCACAGGCAGAGATGAAACTGTATGGCTGTTAGATAAATCTTACAAATACTCTCAAAATCTTTATATAATGCGCTGACCTTTAGAGGTACAGTAGATCGTCACATGGTAGTTTGGTACTAATGTGGAAATGCCCCATCCCTTTGAAGGTTAAAAACTTCATCTGGATGGTGGCCCACGATAGAATTCAATGTGGAGTCCAACTTAAGAAGAAGAAGTGGGCTGGTCCAGAAAAATGCATCTTCTGTGATACTTTTGAATTCTCTGACCATATTTGCTTTCAATGCCCTGTGGCGGTTTTCATCTGGGTTTTCGTGAGAGATAGCCTCGGATGGAACTTATCCCCCACGAGCTGCGAGAATTTGTTTGTAGAGATATTAGACAAACTTAGAGGTATTCGTCAGGTTGTGACTTTGCAACTTTGTGCAGGGGTGCTGTGGACCTTATGGAAGTCCAGGAACGCAGCGGTGTTTGACAAGAAGGTGCTGGCATCTCCTTTGGCGCTTGTCCACAAGTCAGCTGCTCTGTTGAGGGCCTGGCATCCTCTGCTGAAACCGAAGATGAAGCCGGCGGCTGAGGAACTGCTGCATCTACTGTCTACCAATGCTGCTGTTTAAATTCTGCTTTGCGTCTTCATGGATGTAATAGGAAGTGAAGCTGTTATCGGTCCTTAGCTTAACGTACTGTTTGTTGGGTGGCCGGTTTTGAGCCCTTTTGGAGGTAGTTAGTGTGGTCGAGTTTTTCTGGGTTGAACCCATTGGGCTTCATGTAAAGTTGATGATCCCAGCAAACAATGGTTCCGTTACGCTTTCTAATAAAGCCGGGCAATGCCTTTGATCTAAAAAAAAATGAGAGATAAGAAGTGAATGAAAGTTTCCTCATGATTAAGGTACAACAGCCTCAACTCCCTGTTTGCAATTAGCTTCCTACATCCACTATGAAAAATAGCTTGCTACAATTTGTGTGATTGAGATCTAATCGATTACTTTCAGCGAAACAAATGGAGTTGCAAACTTTGGCTGCATAGTGCACATCAAATGCTCAAGAAACGCCTTGCTAGAATATATGAATTTCAAGCTTCGGCATATGTATTTGCCTATGGTAGTAGTTTTCATTTCAAAACCCAGAAGTGCCTATGTTGTGGCTTTAGCCATTTGCAAATTCGTGCATGGACACACATGATGTATCTACCATCATATGTGTCCATGCTATTTTCAAACATTTCCTTGTACAAAACCAGTGAGATTGAGAGGATCAAATAGGAGGGATATGCACTCATTCAAATATTTGAGAAAAAAATACAGTCGACCAGTAAGGGATGGTAGTTCGGCCGATGGGGATAGTCTGGCCAATGGTAGTTCAGACGATGGGGACAGTCTGGCCAATGGTGGATCCCATGCCCAGCAGCTATGAATCCGTCGTCACTAGAAATGAAGCACTCCTAGTCTGTTTATGCTCTAGTTTACGTATTTCAATCATCGTTGATCAATAGGGGCCATAACATGTGTTAGCTTGCTGCAGTTTCATTCTTTAAGCTTCTCCTTTCTGTATGATGCATTCACAAACTTGTTGGGAGAAGCATTTTTATCCTGAACTAACAGCTGTTAGCTTGCTGCAGCTTCATTATTTAAGCTTCTCCTTTTTGTATGGTGCTATATAGCTAATCTATCTGGTTACTACTAGAAGTACTCCACAGAAACACTAAAAAGGGAAACAAAGAGTCAAGTGCAATAGTATGTCTATATATCTGCAGGAAATTTGCAGGGAGATGTCAAATTAAGAGTTCAGGGTTTTAGAGATGCTGAATTCCAAGACTTATCCGTAGCCATGCTTCAGTTTATTTTTCTTTTAACTACAGCTGTGTATTCTTGTTCTTAGTGCACATGACTGAATATCAATTTTTCTGCAAGGCTATCTGAAATAGATGGAGCTGTCATGTTGGGATATACAATGGTAATAACATTGTCTTGTTTTTTATTAAAATGAAGAGCTTGGGAACTTATCTCTGAATTGATTAGATTCAGACAGTGCTTGGCAGCTTGCATCATCTATACAGAACTGCAATTATTTTTCTACCTTGATTTGCGCTCATTATCAGTGCACATTCACCATGCATCAGTCATCATGAGTTTTCATTGGCATATTTTCAAGTGACAGAGTTTTTTGTCACTGTGCAACGTGTTGTTTATGTTGGTTGAGCTTTTCAAGCATGCCATGAGCCACGTGTTGTTTATGTCACAACATTCCTATACTTAGATATTCTCTTATTGCTTTATAGGTAATATGGTTTGGCTGTCCTCTACTCCTGTTGGGATCACAAGCTTAAGGTAGTATTGTATTCAGATCTACAGGTGCCACTAACTTTGATAGTTTGATCCCTTTCAAAGGTTATCAGCCATACATGTGCACACCCAATGTCTTTTACTGTATCCAGTTTGATCCCTTTCAGAGATTATCAGCAATACATGTGCACACCACGATATCCTTTAGTGTACCCACGTCTGCAGTTCTATGTGCATTGATATGCTTTGTCTGAATATTCCTAGCCCTTATCTTAGTTACCACCAAGTTTTCTGAAACCTAAACTGCAGAATTGTTAGAGCGCCTTGATGGCTTGTCTCAGTTATCTTTCTTTAGTGCAGTTATGCAGCCATGTCTGTGAAAGAATACATTGATGAATCAAGCCTTTTTTACTGCAGTTAGGCGCAAATGGTGCAGCTTAGTTGCTGATTTGTGAACAATATAAAAATGGGAATCTTCACTTTCAGCTATCAGCCATGTTTGTTGCCTCTTATGTTCTTCTTTGTGAACTACACTACCGATCTTCTCTTTCCTTTATGATGTGTGGAATTGACCATTTGGCTATTGATTTATATTTGGGTCTGATCTAATTATAGGTGTGGAAATGGGCCTGAATCAGTGAATGGCATGCTCTTGAGGGGCGATGATGTTCTTCCTTTTCTGAATAACTGAATCGCATGCCAATACCAGTCGATGAAGCTGCAAGTATCTAATTATAGCTGACCTTAGTTGTGCCATCTTTGTGTGCCCTTAGTTGTGATGTGTCTTCAGTGTTAGAACCACTCACTATTTTAAGTTCCATATATCTTTGTCCCGAGCGTTCAGCAATATATTGTCTAAAAATATTTACCTTGGGCAAGTGGCAGCAATATATAATTTGGTGGCCAGCATCACTACAAAAAGTTTTTATACCCTCATTTTATTTTTTTTATATATATTTCCCTGTGGCATAAATTGGAGTGTTGACTGGGGAATGAAAGAAAGCTGAGTATCTTAGTAGTTTCTCAATTTTCACAGGAAAATTCAAATACCTCTCAGCACTTTTATGTTAAGCTATACTCCAAGACTAGAAGATGCACAGGTTCTTTAATTTTTATTTGGTAGATTTTGTCCAAGTTAATGCCATCCTATTGTTTTTGTACAGATAGCCATGGTAGTGGTGGCCTGCAACCATGGATTACTGGATTACTCCATCAAGATTTTGTTTAGTTAATTTTGTTAGAGGATTACTGGATGCATACTAATCACTTATGCGCTAAGAGAATGAATGTTAAACAAATCACATGTGAATGCCGTAGTGGTTGTCTCCGAACGGAGTTGCTTACTAGATCAAGGCTCAAGTTTGAACCTTGCGTTCATTTTTGCTTTTAGTTTTCTGAACTTTGTCCTTGCTTTGGAGTGGATGGGCCACAGCCCACTCTCGTTTGGTTATCAGCGTCAGAGAGAATAGGATAAACCCGCTGGTGCTGCGGGATTAAGACAATATAAAGACGGACAGCTCCTCGGAAGGGGGGCTTAGCCACGTCATCAAGAAAATGAGGACCGTTGGATTCTCGATCGTGCGGCTAGGATTGAGAAGCTGTTTTTGGAGGTGAGAATCAGAAGCGGATTCTACTTACTTTTGCCCAGCTTTTACCTTCCGGGTCCAGCTTCTCTTAGAATCTACTGAACCAAATAAATACAGGGCGGTTCTCAGCTTCTAGGGTTCCCTTCTCCCCGTCCCCGTAAAAAAAGAGATCGAGAAGGGCGGCGGCCACCGGCGGCGGGGCGGCCAGGCCCCGCGCGGATGGGCGGCGCACGGCCGGCGGGCGCGGCCGGCTAGGCCTCGGGCGGCGGCGGTGCGCGCGGCCGGCGCAAGCGTGGCGGAGGCGGCGGGGCGGGCGGCCAGCGCGGCTACGCGGGGCGTTGGCAGCGCCCCCGCGGCGGCTGCTGGGGGCGCGCGCCGGCCGCGGGGTGGCGCGGCATCTCGGGGCAGGCGGGGCACGGCCGGCCCGGCCGAGCAGCGGCGGCGCCCGGGGGCGGGGCGGCAGGCCGGTGGCGGGGCGGCGGGGCGCCTGGTGAGCCCGCATCCCAGCACGGCGGCTCCTCGGCGCAACCACTAGGTACGCGAAATATGGTTTATGGATTTACTGTGGTTTAGTATTGAATAGCGCCAAATTTTACTATGATTTGGTCATGAAAATATTACCATGGTTTGGGTATGATTTTGTCATTTGCAAATGTTGCCATGGTTTGGGCACTTGCTCACCAAATTTCTTTGTAACTGTGTAACTGAATGTACCAAAATTAAAAAGCTAAGTATATGTCTTCCCCATTTTGTTTGTGGTGATCATATCGTGGACTTGCCAAATTGGAGGTCTTTTATTTGGTTCCATACCACTTGAGGCTTGGTTATTATGAGACATGATGACCACTGTAACTTATTGTCTGAAGGTTAATCTTCTTGAGGGTTTTTAATTGACTTTAGTACATGTTTCTGCCAATAAAGTTGTGCACTTTCTTCCAAATCACTTCTTTGTATGCAAATTTTACTATGGTGTCATATGGACATATTGCCATGATTTGGGTAAATACAAATTTCACTATGCCTTGATTAAATGCAAATTTTACTACTGCTTAGTTATATGCTCTCGTCTCAAGGCCATTGTAGTAAGAAAGAGCAGCACCAAAGTAGCTGATTTGGAAATAGCACTGAAATTGACTCCTTTGGCGTGATTAGTAGGATCTGGGTATTACGGTTGTGTTTAGTACCTCAAATTCAGGCTTACATGCTTCATTTTGTAGTTCATGAGGCCTGACTAATTGTTTGGATTTTTTATTTGGTTTTGCAGGAACAGGTAACCTCTTTGTCGCATTTTTGTGTGCTGGCAATAGAAATTTGAGCCATAGCAGTTCACTCCAGTTTTGTTGTGGCAGCAGGACCTCATCGGTTTGAGGTTATAGCAGCATTGTATGACTGGTTATAAGCAATCAACCTCGGTTTGGGAATATTCACCTGCATTCTAGCATCTCTGCTTATTTCCTTATTTCCTTTACTGCCTTATTTCTGTTATTGTTAACTTAACCATCTCTACTTTGCTGTAGCAAAGTTTAGTTGCATTCTATCCTATATATATGATTCATGCTACAAATTTCAGCATGGATATAAGAGTTTATTTCTGTTATTTCAAGGTAATTTTAGCATGTTGCTTTACACCCTCTGTAGGCTGTGCTTCTAAGAATATTATGGGATATAAGAGTGCATGATTTCAGTTACCAATTTTGCCCATGTCATTTTTCTGTAGTGTTATGCATGATTTTATAGAAGTGATATCCTTTGCTCAAGCATGACATGATGATGTGCTTTTTCTCGAATTCGCAATAGATTTGCGCATCTTTGGGATAATGATTTTCATTACATAATCATTCGATAATCATTGTGTGTTGGCATCTCCTATATATAGTTCTGTGTCTTTACTGAATTTGATCTTTTTATTGTTAGAAAATAGTGCAAGAGCTTCGTATGTTACACATGGTGTTTACTCTCACATCATAATTTCAGTATACTCTGCATGTTCCTCTTCGTTGTGTGCTAATATTTATATGTTATAATATTTCTTCTTTTTCTTTTTCATATTTAATGTGCTCCAGGTGAAGGATAATATTTTGTAGGCTGCCACAGGTGCTCCCATAGAATGTTGATCAGATACTACTAAAAAAGGTGATTCCTTTTTATAACAGCCAAGTGGTGAACATGCCTTTTTTTTATGGTGCCATAAGAGGTTCATATTAATTTTTGAAATTATAATGCCTCCATGAACGTTTTCGGTTCTAAAGTTTACTACTGCATAGCTTGTATGCATAGATGGTTTCTGTTGCCTCTGCCTTCATAAACCATAATTCTTGATATAGTGCATTGACAAGTTTCTCTTCTTTATTGACCTTCACAGGTTTATATCTACATATATGCTTTCTGCTCGATTTATTTGTATTGGCCAGCAGCAGCTCAATATGAACAAGAGTCAATAAGATGGTTCATCTTTACCAAACAGCATTTTTCCTGTCTATCATGGTATTCCTATCATTGTTCTACAATGTATACCATTTAACTCGGAAATTCAATGTACGACAGCATTTTCTAAATTTCTTTGCTCATGATACATATAAATCTTTCTGCTGCATTGGACTGTTTTCTCAATGTTAGCCTTTCTTTGATAACAATTGCACATATGGTATTTTGAGTTCGGAAATATTTTCATAATCTGTTAACACTAGGTCCTAAATTGTTGCCCATATATCTGTGCAAAAGTTTTCTTTTGATGTGTCAAAGAGTTCTCTGGGAGAGTAAGAGGGATAGAGCCTTTTTAAATGGTCCGGTTAAACTGAAGTCTATTTCTGTTGGAAATGCTTGGCTGGCTTAATTGTTTGCTCTAATGCCTCCTTCTTTATCACTTCACATAAAAATTGGTCCATATATGTTCCTTTTTCCATAGTTATGGTAATCAATTCGAAGATTTTGTTGCAATGAAAGGACTGCATTTATAAGTGTGATCCATGAACTAATTGGGTCTTGTTTTGATCAACAGACATGGACACAAAGGTTAAAGCAATGATCAAACTTATCAATGAAGATGCTGATTCTTTTGCAAGGAGAGCACAGATGTACTACAAGAAACGTCCAGAGCTAATGAAATTGGTGGAGGAATTCTATCGAGCATACCGTACTCTGATAGAAAGATATGATCAGGCCACTGGTTTGGATCAGAAGATGAAGATGCAGCAAGAACTAGAAGAAAAGCTTAGATCTTTGCAGATATTCAGAACTTCGCGTCTTAGGGGTTGACATGGTTAGTTCTCCAAACATATCTAATGTTCAGTATCTTATTCTTATTTTCATTGCTCTTTTATACCTGTGTAGGCACCTAGAAGATGTTGCTGTTGTGATCAGTGCTCTTGACAAAACTGACAATGCACTGGGAACCATAAAATTTAGCAGGTTAGCTTCACCGTGTCTACAAAAGTAATCTGAAAAAGTCATTGTTGTCCACAAACATAATAATGTGAAATATCAATCAGACTTGCGCTGGATGATTTTGGTCACCAATGGTTTTCTTTGGGGATTTGTTACTAGATTTTTTAGTCTTTGAAATCATCTTGTGATATGTGTTTCCAGTAATCTTTTCTTTCTTAAATGATGACCGTTATCAATCTGAGCCTTGGTAATTATTTTTTAAATGTGCTATTTTCATGATTACAGAGAGGTACCAACCCTTGATCTGCTGCAGCAGGAAGAGTATGGAAGTGACACAATGCTACAGAGTGCAAGAGCATTGGGAGAAGTTGATGTAAAGTACAAGTATTATATTGGGAAAAGGGCAAATCTAGAGACGATCCACTTACACAGTTCATTAGTAGTTTCAGACCAGTTCTTTGCAAATGTTCTATAAAAAATAGAAGTTACTAACCTACCTATATTGTGATATACAACAAAAACTTCTTTTCTGATTTTATGTGTGTACGAGCTCAAAATAGTCATGGATATTGATTATAAGAGCACAATACTCCTGTATGACATTAAGTATACTTCCATGCCTCCATGTTGCTTCCACTGTTGGTTTTATATTAGTGAACTAATCAATTTAGTCAACAATTCACTCATACTATATGGGCTTTGCAAACACGGGCACACGGGCGCGCGCATCCGCGCGCCCTGATACTAGTTTCAAACGCGCGCGGGAAAAGCTAGAAGAAAGGAGAGGGTGGAGGAGTGGTGGCTGCCTGTGGGGTCAGCGAGATGAGGTGTCACGTGCTGGTTCGTCTGTGTGATGTGGCAGAACGAGTACGTAGGGGACACTTTTGTGGTTTTCCTTTTTAATGCAGAATTAAGAACAGTTAAATAATCCGTACACTTCTTTACTACTGATTGGAGCATGGTTCAACTGGTTAGCCTTGCTATAGCTCTACGCATGACAGCGTTTAGCTCTCAGGATCAAACCTTGCTATAGCTTTATTTTTAGTGTTTTTTTTTCTTTTTCCTCTGTAGCTTCATTTTTAGTGTTTTTTTTTTCTCCGATCTATGCACTCAACCGAAGCAAACATTATCTGGTTAGTTCCTCTTAATCCAGAATTTAAAAGAGTTAAATAAACTCAAACATTTTCTAGAACTCAACCAAAGCAAACCTTATCTGGTTACTTCCTCTAGTTTTGGACTTGGAGGTCTTGGGTTCAAACATTATAGAGACCACATTTTTTTTCTAATTTTTTAACGAAAGAAAACTTGTAACTTTGTCATTTATATATAAAGTTGGCCACGACAAACTTTATATAAAATTATAGCTCCTCAGGCAATCTAAAACTTCGTAGTTAAAAAGATTTTGATTTGAAGCTATTTGGAGTCTCGAAATGTTCTTTTAAACTCACATATTTTAAATTTAAAATTGTTAAATAGCTCAAATGTTGATATGGCATATACTGAAGTTGTAATTAGTAAAGTCTACAACTTTGTTGTTGACTTTTTGAAAGCTTTTTAGGGTCTCAAATATATCTTAGAATGCAATAATCTTTTTTGAAGTCCTAATATGACGAATTTATGACAAAAACTTATTCGTCATGGATGTGTGACCGCGGGTCCCATGGTTACACGTTGGATAGGGAAAGGACCATGTGCAGATTTATACTTTTTATGATGAAAAATTATTCATTATGGATGTGTGACGCAGGTCCCATGGGTACACGTTGGATGGGGAAAGGACCATGTGCAGATTTATACTTTTTATGATGAAAACTTATTTGTCATGGATGTGTGATCGCGGGTCCTATGGGTACACGTTGGATGTGGAAAGGACCATGTGCAAATTTATACCTTTTGTGACAAAAAATTATTCGTCATGGATGTGTGATCGCAGATCCCACAGGCAAACGGCGGATGGAGAAAGGACCATTGGAGATCTGTGACGAAGTGTTGTTGGTCATAGTTTGAAAATATTCGTCATGGAAGCATAATTAGTTCAATGACGAAGTGTCGTTGGTCATAGTTGTATAGAAAAACATCACAAACATAGTGACAAATGTGGCAAGAGCAAAGTTTTGTGATGGTTTCTATGACCTTTTCTTTTTTCATCACAAAAGTGAAAACCGTCGCGAAGTTTTGTGACCTAAGCCACAAAAAATGTCATGGAAGTGACTCTTCCATGACCATACCGGAATCATCATAAACTTTTTGGTCATGGAAAGAGAAATCTCCACTAGTGGATTGGCAAAGAGTTGCTTACCAATCTACCATGCCTTCTAGTAGTGATGCTAAAGCTCACTAGTCAACTTATTAGTCGTGGGTCTTACCCGTATATCTGATCACAATGATCAAGCCACCGAAGCAATTCCTCAAGGAGATGGACAAGATACGAAGACGGTTCCTATGGGCGGGAAGCGGGCAACTTACGAGGGTAAATGCAAGGTGGCATGGACGGTGGTCTGCGCACCAACAGATAAGGGCGACCTGGGAATAAAGGACCTCGACGCCTTTAGCATAGCACTCCAGTTTTTTAGAAAAGAGAATATATTAAATATTCTAGCCTCTGCATCGACCAATGCATATAGTTATTTCTTATTACAAACTTGAACAAAATAAACTAACACGACTAGTCTAACTGTCTTATCAAAGAAGAAGTGCCACCCACACAACTTCTAGTTGCCTGTTAAAGAGCCTCTTGTGCCGAAAAAACCACCGTTGAGCGAGACTGCCCGTCGACACACCACGCAGGTCATCTCAGTAACACAATCTGCTAGCCACAACCACAACTGCTAGACAAATGCGAAACCCTCCAAATAGTGCGCCAACACCCTCCTCCTAACCATCTACTGCAGTGGACACCGGAATCTTGAAACCTCAGCTAGACCTCTACCTTCCTCGCCGCAACAGTGACAACCATTACAAATTGACAAGCATGTGATTCCAAAGCGACGCCTTCAATGAGGGACATGACGCCACCACCGCCACCGTCGCCTGACCAAAAGGTCAAGGCATTACACCCAGGAACAACACGCTGCACAAAGATAAGGGAGTCGATCGATAGATGCTTCCAAGGAAGAATATGACCCCTGAAAACATCGTCATCATCGGTCCAAGGGACACAGCTTTCGCCATGGTGCCTCAACCATGTGCGCGGCATTTCCCAATGCCCATACTCATTGTGTCGGTCGCCACCCAATAGTGAAGCCATCTGCCACCCCTGCTGCCACCAACCATGCCCCTGGTAGCCTTGCGGGCTAGCAAGACCACAAATTCAACCCCACACAACACTGCCGCACGTCGAGGTCTGTTGGATCTGGTGTCCGTTGTCGTCGCTGTTGGCCTCCGCCGGTTGCCTCAGGCACTCCTGTTGGCAGTCCTTAACTCAGATTTCTACCCGCCAACTATAGGTCATTATGGGGGAAATAAATATTTTATTTCACATATATCTTTACTATTGACCTAGTTCCACCTGTGCTTGGAGAAAATATTGTTTTGCAGAATATACACCAAGTGCAGGAATTTTCAGAATAAAAAGGCGCTTTCTGGAAGGCATAAAATGGCAAAGAAAACAAGGTAGCCCACCTCGGGGTCGAAGTGGGCCAAATCACCAGCAAAAGCGCGGCCTAGAGGACGGCCCGGGCCCACACGCCAAAGGCGGTCAGGGGGCGGCGCCACCTAGGCGCGGGCGCGCCTGGGGCGCGAGCGCGCCAGCCCTGCCGCCAGGTGGGCCCGGCCAAGGCGGTTTGCCTCCTTCCATCTAGGGGATGACGGTTGCGCTGGTTATTTTACCTCAATGCCCCTGAACCGCCTCCAGCGCCCTATAAATGAAGAGGAGAGGCCCCCACCTTCACACACACCATTTGGAGCCATCTCACTTCCTCATACTTGTTCTTTAGTCTTAGCATTAGTCATTTGGAGCTAGGCAAAGCTACTTGGAGAGCTTGTCTCCAGGAAGAAAAGCTACACTCTTGGTATATATCTATGGAGCGTTCTTCCTTAGTCAAGTTCTCATTACATTTATATAGTCTTACTTATGAACTAGAGTATAGTCTAGTACACGATATATTCGATGATCAAGAACTAGGCCATAGTTCTTGTGAGAGTTGTTCATCGTGTTCTACACGGTTCTTCATCGTTCATATGTTTTACTTGTTTAGATTAGATTGTAGGAGAGGAATAGCGGTTCGATGTGCCTTCGGGCTTGCCTATGTTCTAGCTCGTCCATCCGTAGGGTGGGAGTCCTGGGGGGACGTAGGTAGCTCCTTAGTATGCGGACGTGGTGTCCGGGTGCGAGGAACCTTCGCATATGTCGGCATGCCACGGTTGAGGTGGTAGGCGGCAGTGGTGACAGCCCCGTCCGTCCTTTGTAATCCCCCACATTCGCATGTTGAGTAGGAGTTCATAAATGCCGCCATCGACCGGCGGACCGATTGCCGCGGTCTCCCCATATTCCTAGTCTATAGTCGAGTCTTGACTTGTATAATATGTGGAATTAGCTGTTCTAGCATTGACTATATAGGACCTGCCTACTCCGCGCAGATTATTCTTTATTCTTTATTTTACCTTTATTCCTTTGAGGTTGCTTTAAGTGTGTGTCCACTATCCAAACTACCGTATGCTTACCCCTGTAGAGCACATTGGTTGGTTTCTCCTCATGCTAGATATCGTATTCATACCCATGCTAGAATACTTAACTACCCCATGCCTTCCTTTGGGAAATTATAAATAACGATACCCTGAATACTTCCGGGTGAAATGCTGCGACGATAGATCCGTGCGCTTGCGGATATTTATTCTAATAGGATGTGATCTATCTCTTGGCAACACTCGCGTAGTTGCTAGAACCAGTTTCTAGTAAATATGCCGAGTAAAGCCATTTAGCGTTTCTGGCGTTGTTATCAGAATTAGGCTCTAAATCTATTTTGGTAATCGCGCTAAGAAATGCCAACAACTCCCCAGTCCGGATCCGCCCATGCCAGATCCGTGGGAGGGGAGTCGACGCCACCACTAGGAAGTCCAGCAAGCACACGCCCTGTCGCAGATCCCTCGCACCATCGTTGTCCGGTCGTCTCGCGGCACGACCTCACCGCCGAACTTCGCTGCGCACGACGGCATCCGCAAACCCATGTGGGCCACGAAGTCCATCACGGCAGCCCCCTAGGGCAGCGAAGGCCAGGCTCAAGACGCATCAGGAGATCGTCGCCCCGCGCGTTCCATGAACGCGAGCACGTTGGTCCCGTTCCTCGCATCAACACTGGCAGCCCTGCATCTGAGCTGCACCTCTATCCATGAATTCCTCCAAGATCCAAGAGAAGTTGTGTGAAATTGCCCTGCCACCACCATCCTAGCAGGCACATGGGCCTCCGGTGGCCGCCACCATCCTAGCAGGCACATGGGCATCCAAGATCGTGCGAAGAGTGGTCGGCGACGCTGGTTTTTGGGGTCCGCCCATGCCGCCGCAAAGGAACGACGCGGGGGTAGTCTCGGTTCAGACCCCGCAGAGCGCTCCGGTTAAGGTGGTTGTGGTTTGAATGGGATACCAGGGAATGGCCATGGAAAGATCTCTACATCCCAGTTGATGACAATGACCGTCGCCTGTTCAACAGAGCTACCATAGTACAGGTTGGCAACGGCTGCAAGGCCGTGAAACGCACTGCCTAGCTGGTGAGCGTGCGCGGAGCTTATTTGTGAGCTCTGATCGGTCGCTTTTAGACCTGGACCCCGCATACATGCACGCTTTACGCAGGCAATTGGCCCACATGCATGCTGTAGCCGGCTCAAAAGATTCGGCTGCTTAGCTCCGGCTCGCCTGTCGACCTGCTTTGGCTCCTTCGGCTTCGGCTCTGGCTCATATCTCCCGTATCTCTTCCCCAGATCCCCTTCTTCCGCCGCCACCATCATCTTCCTCCTGCTATGCTGCCGCCACCATCTTCCTCCTGCTGCTCCGGCCGCCGCACGCCGCCGTCGACGATGCTGCAATCTTCCTCATCCTCCACCTTCTCCTCCTCCTCGTCCATCTTCCTCCTCTTTGCTCTGGCACCCGGACATATCCCTTTCCATTTCATTTTCGTTTTGAATCAATTCAAATCCAACACCTGCTCAGGCCTCGTCTCCTCTTCCATACACCGCTGCTTCTACATCTCCCAGCGCCACTGCCACCGCCGTCGCCGTCGCCTAACTACGGTGGCCGCAATGGTTCCCGTTGTGGCTGCTCCGCGTCGACTCCGTGCTCTCGTTCCTCCGTGCTCTTTGATCTGGTTCCTCCTTCACCAATGTTCTTTCAGTTGTTAACATCTGTGTACTGATTAGGCAGATGCATCCCTGTGGTGATGCTAATTGCGTTCGTTTTGGCCGATCCAATTTCTTTCGCTCTTTAGCCAAGGGCTCCAGATCTTGGTTACATGGTTTTCATCAATTTGGTGTTGGGTAGGTCGTTGTTTTTTCTACCAATCTGATGGCTTATTTCCTTGTCTGGTCTTGCCTCCTACTATTTTTGTTACATTTTTTTTTTGCCTTCCAAGGTTGCAATTGGATACGGCTGGGTTTAAGGTAATGTACTACCTCTCATTTCAACGTGTATCGTATTTAATCTTTTCTTTTTAGCTGTCTATTTCTTATTAAAATGTAATGAAAACACTATTTGACAGTTTTATCTCGTCTCCCCTTAAATTATGGTTGTCAGATTTTTTTTATATAGCTTCATGTATTTCTTAGTAGTTCTATATGCTGTCGATTGTCTGTTGTTATCTCTGATGCTCTGCATTTAGTTATCCCACTAAGATATCAGTTATCTTATTGCCTATTATAGGAATGCTTTTAATGTATTTAAACTTGAAGTTTATACATGTCGTATTGTAATTAAAATAGTATGTACTCATATTCACATTATGATATAATTGGCATACCACTAATGGACGGTTTTGCTTACCATTTTACCTGTGATTGTGCCTTGTAGTACTTATATTAGTACCTTTCCTGCATCTCACAGATCTTTGCTTTAAGTTTATTCTTTTATTTTATTTTTTGTGTCTACCCATAAGCATTTAAGTTTATCTTGTCAGATTGGAGCATGTGCATCCTTAACTCTTAATACTATGTCACGATCTGGACATTGGGCCATGGGCCAATATGATGAAGAGGATGCTACACTAGCTCTATGTAAGGCCCAGTAGCCAGTTGTGCTATGGGTTTGTAATGGGCTTGAGGCCACTTTTACCTTTTCATGTAATAGACCTATAAACTAGCTGTGAGGGTGGATGGGAGGACAGCTAATGAACAATCAAAACCATTTTTCCTTTCTCTGTGCTTCGCCAAGCGAGCGTTCCTCTTCTCCGGGTCCGGCGCCGCCGCTATTCCGCCGCCGCGCGCGTACGCCGGCACTCTACCCATTGCGCTGAGCGTGACAATTGGTATCAGCCTTCCTTCCTTCGATCCGCCAACCGCTCAGTCCTTCCACCAAATCCCAGCCACCACGCATCCGCCGCATCACCACCACCACCATCGTGCTCCACCGCTAGCAGTTCGTAATCCTCAGATCCGCCTCCAATCCACTCGCTGGCGCCGGGTCCAACCCTAACTACGCGCATGGCGGCGGCGGAGGCCAAGCTCACGGACATCACCAACAAAATCGACAATCTGACGAAGCTGATGGAGTCGTTCGGCAAGTGGCGTCCTGACGTCGAGGATATGCACAAGGCGCTGAGCACTGACATCAACAACCTCACGTCGCACGTTCAGGCGTTGGAAGCACCACCATCTGCTTCTACGCCAGTGGCCCCGATGCGCGAGGAGGAGGGGCGGGCCGTTGTTGGCCACGGCGTCGAATCGACTACACAGGGGTCCGATGGTCGGGTACCAATCCCCCATCAACCCCTGGCCAATGGTCAGTTTCCCAGCATCCATACTTTCCCAAATCCACCTCCGCACCAGATGCCTCCATACTATGCATATCAGCCTAGAGATCATTACCAGCCTAGAGATCACTACCAGCCTAGGGAGTTTAGGATGCCTAAAGCTGAATTTCCCAGGTTCGATGGTTCAAACCCACGGATCTAGAAAGAGGATGCTGAGAAGTACTTTGCTATGTTCAATGTGCCTGCTGATCGTTGGGCTCCTTTTGCTGCATTACACTTTAGAGGAATTGCTAAGTTGTGGTTACAAACATATGAAGCACAGCATACTGTTGATAATTGGGTAGATTTGTGCTTAGCTGTAGACACCAAATTTGGTAAGGATGTGTACAGCAACTCTATGCAGGAGCTTTTGCATTTGCATCAAACCTCTACTGTCCAAGAGTATCATGATAGATTTAACCTAGTCATGCATCAGGTCTTAGTGCACAATTCCCATCTAGGTGATGTCTTCCTTGTTAACCAGTTCATGAAAGGCCTCAAACCTGAAATCAAAGCTGGCATCTCTCTGCATAAACCGAGGACAGTTGATCTCGCGTTGTCATTGGCTCTGTTGCAGGAATGTGAGCTGGAAGCACAACATAAATACAATTCAAGGAAGCCTTTCCGAGATTATTCCAAGCCAAGGCACAATCATTCATCTCAGCCAAGTGTGTTGGGTACTCTGCCTGACAACAACAAGGGTACAGTGGAGGATAAATGGGTAGCTCTTAAGGCCCAGAGGAAAGCACAGGGGCTCTGTATGAAGTGTGGTGAAACATGGGGGAGGAATCACAAGTGTCCAGCCAAAGTCTCCTTACATGTTCTGCAGGAATACTTTGACATGATGCCAGCAGTTGCTACATCAGCTGAGGTGGAAGTGCAGTCAGATCCTTCTGATGATGAGGCCTCCACTGATGAGGAAGTCTATGCTCTTTCTCATTGTGCTGCTGTGGGTATTCAAGGCAAGAAAACTATCAGGCTCACTGGGAAGGTACAAGATAAGGACATTCTGATTCTTATTGATTCAGGAAGCTCAAGTACTTTCATTAGTACCAATACAGTTGCTGCTCTGAACTGTAAAGTGCAAACTGTGGATGCTATTGAGGTGACTGTGGCTAATGGCCAGAAGATGCAGAGTACTCAACAAGTGGTTGATTTCTCTTGGTGGACTCAGGGTCAGACCTTCTCCACTTCTGCCAGAATTCTTGATCTGCCATATTATGACATGCTGCTGGGTATGGACTGGTTGGAATCACACAGTCCCATGTGGATCCATTGGAAGAGAAAGATGCTGAGATTCTCTTATGGAGGTTCCAGAATAACACTTAAAGGTGTCAAAAATCAGCTGTCTCACTGTCCTAAGATCAAAGCTAAGAAGGTGCAAGGGTTGCTGAGAAAGGGAGGAATTGCTCAAATGGTTCACTTGTGCCAATCTGAGTCTGAACAAGCTGTGGAACCAATTCCTGACAACATTCAACATTTGCTGAACCACCATGGTCATCTATTCAAGAAACCAGATACGTTGCCACCTCAAAGGCAATTTGATCACAAGATTCCTATATTGGAGGGAGTTAAACCTGTTAATCTCAAACCTTACAGGTATTCTCCAGCCCAGAAGAATGAAATAGAAAGACAGATCACAGAAATGTTAACCAATGGCATTATTCAGCCCAGTCATAGTCCCTATGCCTCTCTAGTGATTTTGGTGAAGAAAAAGGATGGCAGCTGGAGGTTTTGTGTTGATTATAGGCAGCTCAACAACATCACCATCAAAAACAAGTACCCACTGCCTATAGTGGATGAACTCCTTGATGAATTGCATGGTGCTGCATGGTTCTCAAAACTTGATATGAGATCAGGATACCACCAAATTAGAATGAATATCCAAGATGAAAGCAAGACAGCCTTCAGGACTCACCATGGTCACTGGGAATTCAGAGTTATGCCTTTTGGCTTAACTAATGCTCCAGCAACCTTTCAATCAGTGATGAATACTATATTTCACTCATTGCTAAGGAAATGTGCTCTAGTTTTTGTTGATGACATCTTGGTCTACAGTCCCACCTTGGAAGCCCATAGAGAGCATCTGCAACAAGTCTTTCAGATTCTGGAACAGCATGAGCTCCTGTTAAAAGAATCCAAGTGTTCATTTGGTCAACCAAAGCTGGGATATCTTGGCCATATCATCAGTGGACAGGGTGTGGCCACTGATCCTAAGAAGATTGAGGCAGTAGCTCAATGGCCTGTTCCCAGAAACATCAAACAGCTGAGGGGTTTTCTGGGATTATCTGGGTATTACAGGAAATTCATCAAACATTATGGTTTAATTAGTAGACCTCTTACTGATCTCCTTAAGAAGGATGTGCTCTTCCACCTTTACAATCAAGCTTTGATGCACTTAAACAAGCTCTTATAACTGCTCCTGTATTGGTGCTCCCTGATTTTACCAAGAGTTTTACAGTGGAGACTGATGCTTCTGGCAGTGGAATAGGTGCTGTTCTCACTCAAGAAGGACACCCTGTGGCATACATCAGCAAAGCCTTGGGTCCCAAAGCTCAGGCAATGTCCATATATGAAAAGGAATGCCTGGCTCTAATCATGGCTGTTGATAAATGGAAATCTTATCTGCAACATAAGGAATTCATCATCTCAACTGATCACAAAAGCCTTATTCATCTTACTGAGCAGAAATTGCATGAAGGGTTGCAGCAAAAGGCCTTTGTGAAGTTACTGGGATTGCAATACAAAATAGTGTACAAGAAGGGTTTGGAAAATAAGGCTGCTGATGCCTTATCCAGACAAACTGAGCCTGCACATCTCCAAGCTATGTCTACTGTTACACCAAGATGGATGGAAATTGTTCTGGAAGGATATATGCAGGATGAAGAAACCAGAAACTTATTGACTGAGCTCAGTCTAACTGGTTCTAATGAGAAAGGTTTCACTCTGTCTAATGGCATTATCAGGTACAAGAATAAGATCTGGTTGGGGAATCATGTGGAAGCCCAACATGCTATTCTTCTGGCATTGCATTCCAGTGGACTTGGAGGTCACAGTGGAATCACTGCAACATATCACAAGGTGAAAGCCCTGTTTGCTTGGCCAAATATGAAACAAGCTGTCAAGGACTACATAGCCAAATGTGAGGTATGTGCCCAAGCCAAACCTGAGCATTGCAAGTTACCTGGATTGTTGCAACCTCTGCCTATTCCACCTCATGCTTGGCATACCATCAGCATGGATTTCATAGAAGGGTTACCGAAGTCCAAGTCCTTTGACACAATTCTAGTGGTTATAGATAAACTGACAAAGTATGCTCACTTTCTGTGCCTTTCTCATCCATATACTGCAATGACAGTAGCTCAATGTTTCATGGCAAATGTGTACAAGCTGCATGGTCTTCCTAGTGTGATCATATCTGACAGAGATAAAGTCTTCACCAGCTCTTTATGGAAGCAATTGTTTGATCTGTCTGCCAGCACTCTCAACATGAGCTCTGCTTATCATCCTCAAACGGATGGCCAAACTGAAAGACTCAACCAGTGCCTAGAGACATATTTGCGTTGTATGGTTCATGCCTGTCCACAGAAATGGGCACAATGGATTTCTCAGGCAGAATTCTGGTACAATACAACATTCCATTCAGCTCATGGTCTAACACCATTTGAAGCTCTATATGGACATCCACCCAAGCACTTTGGGATTACAATCACTGATGCAGTCTCTGTCAGTGATCTTGATGAGTGGTTAAAGGCAAGGGCTGAAATCATGGAACATATTCAGCATAATCTTGCAAGAGCTCAACATCGTATGAAGCATCAAGCTGACAAAAACAGACAAGAGAGGTCCTTCGTGGTAGGGGATTGGGTCTATGTCAAACTGCAGCCACACATTCAGCAGTCTGTCAGTCGAAGATCAAACCGAAAGCTAAGCTTCAAGTACTTTGGCCCTTATCTGATTGTCCAAGTGATTGGTAAAGCTGCTTATCGTCTTCAACTACCTGCTCATAGTCAAATTCATCCTGTTCTTCATGTTTCTCAACTGAAGAAGGCATTGCCTCCAGATGCTACCTTATCCAAGGATGATGAACTGAATCTTATACCAATCTTGGGCTCTCTACCACCAGCAAAGGTACTAGCTCGCCGAACTCAACTCATTGGTCATGCTGTTGTTCCTTCCATATTGGTGCAACAGGCAGATTGTCCTCCTCATTGGGCGACCTGGCAAGTGGAGTCAAGCACTGATCCTGCTCTGCTCAAGCTGGGAGCTGGCCGCAAGTCATCAGCACGAGGACGTGCTGAAACTTAAGGGGGAGGAGATGTCACGATCTGGACATTGGGCCATGGGCCGATATGATGAAGAGGATGCTACACTAGCTCTATGTAAGGCCCAGTAGCCAGTTGTGCTATGGGTTTATAATGGGCCTGAGGCCACTTTTACCTTTTCATGTAATAGACCTATAAGCTAGCTGTGAGGGTGGATGGGAGGACAGCTAATGAACAATCAAAACCATTTTTCCTTTCTCTGTGCTTCGCCAAGCGAGCGTCCCTCTTCTCCGAGTCCGGCGCCGCCGCGCGCGTACGCCGGCACTCTACCCGTTGCGCTGAGCGTGACATACTAGTACTTGCCCTTTCATTTTATTTCAGTTTCTGACTTCATTTTTTTCTTATTAGTAAAATTTCCGTATCTCACATATTCAAGCTTGTCGTTTTGTATAATTATGTACTAATAGCTATTATTTGTGGTAGTTCTGAAATGAATCTGCAAATCAGCTTGTTGCCTTAATTGGAAAGTTGATTATGGAATTGGAGTTCCAGCATCGAAAGTTATTGTTATTCTGAAAGAGACGACTCCTGTGAAGACCAAATTTCTTATTGCTTTTGATGGTATGAAGATCCCCTGTCCAGTTGTACCAGGTGTTCCTCAGTATTAGCATTGATTCTTCGGTGATGATCCTCACAATCCAGCACTGGCTGAACACAAAGGATTAAGTCAGTTAACAAGTTTTATGGGAACACTTTAGCTGTCGAAATCCCTGACATGTATAAGCCACACTCAAAACTTCAAGGTACATGCTACTGCTGCCTTTCATTGTTATATTGCTGCTACTGCTATATGTGTCATGTGATAGATCTCGTCATCAGCAACTTGTCATGTTTAAGTATGTTAAAGGATGATGTAACTTTGTTCCTATTTTGCAGTACCAAATATGTATCTTTAGTTTATATATTAGATCAGAGCTTGCACTTCTAGTACAATAGTAATTGTTACTTCCTATCGATTTCAACTTGAAAATTTTCAAGTCTACTTGCAGTATAATTATTTCTTACATGGTGATATTTTTAGATTTTAGCTTTGTGTTGAAGACCTTGTAGTAATTCATATATGTACATTTTATTCAAATTTCTCGGTTCTCATTAAGCATTTAGTCTGCTTTGGTCCTTTTCTGTGGGAACTTTTATTTTCAATCATAGTGTAGGCAATCTACTTGTTCGTCTTTCAAAGGATGATTACTTCATATAAGTTTTTAGTTCATGCTCCATTCGAATTAGACATTTCTCACTATCTTGGTTTATGTATAAAGTTTATATCTGATGAGTGGACCTATCATTTTAGTTAACACGTACACTTGAAAATTTTCCTTTCTATATATTCTTTCCATAATTAGAAATTTTTTAATTGTACTTGTCTTATCGTTATTTTTCATTATTATATATTTTTATTTTAAGGAAACTATAGTTGAATGGAAAATTATGATATTTTTTTACCAGACAGCTCAGCCCTTAGGAAGATGTAATACTTGTGCTAAGTGACTACTTGAGTGGTCATGCTTGTGCTTACAAAGAGGTTGTAGCTTGTTAAGTTCATGTGTACCAGTAATTCGATTGCAATCATGATTGATTAAACTAAAATTGCTTACTAGTAATTTCTATTCTCTTGGATATAATAAATGTCCAGAACGTTGTGCATAGGACCACAAAAACTGATTCTCATTCTTGATTGTATTTTAGTTGCATGCTTCTTTGTGGTAAAATTATGTCTGGCTTCTTAAGTAGCTTAAATCATCTTAACTGTGATTTGACTACATCTTCTAGATAACAGGGATATTTTAGTACACCAAAAATACCTCAATAGAGTATGTTTGAGAGCTATGTAATTACAAATTCTCACCTCGGATAGATTTGCACTGTTAAGAATTTTTTTAATGTTCGCGCTGCAGTTTGCACAAAGTTTATTTCATTTGATATTCCCTTAACATTTTCTTTTTTAATTGTTTTCAGCCTCCAAGAGAAAGTAGTGTGTTCGGCAACATGAAAGTTTGCAGATTTGACATTTGAAGGTGAAAAATGGTTCTTATCACTGCATGAACCCTTTTTTGGCCAGTGTGTATGGGGTGAAAAATGCTTCTTATCACTGCATGAACCTTTTTTTTGGCCAGTGTGTATGAGCTTGTGTTGAAGGTACTTTTCAAATTGGTCTCTTCATGATGCTTCAACGATAAATGGATCCTTCTGTTAAGCATTTCTTTACGGCCGACAATCATGTGCATGTCTTTAGTTTAGTAATTTAATTCAATATTCAGAGTAGATTTGTATCCAGTATGTCAGAGTTCTGTCAAAGTGAAATGATCATACATGATATCGACATAAATCCTCTTTTTACCATGATGCATGATGTTCCATCTATTCTCTTCCTGTTCAGGCCTATACTTTTGTGTGGCAATGCCTGATCTAACAAATATACCACCTATGTTTTAGTGAGTGTTGTTTCACTCTGTTATAGATATATAGATTAGTGAATCTGTGAACATTTGCTTACTTCACTCAATATATTGCAATTTTGAAGCTTGCGGCCTATTACACTACTGAATGTATTGCCATTTTCAAAGCTATGTGCAGTCACTATGGACGTGGCGAAGTGCGCCTGCCTACCTGACTCAACCAAGCAAACAAGCAAAAGCCAAGCCAACCCGCGCTCCTGCTCCCCAGTGTACGGACATGTCTGCAAGCAACTTTGTAGGGACTAGTATGGCATTGGCATGAACCAACACCACTTTTTACACTACGTAGACCACAGCTCAACCTGTACTGTATAGAGACACATTCTGCATTTGAACCTCCCGTTGCAGAGATGAGATGGAATCCCCTTTCTGAAAAATCAATAGAAATTACTTTTTTGGTTTATCATTAAATCTCAGGTTCATCTTTGTTGTCACATCATGTACCAGTGTAAAACAAGTTATGACTCCAACTACGAATTAGTACTTTTGTTTGATTCGGTATAATTGCTCCCTTTCTCATCCTGTTTCTGGAAAATCAACAGAAGTCTCTTTTTTGGTTTTTTACTAAATCTCAAATTATGGATACGTTTCTGAAATTTAAGCTAGTTTGACAAATGGATGAGTACTACAGGAGTACTACAAGCACACACCACCATGTCCAGGTTCATCTCGTTTTAGCTATTGTCACATTGTGTGTACCAGTGTACCACATGTCATGACTCCAACCACGGACTAGTTTCAGTATAATTGCTCTCTCTTTCTCCCTTCCTCCCTCTCTCTTCTCTTTCTCCCCCTCTCCCTCTCTCTCGCCCTCCCCCCTCTCTCTTCTCTCTCGCCTCCCTCAACCTCTCTCCCTCCATCTCTCTCGCTCGCACTCTCCCCTGTGTCTCCCTACCCCACCTCTCTCTCGCTCCCTCCCTCCCTCTCGTTTCAGCTGACTCCAACCACTGTTTAGTATTTCCGTTTGATTACGTATAATTGTTCTCTCTCCCTCCCTCTCTCTCCCTCCCTCTCCTCTCTCTCTCTCCCCTCTCTCCTCTTCTTCCCTCTCGTTTCATCTGTTATCAAATCGTGTACCAGTATACCACATGTCATGACTCTCTCTCTCTCTTTCTCTATCTCCCTCTCTCCCTCCCTCTCGTTTCATCTGTTGTCAAATCGTGTATCAGTACACCACACATCATCACTCCAACCACGGATTAGTACTTTCGTTTGATTCAGTATAATTGCTCTCTCCCCCTCTCTCTTCCTCTCTCTCCCCTCACCCTCTCTCTATCTCTCCCCCTCCCTCTCTTTGTTCTTGGAGCAATCCATTTCCATCAAGGTAACATGTGTTCATAAAAATCTATGTGAGGTCCATCAAGACAATATATTCATAAATCTATGGGACGTCCATCAAGGTAACATATTCATCAAAATCTATGGGAGGTCCATCAAGACAACATGATTATAACCAAAACTTATATGGCCTAACATTTAGATTTTAGGCACACCAAATTACAACTTTATCAAGGCACCAAAACAGCTACTGGCTAGTGTTTACATGGAACATGCTACAGGACTAGTATGTCCAGCAATACATTGGGGATGGCACCACAATCGCCAGGAGCTGCTTGCTATCCATCAAAGGGTAGAAAATTACCACATTTTTTTTGAACCTGGACTTCTAAGGTACAGCTGTAGTATCTGGATGCACGCTCAGACACGCTCACACACCCCACACACACACAGACGCACACCACCCTAAGCGCATGCTAGACATACAAACTATACACATCACGCGTCCTCGATATCGACGAAGTCTCACGGGCTCCGCAAGCGACGGGCACGTCGCACCACCATTGTAGCTCCACGCGTATTCGTCCAGGACATGGAAATATTTTTTGGGGAAAAACCCCGGTGCGATGTCCAAAAATCGTCCCAGACGGGGATTGATCCCGGGCGGGCGTGCTGCACGACGGCAGCAACTACCACTGTGCTACACGCGCGTTCGCAAAAAAAAAACAATACCACATTTGGATTGAAGGAATGTCGCATCTAATTGATAGATCCACGATTTCAAGTAGTTCGTGTTTCGGCAACAAAGGGACTATAGTCCATGAAAACCCACCCCAGGTATCTCCACCTGTGGATTGAGAGTAAAAAACCAGTGAATTTCATCTCTCCTGCTGGCACACGATTTCTTTTACTTTTCTTGTTTCCCGTTTCGGAGATCCAATAAAGGAATGGTAAATCAATATCTAAAATCATATGTATAATTGAGATAAAGTTCCAGTGTGTGGAAAAGCCAGCGACACAGGAAAAGGGAGTGTAACAGTTACAAGATGGCTAGTTCATATAGAAGAGTTAGGTAAAAACTCTTCATTCTAAAATAACATATACCAAACACTAGTACAGTGACAAGTTAGGTAAACCAATTTTCAAGAAGGTTCAAACAAAAATTTTCAAAATGGCTCTAAAAAGTGTACTTATCACACTGCTATTTCTCTTTTAAAAGGAGTTGGTGGGGTAAAGAACACATTAGTGCATTGATACGAGAACCTAGAATTGTATCGAGCAAATTACATAACTAAGAAATTAATATCAGACAATAGCTTCCAATTTTTTTCTTGTGCAAAACATGTCTTTCCACCGCAACCTAAAAATTATGATATTGTCAGCTAAATATGGTGGTCAGAGAACAAGCTAAAACAGACCTAGCATGGTGAGGATGAACTCTTCCATCATGAGGGCATTACCAAAACAAAATAGGTTATTAGGTACAGAAAGTGGTTCTATTTATAAAGTTGTGTGATCAGGATGCTGAAGGGAAAACACACTTAAGAAAATATGTCAATCTATTTGCTGAACAACAAAATCAGTAGATTCCTTAAATTGTGACCCAAAATGAAGACATCGATCAGTACAAGACAGTACCAATTCTGAAAGATGGAAAAAAGAAGGCAGGAATATGATTGTGTTTAATCCTTTTTTCTCTAATATTTTAATGTGTCAAAGAAGCTAATCTACTCGAGGAACTAACCGGCTCTCTTGTTTGTGGTCAATAGTGCCATAAAAGGGTGCACATGAACTAAAATAAGAAGAAAATTTAAATGTAACACATCGTTGTAGTTGTTTTTTTTTAAAAAAAAAAAGAAACATGGCTCATCTTTGCTATAGATCCAGGTTTGAGTTAGAACATGTTATGGAGAAAACAAAGGGTAGAAAAAAATATAAGCACCTAAATAGAATAAGATTTTCATCAGTTAAAACAAATTCTAAAACTCAGAAGCCAAGTATAATGTCACTATGTTACAAACAGGTGGTTGAATTAGTATCCACCATGTTGTAGCATATTTATTCTCAGTATTGACCAATATCAGGTTCTTTCCCAAACTAGGAAATGGCATCTCCTTCTGGGAGGGTTTGTTTAATTTAAGCATAGAGATTAGTGAAACTAGTATCCACCACGCTGTAGCATATTTATTCTTAGTGTTGACAAAGATGAGTGAAAATACCTTGTACAATTAGTGGAAAATGGCTGCTCCTCAACATTAGATTCGACGAATGGAGGAATATGAGGCAATTGAATGATATAGCAGACATGGCTGTTCCAAGATGCCAAGTAACTACACATGGATATATAAAACAACAACTTAAGTGCTTAACCCAAAAATATACCAATGGTTGTTTGACACTTTATTAAGAATAAATAGCATGCATGTTCTAGATGTATGCATGTTGGCTGTATAAAGCAGTAAAATAAAACTGTCCACTCCAAGAGAGATGCCCAAATAAATTGGAATGAGCTACCTAGGCAACATTCTTCAAGTTGTTCTTCTCTCATTCCACCAACACCGTAGTGCTCCATGGAACTAAAACCTATGGCAGTACAAGTACCAAATATTATTGGAGTGGCAACATCAATGTGGTGTCCTTAAATTTGTTACAATAAACTATATTGCAAACATCTGGGATGATACAACCTATACTGGAACAGGTGAAGGGAAACAAATCTCAGGTCCATATAGAAAACCGATGTTTGTATCATAATGAACTATACTGCACCGATAATATATGGTTTCAAGGTTCAACAAAAAAATTGTCTTTGGAGTACCATCACTATCATAGACACAATACAATTCATAGACATTTCTAGAACAGATGGCTCGATAGAAAAATCTGGGAACAATTAGACAACGTAGAAAAATGACAGGGACAACATGGTGGGACAAAAAATTGAGCAATGAGTACTAATTATTAATGGGTTAAACTGTTCTGAGTTCTAACACGCATCTACTTAGTTTTTTGAATTGGAAATTGATAGGATCAAGGAGAACTATAATTCTGCTTGTGCAATCTCAGAGCTAAAATAAATGGTTTCTAGGCCCTAAAACATTATAAATAATGGCAAGCCAGCTGAATTAAGTTTTATTTAGTCCCATCTTCTTAATTTATAGTTACCTAGTAGAAATGGTGCGCTCCTATGCGCCAGAGTGGAATCAACTATAGGTTGTCGTTAATAAAGAGGACAAGCAGATATGATATCGGATTTTTATAGGCAAAAGGCAGTGGAAATTCATAACTATATATAGAACAACCAAGCTTAGTATAAAGTCTGCTACATCATAATTGAGCATAGCACATGACGTGATAACTTAAGCGTGGACTGTGATGAGTAATAGGTTCATTACACGGGAGAGCTTAGCAGGCATGCGAAAGCATTGTGAAGTGATTGGCAGAGGTGTTACGGAAGGCTAGCATCAAGTGAATTCGCTCTTTTTTTGGTTTGCCCGTACAGGTAGGAGTGATTAGTCCGCTTTCCAGTAACTGTGGTCAGACTTTCAACCTCGTTCATCATCATCTGAGTTGCTCCATGGCATAACTGTAAACGTGGTTGCATAATCATAAACATGTCTTATGAGTGGGATTTAAATAGTGTTGTAACTGAACGGATGTAAGTACATTACTAATTGATGTCTATTGCAAGTATCGTGCACGTACCTTTATAGTCAGAGGCGCAGCTCGGAGAATTTGTTGCAGCTGCATAAGATTAAGTATGTTTTATGAAGTACAAGGATAGTATTTATATTTATTGCAAGCAGCATATACTTATGACATGCTAAACTATTCTATTTTGTTTTCATGTCTCTTTTTTTTTAACACAAGGAGGATGTATGTTTTTTTGTGACTTAAGGAGGATTTATGTTGATGGAGTACTGATAACTGTAATTATATATTTGATCCATGTTTAGGTTATTGCATGGTAATGCAGTAAAGTTCAATGTGGTACATACAGAATGTACTTCTCAGCCGGGAAGTAGCCTCATTGCTGTGGTCTAATAATGCCTAGCCAAGGAGAACTTTTAGCTTGGTAAAGTTTAGTTTCAAAAATTTTAGCTAGTTAAACTTTATCTGAGTGGGCCTAAGATGCTTTGGAAAAACTTCAAACTAAAATTTGTGTGTTTGGCTTGGTGTTTCTATTTTTTTATATAAAAAAACTAGTGTTTTGAGATGTGGTTGCCCTTTCAAATAAATTGCATAACCAGGTGTGTCACTATAAAAAGACATTGCTACATGCAAATTACAGGTTAACAGTGAAAATTTATATAGCACTCTAGAGTTATGTTTCTAGAGATAGCATAATTCAGAGTATATATTGCACTAAAGTGTTAATCTAAAACGTATGTCATTAAAAGAAGCAGACTGTGACTCCATAATAATTATGTGGGAAGATGGCCTAGAAAATAAGTGCACCCTTTTTTCTTCCCAAAAGCTGGCGACCATCCACAAATGTAACTATTTTATAAAAATACCCATCGATGCGTACAGTGGACCAACAAAACGTGAGGCAAAACTTTCTACCTCACTGGAAGACAAAAGACATTTCGTTTCAACTGCCAACGAAAACCAAATTAACACTGTTTTTCCATTGCAACCAAAACATGAGGCAGAACTTTGTACCTCACTGGAATTGAATTATATAGATCATCATGCTATGTTTGCACTTTCCAACTTAATTCCATTCCATCTCAAGTAGCTAGCTGAACTATGTGCCTAAACTATAGTGAATTCAATTCCAAGGATCCAAACGGACCCTACAAGAAGATTGTATGTGCTTACAAAGTGATGAAGGTTAAGGAAGAAGTATCCGTGGACAGTTTTCTCAAACAATGGAAGCAAATGTGGTAACATTCATGGATATGGACAGGAAAACAGTCACCAGCCTCTATTACCTGGGTGGCAGATCTAGGTTGAGGACAATGGTGTAGAGGTCCATTGTTTCTGCCTGTAAACCGCCATCATCGCCTTGTCGTCCCATGTGCCAACAAAATCACGGAAAGAAAGCTCCAACGTTATTCTTTCAAGTGTGAGGTGAAGAGCCCTTTAAGAAAAAATGACAACGTCGCTTTGAAATAAACTTCAAGGCCATGAACTCCATCTGCATTGATAATGTCATAGATGGGTTCACAATTATACACAAGTTTCTATTACCCGTGCATGAGAAAAGACAAAAAATTCAGAGAGAAACTTAAGAAATATGAGTAAAAATTAACTGTAGATGAGAATCAGATATCATAGTGGAAGGAAAAGTGGCGGTTCAATACAAGGTAGGTGAACATAAGCCCACCAAAAGATGGCCGAAATAGGTAAAACATAAAGAACAGAGCATCAGGAAGGGCAGAGGACTTATATTTTACTGACAAAGCTGCCATAAATAATTACTGTTCCTAGAAACAACCCCAGCAATGCATTTGTATTGGCTAAAGAACTGTGTGTTCTCTCTTAATTGGTACTCTTTGAAGTGAGGCTCACGAGACGAAGCAGAACTAAATTGCAAGGAAGAGATATTATAAATTCTTGCCAAATTATTTTTGTGAACTCACATATTCGTTCTTCTAATTGCAGGCTGGACAGTACAAATCCAAAACTGCAGCAGACATGGCATTCTACTATCTGAAAAAACCAGCAACTTGGCCTATGCAGTGACCCTTGCCATGTACCTTTGCATTGGCCAAAACAACATCTACATGTGGTATCGGACTATCAAGTGAGCAGTATCGTCATAACTGGAACGAAATAATGAATTAAAATTTGAAATAAAACTTCATTCTGTATATATGCAAACTAATGTGTAACTTGACGGCTGTAATGAAATGATGAAGGCTACAAAAAATGGAATGATGGCAATTTGTGTATCTTAAGCTTATATATAATACAAAATGAAATCCTTGAAGTTGCCAATACTCTAATACAATTAAGTTGGCAAGGTCACTGAACTAATTAAGGAATTGTATTTAAAAAGGAGCTCATTAGAATATGTTTGCTGCCTTGATCCGGAACAGAGAACAAAAGCTTGATTAATCTACCAATAATTGTTTTGTAGAAAAGAGATCAGTAGGATAAAGACATCCGCATGGCAGCTGAAATTCAACATTACCATTAAGCTTGAATAAGCACGTCTGAATTTGCCAGAGTGGGCCCAAATTGGCATTGAAATAAAATTTGCAGCAGAGAAACTAAATATAAGACAACAAGTACAGTAAACATAAGACTGGCTGAATAAAATATTCAAAAGACTGTAATAAGAACTGAATCTGTCCACCCCGAAGATCTAGATCCAAACATATACTTCAATTTATTAAAGAATATAATCAGTATAAAAAATAGAAAGGTGAGCGAGTGTTTAAATGTGAGCGAGTGTCCAATAATACGAACTGAATCTGCTCACCTATTTCAGCAGTAGATACGAGGACAATGAAAATAAATGGAAGTGGATCAAAAGCTATCAGGGGATCTGTAAACAAAATATATATATAAATATATCAGAATCAGAAAGGTAAAAGGAAAGGAAACAAAGCAGATCTAACAACAAAAAAACGAGAAGAAGAAAAGGGTAGGGGGATCGGCGGCTGCATAACCGTGAACCAACCAAAAATCGTGAGCGCTGCAATGTAACCGATGGAGAGAGAGAGGAAAGTACCGTGAATCCACCAAATCAAGTGGAGCTGCAACAGAGGAATGAGTAGGGGTAAGCTTAACCGATGACCTAGCCCTCCTCCTGGCCCCCTCCCCGCCGCCGCCGCCGGCGGCGCCGGTCGCCACCCAGGCACCGGCGCCCGCCGCCTCCTCCTCGCACCCACTGCAGCCCAGATCCACCTCCCCACCACCTCTCCTCGTCTTTTCCCCTCCCCACCACAGACGGCGCGCACGGGCTGGCGTGCAGCAGCCGCCGCCGCCGTCTTCCCCGCCGCCGCCGTCGTCTTCTCCGACGGGAGCTGCGGGCGCGGGCGCGGCCCCCCCGCGTTCCTCCCCGCCCTCGCGCCGGCCGGGCACGCGCAGCCGGCGCGCGCAGCCGCCGCCGCTGCCTTCCGCGACGGGAGCGGCGGCCGATGCAACCGGCGCGGCCGACTCCGGGGCTCGCGCCGCCCGGCCGGAGAGCGAGGCCCACGCCGCCGACTCGCCGGAGCTGCCTGCGCAGGCTCGCTCGGTGGTGGCCGCCCCACAGCCTACGCCCGTCTTCTTCGTGGAGGCCGTCGGCCCGTCGGCCGTGGAGGGAAGCCGGGTGGTCGGCGGACACGCCGACGCCACCCGCGCAACGTCTACTGCCCCGGCCCTGCCCTCTACCCCCGACGGTCTTGCTTCTGGCACCGTGGACATGTAAGCGACGGACGACACCTTGGCGGCGGCGAGTCGGCAGCAGCGCGCACACCAGGTGTTTGACGAAACGCCGACCCGCCCGCCCATGGTCCTTGAGGTCGGGGAGACCTCGGCCATGGACGAGGCTCGCGACTTGGCGCAGTCTGGCGACGCGTCCCCCACTGGGGGGCTTCCGGCGGACGTGGCAGGGGCCGGCCTGGAGGGGGGGTCCCCTCGGCCGGTCAGGCAGCGCCCGCCACCTCCTCTTCTCCGGCCACGGCCTCCCGGCTCCGCAACCACCCCGCCGCCGCCCGCACAGGGAAGGCCCTTTCCCCACTCGCGGACCCCTTCTTCCCCCTCCGCGGGGCGGCCAAAGACCGTGCGATGGGGCCGACGGCGACCTCACCGGCGCTCCGACGACGACGAGCCGGCCTATGGGATGCCGCGCCACCTCTTCGTCCAGCCCAACCCACCCGTGTCCTTGAGGTCGGGGAGACCTCGGCTCGGGTGAGCTCCCCCGCCGCGCATGACCGCCCGGCACGTGGCCTTGAGGACGGGGAGTCCTCGGCCAAAGCCGGGGCGACGGCACTCGGTGACCCGGCCAGCGGGACGCCACATGCCGGCGAGGGCGCGCCGCGGCGCAGGCGTGGGCGGCGCCACCGAGCGCGTCGGGAGCAGGCGGCCGGCGGTGCGTCGAATGCACCCAAGACCTCCTCTACAGCGGTGAAAGGACACAATGGCTAGAGGGGGGGGGGGTGAATAGCCTAATAAAATTCTAGCAATAAAACTCGACAACCCAATTAGATAGCAAGGCGGCAAATGTGCAAAGCAAGTGCTTCGACTACTCTATGCAAGCCGTCCTATCATGCAAGGCTACTCAAATTAATTGCACGCACAACAACGGTGATCAAGCTACACAATGTCGGTTCACCGAAACCAACCAAGCAATTCTACCCACGGGATTTAAGCTACACAAAGAGTGGTTCCCGACCGACCACAACAAGCAATTCTACTAAGCGGTAAGTAAAGAGAGGATGGAGGGTTATACCGCCGCGAAGAGTAGAAGATAGCCAATCACCTAGAGATGCTCAAGCACAATCACAATGGAGGTCGAAGCCTCGGCAATCACAAATCAACACAATGATTTTTACCGAGGTTCACTTGCTTCCCGGCAAGCTAGTCCTCGTTGTGGCGATGCACTTGCTTGGTGAGTTGCCCGCTCAATTGGCTCGGTGCCAAAGACCCCAATGGGGAGCCGCAATCTCCACACAAGTCAAGGATCCACAAGCCACGAGCAATCCACTAGAGTATCCTTTCGCGAACTCCCGCGGGGAAGGATCAAGAACCCCTCACAAGAACCCGGTGTGGCCTCGAACAATCACCAAGTCGAGCTCAACCACCACCCGCTGCTCCAAACCGTCTACGGTGACGGGAATCACCGAAGAGTAACAAGAATCCGCAGCCCACTCGAAGAACAAGTGCCTCTAGATGCAACTCTCAATGCAAATCACTTGTCTTGCCACTCAAATCTCACAAGAGATGATCAAGAATGAAAGAGATGAGTGGGGGAGTGTCTCTCTAGCTCAAAGGATGCACAAGTATGTGAAAATGGCCAAGAGAAAGTCCCCAAGCCGGCCAATGGTCTATTTATAGACCCCTCCACGAAAGTAGCCGTTGCCCCCTCGGGCTGAAGCTCCAGAACGCGCCGGACGCGTCCGCCGCTGCCCGCCGGACGCGTCCGGCGCTCTTCAGCGCGCCACGTCACCTGACCGTTGGAACTTCTCCGTTCGAATCCACCGAGCGCCAGACGATGAACAGTAATCCGCCAGCGTCCGGCGTTCGCGTCCGCCGCGTGTCCGGCGACCGACCGCGCGAGAGACAGCCCGACCAGAAAGTTTCTGGTCGGCGTCCGGCCGCCGCCGGACGCGTCCGCCGCCGCGTCCGTCGGTCTCTGCGCCCAGCCAGCCAGCCTGCGCCGATCCAGCATTCGCCGGACGCGTCCGGCCCTCTGGCCCGGCGTCCGACGCCCGCGTCCGGCGACCACTGAAGATGTCCACCTCTTGTATGATCTTCGATGTCGCACCGTCTTCGATTCAATCTCCAAACCACTTGTCCAAGGTGCTAACTCCACAGAGTAGATCACTTCTCAAGCACCGGAGTTAGCGTATCTTCTCAAGATCACGTCGACAAGTGTTAGCTCTCTAGTTAGCCTCTCATGCATCATGCAAAGTCACAACTAGAGGCACTTAGGACCGCGAATGAACCGAGGAAACCCCTCTTGATAGTCGGTTATCGATCCTAAATGTGATCACACTCTCTATAGTGTCTTGATCACAAAACCGGAAAGCCCTATCAAGTATACCTTCGCCTTGATCTCCACGGGCGTTTCCATTCATCACCGGAGCTTGATCACTTCACATGTCCACCATGTTCGTCACCGTGATCACCATGCTCCAACATCCATTGTCACGTTGCTATGTGTCTAACCACACTTAGAGCAAAGCATTAGCAACGTTGAGTGTCATTAATTACCAAAACCAAACCGGAGCTTTCAATCTCCCCCTTTTTGGTAATTGATGACAACCCCTCGACAAACTCACAAAGATATGAAAATTGAATTCAATATGAAATTGAATTGCTTGCCCAAGACATTTTGATCATGAATCTTGGATTGGACAAGCATTTCAATTCCGGTTTTGGTAGTGGTAGCTCCCCCTACATGTGTGCATCAAATGTTTGGTCGATTTTCAAGCACACATGTATAGATGAAACTTGTGTGAGAGTTACCACAACCAAAATGGTACTAAGGTTTATAGAATTGACCTTTGAAGCGTGATACCAATCGGAGTGCGATAATAAACCTTCCTTAGCACCATGAGAATCTAGACATCATCAAAACTCAAGATACCTCATGAGATCACATTAAAAGCAAGGTACTTGAACAAGAGAAGCTCTATGTCTAGAGACCACCTAAGCATGCTAGTACTTCATTTCATCAATCAAGTTCTATACTAGCAATACACCAAACAAGCATGAATATTGAATTTAGCTTGCAATGTTCCATATCATCATGAATGCACACACAATATGCAACAAATAGTCTATGAGCTTGCTCCCCCTATTTGTGTGCTCATGGTTGGGTCATATCATAAAAATTGATCCCCTTCCATTGCTCTTTGTGACTTATTTCTTCCCCTAGGTGTAAACTTCTCCCCCTAGGTGTATACTTACTTCTCCCCTTTGTCATCAATGACCAAGAAGGGTGCATAAGATGAGAGAAACAAGTCAACCAACTATGGCCAAATCTAAACCACATGCCTAGAAAATGTATCTCGGTTTGAACCAAGGGCAAGCTTCTTCACACCTCATAAGAATAAGGGTTATCTTGACCATGTTGAGATACACATCATGAGCAAGTGCTAAAGATTCAACACTAGGTTTACAAGCTCACAAACAAGTCATATGCCACCACTAGATCAAATCAAGCATAGAAACAAAAGTGGTGCCATATATCCTTCAAATTCATTTGATTTGCAATGAATGAGCCTAGCAAGATGCACATGTATACATGTCTACACAACTAGCAAAGGATGCATGAAATGCAACAACCAACTTTACCTTGCTATGTTGGAGGAGAGGCATGTCATATATGGGGTGCATCAATCCATGTTGGAGAAGCTAAGTATGTTCAACTCATTCCTCAACTTGCAAAATCTCTTCTCATCAAGAGGCTTGGTGAATATGTCGGCTAGTTGATCTTCGGTGCCAATGCTTTCAATGCTAATATCACCCTTTTGTTGATGATCTCTAATGAAGTGGTGCCTCACATCAATGTGCTTGGTTCTTGAATGTTGAACCGGATTGTTTGTCATCTTGATTGCACTTTCATTGTCACAAAACAAAGGCACATGCTTGAACTTGATCCCATAGTCCTTCAAGGTGGCTTTCATCCATAGCAATTGTGCACAACAATTCCCCGCACTAATATATTCGGCTTCGGCGGTGGAAAGTGCCACACTATTTTGCTTCTTTGAAGACCATGACACAAGAGATCTTCCTAGCACTTGTCATGTTCCACTTGTGCTCTTCCTATCAATCTTGCAACCGGCATAGTCGGAGTCGGAGTATCCAATCAACTCAAAGCTTGACCCCTTAGGATACCATAGACCAATATCTTGAGTACCCTTCAAGTATCTCAACACCCTCTTGGTTGCCGTCAAGTGACTCTCTCTTGGAGAAGCTTGAAATCTTGCACACATGCATACACTAAACATGACATCCGGCCTTGAAGCGGTCACATATAGTAAGCTTCCAATCATTGATCTATATAACTTTTGCTCAATCATCTTGCCACTATCATCAATGTCCAAGCCACCATTGGTTCCCATAGGTGTACTAATGGCCTTAGCATCTTGCAACCCAAACTTCTTGATCATGTCCTTGATGTACTTGCCTTGACTCACAAAGGTGCCATTCTTCATTTGCTTGATTTGAAGACCAAGGAAGTAGCTCAACTCTCCAAGCATTGACATCTCAAACTCACTAGCCATCATCTTAGCAAACTCTTCACAAAAGAATTGATTTGTTGATCCAAAGATGATATCATCCACATAGATTTGCAACACAAACAAATCATCTTCTATCTTCTTGGTGAAGAGAGTGGTGTCAACTTTTCCCATCTTGAAGCCTTTGGAGATGAGAAAATCCCTCAATCTTTCATACCATGCCCTTGGAGCTTGCTTCAATCCATACAATGCCTTCTTGAGCTTGTAGACATGGTTGGGCTTCTTGTCATCTTCAAAACCGGGAGGTTGTGCAACATACACTTCCTCATTGATGAAGCCATTGAGAAATGCACTCTTCACATCCATTTGATAGAGCTTGATGTTGTGAGCACAAGCATAGGCTAATAAGATTCTAATTGCCTCCAATCTTGCCACCGGTGCATATGTTTCTCCAAAGTCAAGACCCTCAACTTGTGTGTACCCTTGTGCCACTAGTCTTGCTTTGTTCCTCACCACTAAGCCATCTTGATCTTGCTTGTTCTTGAAGACCCACTTGGTGCCAATCACATTGTGTTTCTTCGGCCTCTCAACGAGCTCCCACACTTCATTCCTAGTGAAGTTGTTCAATTCCTCATGCATGGCATTTATCCAATCCGGATCGTTCAATGCTTCATCAATCTTAGTTGGCTCAATGAATGACACAAAGGAATAATGCTCACATATGCTAGCCAATCTTGATCTTGTTTGTACACCTCTTTGAATGTCACCAATGATATGATCTAGAGGATGATCTCTTGCAATGTTTGAAGGTTGAAGAACTAGCTCATTTGCATTGCTTGCTTGACCTTGATCTTGATCTTGATGTTGAGTACCACTTGTGCTTGCCTCATTGGAATCTTCTATCACCACTTGAGTTGGCACTTGCACTTCATCACCATCATCCACTTGCCTCGGCCTAATGTCACCAATGTCCATGTGTCTCATTTCATTGCTCAATTGATCTCCACCCACATCTTCTTGATTTTGATTTCCAACTTGAGAGCCTTGGGTTTCATCAAATTCAACATCATGAACCTCTTCAACTAGCCCATTAGCCAAGTTCCACACTCTATAAGCCTTGCTAGAAGTAGAGTAGCCAAGAAGAAATCCCTCATCACATCTCTTGTCAAACTTGCCAAGTCTTTGCCCCTTCTTGAGTATGTAGCACTTGCAACCAAAGACCCGGAAGTAAGCAATATTGGGCTTCCTTCCATTCAAGATTTCATATGGAGTCTTTGTTAACACCAGAATTTGGTCAAGAATATGACAGGTGGACCCGCGAGGAGCGGGGAGAGTAATTCGGCAAATGCGTATGCGGTCGGCTAATTTCCGTGTATTCGGTAAACAATGAAGCGGTCGGTAACGGCTTCGTTTGAAGACGACAAAGGGAAGATGAAGCGACCGTAAAGGGAAGGAGTCGTGATAGTCAAGGACTCCGATTATGGATAGAGTTAGCGTGTCTCGGTCTTTCCAATTTTGTTTAGATAGTTCGTAAGTGCTTAGGACTCATGTTCTGTCCAGGGTATAAATATAAACCCTCGACCATTGTAATAAGGGTTCACAACCAAATCAATACAACCGGCTACGCGCCACCCTTCGAGTCCTTTTAGTCGTGTCGTCGAGTTCTTCGAGAGGGCCAATCGATCCGTCGACCTCCGTAAGTCCCGGCAACCTTGTTATCATGTCTAGTATCATGCGGTGGATTTAGATAATGATGCAAGAAGTCTTGTTGCAATGCTTAGTATCATGCGGTGGATTTAAGCATTGAACCAAGAGGGTTCCATGTTAGTCATGAGTCGTGCGGCAGGCTAAGATTAGCTAGGAGCTAGTTACCAAAGTTTCTCTGACTAGGTCATGAGTCGTGCGGCAGGCTAAGATCTAAGCTTAGAGGCTAGTTATCGGCTCTTTTAGATTTGGCAAAATCTAATAGATTCATTAAGTTATCACGTGTTGCATGCTTTATTTAATGTTTAATTATTTGCAACACTCTTTTGCCCAATCTAGATTGATACTCTTTCGGCTTGTTGATCGTTCCTTTCATGCTTATTCAATACCGAGTAGATCAAGCTCATATAGCCGAATTAGATCGATCTAGATTGTTACATGTTGCGGGTTCATTCACGTTATATGTAGATAAGCCTTGACAGGACCGGGTACCGTGCGGCGAGATGCGGGTCTTTGGGTTACTCTAGAGCTAGTCATCCGGTGGACTAGAGATCGTTTAATCTGCGATAGGCTCCTTTTACATGTTGCTTGTTTGTTCCTTCTTCATGGATCCCGATTCGGCAATCTTGTCGATACGGTTATGCTTATACATGTAGCAAGTATCTATAGATCTCGTTAGATAATTATGTGCTTTTAGCTCTTTATTGCTAGATTGTATCATGCGGTGGATTGATCTAGTAATGAGGAGTGGTGTAAATTCATAGTGAGTGGTATCATGCGGTGGATTAGCTTGCTTGGGTTTATGCTCGACGGGTTTATGAAGGCTAGACGTGCGGCGAGACTAGTTGGAGTAGCCTATGCATGTGTTATTTAGTAGATTTATATTTATAAGTTACTTATCCTTAATTATTAGTGCTTGATGATGCTTTAAACTTGAGATATAGTTTGATATGTTTTAATGATTTAATCTTGTTCAAACATGTCTTCATCTACTATATTCGGCTAGTTTGTTCTCGTTTACATCGGTTATGTTACTTTAGCCGAATGAATCGCATCCCGTTGCGATAGCTTCCATAGCTATATGTCGTCGTAAGTGGCTTCGTGGCCGTAAAGATGGAACTGCCGGGTCTCACCCGGCACGTTCCAGCTTATGATCTTACCGTTTTATCCCTTGTCGATTTTCAGGTCAAATCGACTGGCACGCCATCGGATTCAGACACCGGCACCCGATTGAAGCTAGGCTTTCCGGCTTGCTGTGTGTGAGACGCAGGGTGGTCACATTTTGCGTCAACACACTTTTTGGCACGCCCGGTGGGACCACTTCTCAATATAAGATGGGATCGGAAATTGACAACAGTCACGTTCTGAACGTGACCATGGACGAGCTGCCACCAGAGCAACGCCAGATGGTGGAGCAAGCAATGGAACAATTTCAGCAGAAATGTCTGATGTCCTTTTCCAAGAACAAGAGTGGAAAAGTGATGATCAAGCAAGCACCGCCACGAGTTCTTCTCGCCGGTCGATCGATGTTACCGACGAAGAGGAGATGCAGAGGGTAGTTGGAGCCATCTACAAAGCAGTAGGAGACACTATGTTGAATCACAACACAGCTTTTCCGGGCACCTTGTCCGATGTCCTTTTCCAAGAACAAGAGTGGAAAAGTGATGATCAAGCAAGCACGCCACGAGTTCTTCTCGCCGGTCGATCGATGTTCTTGACGAAGAGGAGATGCAGAGGGTAGTTGGAGCCATCTACAAAGTCTGTAGGAGACACTATGTTGAATCACAACACAGCTTTTCGGGCACCTTCCGTAAAATCATGGCTGAAACTTTTGGTCCGGCGAAGTTGACAAACGATTTGAAGCAAGATTTGGAGAGCTTGTTTGGGCCAGTGTACTTCAACACTCAAGCAATCTTCGGGGAAGTTAAGCGGAGGGGAGGAGATAATCGGTACAAGCAAAGATGGAGCTATTCATGATGGAAAAGAGAAGCCTCCCGTGACCGAGCAGCAAACTCATGGTCAGGTAGCTTTTGGTGCGACAAAGATATACCTCGCATCTCGCTTATAAGATTTCTCCAAGTAGCAAACAGATTGCGAGAAGAGTGTCTATGGAGATGGGTATAGTGAATTCACGATGACATGCTGCTCGGATGCTTTGCCGAATCCGGGATACGGGAGTGCATCGGAGTGCCTTCTAGGAGACAGGGGAGCAAAAGATACAAATGATGAGCTCCTAAGCGTAATGGCCGATATGATGCAGAATCAATTCGGCCTGAAACCAAAGCATCAGACATATGCATACAAATCTCCTTTCCCAGAATGGTACAATAGGGTAGCTCTTCCACCAAGAGTTAAACCACCAACGGATTTGACCAAGTTCTCTGGTCAGGATGATACCAGTACCATTGAGCATGTTAGTAGATATCTGATGCAACTTGGAGAAGCTGCTGCTGATGAAGCTTGGAGGATCAGATATTTTCCTATGTCTCGACGGGGCCGGCTTTCACATGGTTTGCATCGCAGCCGGCCAATTCCATTGGTACATGGGCGGAAATTGGAGCAAAAGTTCCATTCGTACTTTTATACAGGAACCAATGAGAAGAAGATGGTTGATCTCGTGGTCTATGAGGATGAAAACTACCGAGACACCAATGGAGTATCTCGCAGATTCGGAGAAGCAAAGAACATGTGCTATTCTCTCGACTATTCCGATGATCGCTTGCACAATTGGTCATTGCGGGCATCGCCACATATTAGAGACAAGCTATTCGGCATGGAGTTTGAAGATCTTGGACAGCTTGCACAAAAGCCGACAAGAATGAGCAATCAAGCCCAAGGGTTCGAAGAGATGTTCGTTTTCGGAAGAACGGTGTAACCGTTGATATGTATCGGATTTCGGAGGAAGCATCTCGAATATGAAGATGAAGATGAAGTAGTCTGCTGCAGAGTTGACTGGACAAAAGAGCCTACTTTGGTCATCATCGATGGGTAAAGCGACGAAGGGATCTTATGATTTTGATGTCGATGTAAGCGAGATAAGCTCTTTTTGTATACGGTCCAAGAAGGACGCGTTAAGCCGCGAAGGACATCCTATCGCGCCCTGAAGGAGTAAAGGACAAGAAATACTGTGGATTTCATGATACAAACTCTCATCATATCAATGATTGCCGAGTGTTCAGAGTAAAAATTCAGAAGGCTATTCAAGATGGACACTTAAGATTTGATGGCAAGATGAAGGTAGACAAAAACCCATTCCCTCAGAACATGGTCTCTTTCTCCATAGGCATGGTTGATGCCAGTGAGTCCAAGGAAAAGGGAAAGATGAAGGTTCGACATCCGAAAGAGCCAAAGAAATTGGTTTCTGTTGACCCTAATCGGCAAGTTACCAAGGAGGAAGTGCAACAAGCGCAGTTCAAGAATAGCCGAACGAGAGAAGGGTCAAACTTCGGATGCGGCTAAGGAAAATTGCCGAATACACGGCGATCCGAAGCGCGGGGGTTACAAAGCACGACACTTATTGAATAAGTGGCAATGGGAAAAGAAGATGGAGTATGATGAGGAACAAAGCGGTACATTGAGGAAGAGCGCGGAGTTCATAGCGAACGTCGGAGATATGAAGCGAAGTGCGCCAAAGGGAACAAGAAGAATACGGGAGAGAGAGCAAGAGCAATCTCATTGGAATTGTTCCTTCTTCGACACTTGTTGGAATGAAGGCTTGAAATTGCTCGCGAAACAATTGCCCCGAATGCGGTGATCAATATTCGAGTACGGGCAATCTCGAGTCAACCCGTCCCGTTCATGATAGACTTGGGATGAAAGTTCCGGAGAACGATCGGCGCCTAAAAATAAACGGTTTTTGATGGATATCGAGGAAAAGATTTGCAGACCAAACATGGGCTCACGGTAGTGTCCATACTACGGAAGAGAGCTCCTACGAGATGGCAAAAAGGTCAATGGTGTCCTCCGGTCTCTGCGGAAAAGCCGGAAGAGAAGAGTTCGGCGTTTGAGAAATCAAGAGATGAAGCAGAAATAGCCGAAAAGAAGCCAAGTATGGCGTCCTAAGAAAAAGGATGGTGGACGGGGCCCATCGGCTAATACTAACATGGTGTTCTTCATTCCATTAGAGTTTAAAGCTCCCGAAGACCAAGAAGTGCAAGATGAGGTATATTCAGATTTTGATGAGACCGAATGCCGAGACCCGATGGCTCAACTTGTGTTGACTCGGCAAGCAATCTTTGATAAGCCGAGTTAAAAATCGTCATCCGAAACCATTGTACTTGAAGGGATATGTCAATGGCAAGCCTTTAACTAAGATGCTTGTTGATGGAGGGGCTGCTATCAATATTATGCCCTATGCTACTTTCGGGAAACTTGGTATGACAAATGAAGATTTTTCTTTAGATCGACATGATCCTTAGAGATTTTGTGGCAATGCTTCGATACTCGTGGAGCAAAGACATGTGGAGTCGATGATTGGATCCAAGACCTTGATCACTACCTTCTTTGTCATTGATGGCAAGGGGGCATATAGCATACTTCCGGGAAGGGATTGGATCCATGCTAATTGCCGTATACCCTCAACTATGCATCAAATCCTTATTCGGTGGGTAGGAGATGATGTAGAAGTTGTTCAGCCGATGATTCAAAGTGAGTGTTGCCACTTCGAGCCCTTATTGGGAGTATGATGGACTAGATTGCCTTTCGGGTAAGGTATGGAAAGAAGGTCCTGTCAATGTGTTCGACGGGGATCAACGGCCGATCCAAGCGATCGGCTCGATAAAGTAACTTTTAATGGGCAATCCAATCGATGGCAACAAAGGCAACCGGGTCGTGGTTTCATGTCGGCCGACAAATTAGAAGAAATCAATGTTGGTGATAGCACAAAGTCAAGGCCGATGTATATCGTGCAAATTTAGACCCGTAATATAAATTGGAGTTAATAGAGTTGCCGAATGAGTTCAAAGATTGTTTTGCTTGGGATTACACAGAGATGCCAGGTTGGATCGATCAATTGTTGAGCATAAGCGCCTATAAAACCTGGATTTCGTCCTTTCAAACAACCTCCACGGAAAATCTATAAAGAGGAGGTGTTGGCCGATGTAAAGAAAGAGATTGAGAGATTAATTGAAGCAAACTTTATTCGGCCATGCGGGTATGCGAGAATGGATTTCAAATATAGTACCTGTCTACAAGAAAAATGGAAAGATGAGGGTATGCATAGATTTCGAGATCTCAACAAAGCTACTCCAATGGATGGATACCCAATGCCGCTTGCCGATTTATTAGTGGATGCAGCAGCGGGTTATGAAGTTATCAGTTTATGGATGGCAATGCGGCTACAATCGATTTTCATGGCGGTTGAGGATATTGCAAAGCGCATTCGATGTCCTGGTCACATTGGATTGTTTGAGTGGATAGTGATGACATTTGGATTGAAGAATCTTGGTGCAACTTATCGTGAGAGCCATGAACTATATCTTTCATGAGTTAATCGGCAAGATTGTAGAAATTTATATTGATGATGTAGTAGTCAAATCCGAGACCATAAAGGACATTTAGCCGATTTAAGAAAGACTTTGGAGTGCACAAGGAGACATGGCTTAAAGATGAATCCAAACAAGTGTGCTTTTGGAGTCTCTACGGTGAGTTTTTAGGGTTCTTGATTCACAAAGGAGGGATAGAAGTTGGAAAAAAGAGCATGGAAGCAATAGACAAAGTTGTGCCCCCAACTAACCTTACTGTAATTGCAATCATTTCGGGCAAGGTCAATTTCGTGAGAAGATTCATATCCAATTTGTCGTAAAGAGTGTTGCCTTTCTCTCCATTGTTGAAGCTCAAGAAAGATCGAAATTTATGCAGGGTGACATACAAGAAAAAGGCTTTTGATGAAATCAAGCAATATATGAAGGCACCGCCGCATGTTGGTACCTCCACAACTTGAGAAGCCTTTCAAGTGTATGTGGCGGCCGATAGCCCGACAATAGGATCGGCCCTTATGCAAGAGTTTGATGGAAAAGAGAGAGTAATAGCTTACCTTAGCCGAAAACCGTTAGATCCCGAAACAAGGTATTCGGCTATAGAAAAGCTCGTTTGTGTGTTTATTACTCATGCACCAAATTTCGGCACTATTTGTTAAATGCCGAATGTGTGGTTATATCTAGTTTTGATGTAATTAAACACATGTTGTCAATGCCGATTTTAAGTGGGAGAATCGGCAAATGGGTATTAGCCTTTGTCGAGTTTAATTTAAAGTATGAGTCGGCAAAAGCAAAGTGAAAGGACGGGCAATTGCCGATTTTATTACTCAACATCGTGATTTATCTGTTGATATGATTAACATTGCCCCATGGGCATTATTTTTTGATGGATCATCATGTGACAAAGGTGGTGGTGCTTGGTATTCTTTTGATATCCCCACGTGGAAAGATATTTGAGTTTGCTTTTTCAATTGAATATCCTGTCACTAACAACCAAGCGAGTATGAGGCTTTGCTTAGAGGGCTTCTACGTTGGTAAAACCGAAGGTCATGTTCTTTGTTGAGGTATTTGGTGATTCGAATTGGTAATCAATCGGTTGACGGGACAATATGAATGCAAAAATGATGTACTTGCAAGGTTACCATGAACAATGTAGGGAACTTCGAAAAGTTTTTCAGTTACTTTGCATCATATACCCAGAGAGCACAATGGAGAAGCAAATAAATTAGCTCAAGCCGCTTCCGGATATCGGGAAAATCATGAAGTCTATACAGCAGAAGAAGATGTTTTCAATTCGATCGGATAAGTAATGACCGGAGAAGTGACATTATCAATTATCCGAAAGATCCATCTCAAAGAGTTTCCGGAGGCTCGGGTATAAGGCATTTAAATTTGTGCTTCTTGATGATCGGTTGTACCACAAGTCTATAGATGGAGTGTTGCTCAAATGCTTGAGCCAAGAAGAAGCTAAGAAGATTATGTTTGAAGTCCATGAAGGAGCTTGTGGTGCACATCATCTACCTTACCGAATGAAATGGATAATAAGGAGGACGGGGTACTTTTGGCCGACTATGTTGGAGGATTGCTTTGAATATTACAAAGGGTGTCGAGATTGTCGATATTTGGTAATGTTGAAGAGCACCCGCATCCGTGTTCGAATCCGATAATTAAACCTTGGCCGTTCGAGAGGATGGGGTATAGATTTAATTGGACAGATCAATCCTCCATCTAGCAAAGGACACAAGTTTGTGTTGCTAGCAAAGATTATTTCACCAAGTGGGTTGAAGCTATCCCTTTGAAAAAGGTCACATCGAAAAATATGATCGGTTTGTCAAGGAACATATAATTCATAGGTTTGGGATTCCACGAGACCATTACAACCGATCGGGGACTCGGTTCACTTCTTCGAGTTTTGTGATTTTGCCGAAAACATGGGGATAAGGTGTATAATTCTTCTCCTTATTATGCACAAGCCAATGGCCAAGCGAGGCGTCAAATAAGATCATGATCAAAATTATTCGAAGAAAATCGATGAGAAGCCAAGGAGATGGCACTTGGTCCTTAATGAAGCATTGTGGGCTTACCGAATGGCTTGTCATGGGTCCACACAAGCATCTCCATATGAGTTGGTTTATGGACATAATCTTTGTGATGCCTTGGGAGTTGCAATCGGGATCAAGGAGAGTTGAGTTACAAAAGGACCGACGTAAAAAGATTATAAGGATCGATGATGGATGAGTTAGAAGATTTGCATTTGATTCGTCTTAAGGCCTTGGAGAATATTGAGAAGAATAAAATACGTGTTGCCAAGTACTACAACAAGAGAGTTAAGATTAAGCAATTTGCAGAAGGAGAATTGGTTTGGAAAACAATATTGCCAATTGGTACCAAAGACAGAATATTCGGCAAGTGGTCTCCGAATTGGGAAGGACCTTTTCGGGTTGTCGGTTGTGCACCGGCAATGCGTATATATTAAAAACGCTGTTTGGAGAGGAACTTACTAGAGCCATCAATGGCGGATACCTTAAGAAGTTTTTTCCAAGTATCGAAGTTGGATCTTAATTGTGATTATGACGTAAGCGTGGTATAGCCGATTGAATAAAATCGCCTTCGTAGTAAAGGAAAAAGGTTGGAAAGAAATAACCGATAATATTATCGCCTCTAGTGGAAAGATAGCCGATATCGTGTGTATCGTCTTGAGAACAAAAATAGCCGATACGGTTGTATCGCCTTTAGTCGATTTTTTAAAAGTATAAGTGAACGGTTTGATCTTACCTCTCGGTGATAGGTTTATCGGGAGAAGATAAAGGGAATTGAAGTGCTACACTACAAACCGTCAAATCGTGGAACAGGATCGAGATCTAATCGGCTAAGGCGATGTCACGCGATTCGGGAGATTTCGTTCGGAAGAATGTTGCGATCAAGTTCTAGCTAAGGAAAAAATTTGCGAAAAGCAAATGCAAAGATAAACACCATCACGAGATAAGCAAGATCAAGCCGACGGCCAACATTCTTCATTTAAGTTTTATTTACAACCCGCGCCGGTCCTAATACAAGCTACTCCTCTTCATTGGTGAAGAGCTTGTTGAGGACAGACTGGGTTGGTGGCGTTGGCCATGGCCTCGGCGTGGTCGTCGTACGCCCCCGGGGAGGCCCTCGATGCCGTCGACCTCATGGGGAAGCCCGTCCGGAAGCCGGTCGCATCGTAGTGTAGTCGTCCCCGGTCCGGGACGACATGCCCGCCAGCCGAGCGCGGTGCCGAGGCGCACGCCATGAAGGGCAACCCGATCGACGACCGAGGCACCGCCTCTAGGCGATCCTCCGGCGTCGCCGCGGGCGTTCACGTGGTTGGCCGCCGCCGTCGCCGCCACCTTCAAGCGGTCCAGCTCCGCGGTGAGGTCTGCAAAGAAAAGGATTAAGATGGATCAGTGAGCAGACGAATCGGGAAGAACGGGGATCGAAAGGCAATCGGCAAAGAGCAAATACTGGTGATGGCCTCGCTCATCTGCCGGCAGTTGTCCTCCAACTCCAGCTGAGCGATCCCGAACTTCTTGGTTTCTTCACCAAGAAGCTCCATCGCTTCATCCCGCTCGCGCGGTACGCGGCGGCGTCATAGCGGCCGTACGGCGGGATCTCCTCGTCGTTCCTCTCCCATATGGGAACGTACGAGGCCGACCCCGATGAGGCCGAAGCCGGCCGTGCCGGGCCGGAGCGGGAGCAGAGCCGGGCCGGAGCCGGGCCGGCGCGGGCGAGGCGTCGAACGCCGCGGCCGGCGCCGGGAAGCGCCATTGGCCGGTGCCGATCCTCGCCGTCCTACAAACGTGGTGCAATTAAAATCGGCTAAATCAGAAAAATCACGGACAAGATGAGGAGATTGTCTCTTCGCGAGACGACGGCCACAACGGCCGCTTCCTCCGCCGCGTCCGCCACGGGAGCGGGAGCGGGAGCGGAAGAAACGGTGTGGGTGCCGGCCGGGCGACCCGCCGGGATGTTGGCGACGTAGTCGCCGGTGTTGATAACCCGAAACAGATCGAGAAGATGAACAACCGCAAGGGGGCAGAAATTCGGATCGGGTAAAAATTATCAAAAACAGCACAGCTCAAGGGGTTGAAGATTTCACCGCCGGCGCAGTTGCCGCTTGCCCTCGCCTCGTCCGGGCGGGGACGCTTGTTGCGATCTCCGCCGCTCGCCATGGATGGTGGTGGGGGTTTCTTGGAGCTTGAAGGCGAAGAGGAAGTGGAAGAGATTGAGGGTGATGGCAACGCTTGTGCTTGTGTGATGATGGTGGGAGCCGGCGGGTCCTATTTATGAACAGGGGAGCCGTGGCGAGATCAAGGAAAGCCAAACGGCGAGATAGGGTTTTCCACACTTATGGGCCTATGTTGAGTTGGGCCGAGCCCATCACCACCGGCGATTCGATTACCCATACGCTCGGTCGGCAAAATAGCGATGAAAGTTATTCGGCTAAAGCAAACACTTGGAGCCTACGGCGGTTATGTTCGGCCGATTTGCACGGGTGAAAGTATAATCACATTCGGGAGCCTTAGAATGATAACAAAAGCGAGAGAAGAAAGAGAAAAACAAAATATTAAATCGGAGGAAATAAATTGCCGAATGCAATGCATTCGAGCATAATGTTTACATGTATCATCATACAAGCCGAAGTTTACACATTCGATAAGAGCTGATGGTGTTCAGAGCATCAGCCTTGATTCTATTAACTTCATCAAGGGCTCTTTTATCTTCAACTTCAGAGCTTTGGATCTGCTGCAATCTACCCTCGATTTGCTTGGTCTCTTTGATAAGAGAGCTTATCTTGGTCTTGGCCGAGTCAATGGGTGGCGAGATTGGCAAGTTTGGCTTCATGAGATTGAATGTTGGCATCCAATTGAGCCAACCGGGCTGCGAGTCTAGTCCTCTCATCTTTCATGCTCGCAACTCCGGCTCCAAGGTGTCCCGAGACTGTTTGGTGATTTAAATTCGAGTAGAGCTCTTTAACCCTTGTTTTTCGGTTGCCTTGCCGAGTCTCTAAGATGGCCTTGTCGATATGTTCTTATATGCTCTCTTGACAACGACAAAGTGGTCGTCAAGATGAGACAAAGCGTTTATAGCATCCTTGAGGTCGAAGGGAGCTCTTGGCCAAGTGGCTCTACTATTTCCCTTATTTTGTCGATTCTCGAGTCGGGTCAACGATATCTCTCTCCAAGAATGAGATTATGGCCTTCGGCTTAACTTGATCCTCGATGATAGTTGCCGATTGGAGGAGACTTCGTCGTCATCGGCAAACTCTTCGGCAATAAGAGAAAAGCTAGTCTGTTGGAGAGCAAGTACCACGATAACGGGAGGAGAATTTATTCTTGGCCAAGAATGACTTAGTTCAAATAGGGAATGATTGAGGAAAAGATCAAGATAATACCTCTTCGACAAGGACTTGATCGGTAGCATCAAGACTTTGAGTGACTAATGCGCTTGCCACCTCAAGGTTAGCGGTGTCATGGCTTATTGATGCATCTTGGATTGCCGAAGGAGTTAAATCTCGTATATCTTGGAGAAGAATTTTCTCTGTTGCTTCTCCCGATTGATGAGGAAGAGTTTTCGCTTCTCTTTGTCCGAGTGCTCGGTGAGGGGATTTTCTCTGCTCCTCCCCGATTACTCGATTGTTCATCGGCTGATGAGAAGGGATCTCTTCGCTACTTTTCCTTGTTCACCCGCTTGATCACCGCCCGAGGAGGAGAAGTTTCTTTGTTCTTTGTTGATTATCCGAATAAGATAAGATAAGTTTGGTGTGTGAATGAAAAGATGAAAGTAACAAATATGAGAACATACCGGGATTGCTAGCAGATTCATTGGCATTTGCTTGGCCAATAGAAGTATCGGGGAGTTATCCAGGATCATCACCCTGTCGGGACTTTGAGGGTTGGCCTGTATCTATTAAGAGAAAGTGATGAGTGCAAATACATTTACTGGTGGAAAATAAGAAATCAAAAAGCATTCATACCCGAGGGAGTGGCTTAGCTTTCTTTGATCTTGTTTTCTTGGGAACTACTTGAGTGTCCTTGATAGGGGAAGTAGGAGTTTTTCTTTTAAGGTCCTTCAAGAGCACCTTTGTATCATCGGCGGGAATTTTGTTGAATACCGACAAACTTGGAGCATCATGCCCCAGAGCAGCACGAGGGCCAGGTTGCCAATATTGGACTTCGGAGGACTTGGAGGAGCAATGTCCGCTTAAAAGATGATTAGAAACAAAACGAAGCGTGAAGTAAAAGGTAGCCATAAGCATGTACCTCATCATCGAAGAGAATGAGGGCATCAAGACTTGGCATAAAGGATGGACTTGTGCTCGAAAATATGAGAATGCCACCCCCGCCACCGAGAGGTTGAATGAAGGATGAACAGCTTCAATTATCACTAGAGGATTGGGTTCATATACTGGAAGCTTGCATCCAAGATTGAAAACTTTATTGGCCTCAGTACTGTTCAGCAATGACTCCCTAGGCCTGATGATACTTGAGAAATATGGCCTTGGGGGCAATTGACCAAGTCCAAACCGCCGGCAACCATGTTTGGATTATAAAATTCATAAGTTGAACTTATCAACCGGCCATGATGAAATTCTGCTGGCAAGGCACGGGGTTTGATGAAGGAATTATAGATGTCCTTAGAATCATCATCTATGCATTGACTCATAGCTAAATCTGCAGGAAGTGTCAAATTTTCATTCTCTCGGTAGGGGAACCAGAGCACATGGTTGAATCCCTTGTAGAAGATCTTGAAAAGATGGCCCGGTCCAAGTCAATGGTGATTGAAGATGCAGCTTCTCCATATGTCCGACGGGACTTGTATCCGGGATCTTCACCTTCAAAGCATAGTTGATTGAAGGAAAATTCAGGTTGTGGAGATCAACGAAACAATCGATGCATATATAGTTGCAACCACATTTGAAGAAGCCACCATGGTCCATTAACACAGAAATTTCACCTTGATTCCTCATTTGGACGGTGATTTGATGCATCATGTGGTAGAATGCTCCCAACGAGATATTTGCCCAAAGGAATCGGCTTGCTGCGGCCAATTCTTGACCATCACTATGTGATTCGAGTGGGCTCATTGGATTTGCCACAGAAGATGAATCTGCATAACCACATGTTCATAAAGGCCCTATATTCTTTATCAGACACAGGGCCAGTTGAAGCATAAGTCTGAACATACTTGGCCCAACCTCCTCCTGATTTAACTGCCTTCTGTGAGCTAGTGCTTTTGTATTTGAAGGGGTAGGTTGGTTTGGTGATATTCGAGACCCGTCATCATGAAAATGTCGATAGAGTAAGCGACATTGGGCCATGACCGAAGACAAATGCATTGATAGCATCAGACCAAAAGTGGGAAGCAGCTATCAAGAGGGAGTCATTTCTCGGCATTTCGGCTAAAGAAAGCTCCAGACAGTGCTGAATGTCTTGAGATTCCCAGAAATCGCTATTCCTGGATTGCATCCTACGGTACCAATCGCGCCATCCTGTGATTGAAGGAAGGGGCCAGGTCTTGAAAGTGTTTGGCCATCTATTTGAAGGGGCAATCCTAGATTTAAATGGGATCCTCAAAGTTTCCCTTTCAATAAAATCCCTCGAATTGGGGTCTCCCATCGGACCAAGAAAAAATGATCCAGGACACGCAAGATTGGAGATTAAGATCTCATTCTTCATTTCCTTCAAGAAGAAATTGAAGTGAATGGATCAAAGAAGTGCGTCTGAGAATTGATTTAAGAAAATTGCCGAATAGGAAAAGGTAGGGTTACCTCTAGAAACTCTTCTTGGGTTCCTGTTGCCATGATGGAGCGGTTGAAGTGTCCATCGCCATTGAAGACAAAGAAGTGAGCACAGATCTCGGGTGGCGGCTGCGGGCGCGGTGGTGATGACCTAGGCGGAAGGCGCTTAAAAGTCAATTTCAAAATAAAATCCTTTTATCTCGAAATTGAGGGGGCATGTGTTAACACCGAGAATTTGGTCAAGAATATGACAGGTGGACCCAGGGGGAGCGGGGAGAGTAATTCGGCAAATGCGTATGCGGTCGGCTAATTTCCGTGTATTCGGTAAACAATGAAGCGGTCGGTAACGGCCGTTTGAAGACGACAAAAGGGAAGATGAAGGCGACCGAGAAAGGGAAGGAGTCGTGATAGTCAAGGACTCCGATTATGGATAGAGTTAGCGTGTCCGGTCTTTCCAATTTTGTTTAGATAGTTCGTAAGTGCTTAGGACTCATGTTCTGTCCGGGGTATAAATATAAACCCTCGACCATTGTAATAAGGGTTCACAACCAAATCAATACAACCGGCTACGCGCCACCCTTCGAGTCCTTTTAGTCGTGTCGTCGAGTTCTTCGAGAGGGCCAATCGATCCGTCGACCTCCGTAAGTCCCGGCAACCTTGTTATCATGTCTAGTATCATGCGGTGGATTTAGATAATGATGCAAGAAGTCTTGTTGCAATGCTTAGTATCATGCGGTGGATTTAAGCATTGAACCAAGAGGGTTCCATGTTAGTCATGAGTCGTGCGGCGAGGCTAAGATTAGCTAGGAGCTAGTTACCAAAGTTTTCTCGACTAGGTCATGAGTCGTGCGGCTGAGCTAAGATCTAAGCTTAGAGGCTAGTTATCGGCTCTTTTAGATTTGGCAAAATCTAATAGATTCATTAAGTTATCACGTGTTGCATGCTTTATTTAATGTTTAATTATTTGCAACACTCTTTTGCCCAATCTAGATTGATACTCTTTCGGCTTGTTGATCGTTCCTTTCATGCTTATTCAATACCGAGTAGATCAAGCTCATATAGCCGAATTAGATCGATCTAGATTGTTACATGTTGCGGGTTCATTCACGTTATATGTAGATAAGCCTTGACGACAGACCGGTACCGTGCGGCGAGATCGTGTCTTTGGGTTACTCTAGAGCTAGTCATCCGGTGGACTAGAGATCGTTTAATCGATAGGCTCCTTTTACATGTTGCTTGTTTGTTCCTTCTTCATGGATCCCGATTCGGCAATCTTGTCGATACGGTTATGCTTATACATGTAGCAAGTATCTATAGATCTGTTAGATAATTATGTGCTTTTAGCTCTTTATTGCTAGATTGTATCATGCGGTGGATTGATCTAGTAATGAGGAGTGGTGTAAATTCATAGTGAGTGGTATCATGCGGTGGATTAGCTTGCTTGGGTTTATGCTCGACGGGTTTATGAAGGCTAGACGTGCGCGAGACTAGTTGGAGTAGCCTATGCATGTGTTATTTAGTAGATTTATATTTATAAGTTACTTATCCTTAATTATTAGTGCTTGATGATGCTTTAAACTTGAGATATAGTTTGATATGTTTTAATGATTTAATCTTGTTCAAACATGTCTTCATCTACTATATTCGGCTAGTTTGTTCTGTTTACATCGGTTATGTTACTTTAGCCGAATGAGCGCATCCCGTTGGCGAGATAGCTTCCATAGCTATATGTCGTCGTAAGTGGCCCGGGGCCGTAAAGATGGAACTGTCGGTCTCACCCGGCACGTTCCAGTTATGATCTTACCGTTTTATCCCTTGTCGATTTTCGGTCAAATCGATCGCACGCTCATCGGATTCGACACCCGGCACCCGATTGAAGCTAGGCTTTCCGCTTGCCGTGTGTGAGACACGGGGTGGTCACATTTTGCGTCAACAGTCTTTTCTAACTTCCCATGGCAATAGAGGCGGTTGCTATAGTAGCAAGCCGTGTTGATGGCATCACTCCAAAACTTCTCACTCACATTGTACTCAAGTAGCATGGTTCTTGCCATCTCAATCAAGGTTCTATTCTTCCTCTCAACTACACCATTGGATTGGGGAGTGTAGGTTGGTGAGAATTGATGCACAATTCCAAGCTCATCACACAATTCTTCAACTCTTGTGTTCTTGAATTCACTCCCATTATCACTTCTTATCTTCTTGATGGTAGCGTCAAACTCATTTTGCACCCTCTTGACAAATGACTTGAATAGATCATAAACTTCACTCTTGTCATAGAGGAAGAACACCCAAGTGTATCTTGTGTAGTCATCCACAATCACAAAACCATACTTGTTGCCCCCAATTGATGTGTAGTGAGTTGGGCCAAACAAGTCCATATGCAACAACTCAAATGCTCTTGAAGTTGACATCTCATTCTTCTTGGGATGTGAGTTCCCATGTTGCTTGCCGGCTTGACATGCACTACAAGGTCTATCCTTCTCAAATGTGACATCATTCAAGCCTCTCACTAGATCATGCTTCACCAACTTGTTCAATTGCTTCATCCCAACATGACCTAGGCGCCTATGCCATAGCCATCCCTTGCTTGACTTGCCAATCAAACATGATGAAAGTTGAGCTTCACTAGCATTGAAATCCACCAAGTACAAGCTTCCATGCCTAAACCCCTTGAAGATGATATTTGCATGATCCTTGCTTACTACCTCAACATGCTTGTCATCAAATATGCACTTGTAGCCAAGATCACACAATTGTGCCACCGACAAAAGTTTGAAGTTCAAAGTATCAACTAGCAACACATTGGAGAGATCCTTGTCATTTGAAATTGCAACCTTTCCAAGCCCCATGACATCACCCTTGCTATTGTCACCAAATGTGATGGAGTTGAATCCACCATTGTCATTCTTGTCAAGAGACTTGAACATACTATCTTCACCGGTCATATGATTTGATGCACCACTATCAAGCACCCAATGCCTCCCTCCGGCTTTGTAATTTACCTACAAGAAGACATCAAGCTTTAGGTACCCATTTTTGCTTGGGTCCTTGAAGGTTAGTCACTAGAGTCTTTGGCACCCAAATAGCTTTCTTCTTTGAGCTCATCCATGGTGTACCAATAAATCTAGCACTCACACCACTCTTACTCTTAACAAGCATGTAAGAAGCATTCAACTTGTAAGAGGAAGCACTAGTGTTCTTGTTCTTGCATGCATGCTCTAAATGGCCAACTTGCTTGCAACTTTTGCAATAGCTACCATTGTTCTTCACAAAACTAGTCTTGTGAGGAGCAAAAGCGGCCTTGCCTTTCTTGGGGTTATAGCCCAATCCCTCTTTGTAGAGAGAAGCTCTTTGGCTACCCAAGCACATAAGCAAGCGGTCCTCCCCACCAAAAGCCTTAGCCAAGGTGTGGTTGAGCTCCTTGACTTCCTTCTTAAGAGACTCATTCTCAACTACTAGTGTAGAATCACATGCATGACCAACACTACTAGATGAAGTAGAGGCATAAGAGCATGAAGGGCCAAGTGATGCAATAACAATTGAATCATCAAGTGAATCACATGATGTAGACACATCTTTCTTCTCTATGATCACCACTTGTGATTGCACTTTCTCTTGCTTCTCAACTAGAGTAGAATGAGTTTTTTCAAGCTTGGAGTGAGCAATCTCTAGCTTCTTATGGTCTACCTTTAGACTCTCATAAGAATCCTCAACTCCATAAGTTCTTGCTCAAGGTTTTGTTTATCCTTGCGCAAGCCCCTACATTCTTTCCTAGAGTCATTGAAAGCACCTTTGCAATCCTCAAGCATGACCCATAGTTCTTCTTTCGTGGTGTCATCATCATCATCACTCTCATCATCACTATCGGGTGGAGGTTTTACCTTAGTGGCTTTGGCCATGAAGCAAGACGATGGAGCACCAAATAGAGAAAGCTTCTCTTGAATGGCAATGCTTGCGTGCCCCTTCTTCTTCTTCTTCTTGGAATCATCATCATCATCATCACTTGAGGAAGATGAATCACTCTCCCAAGTTGCCACATGAGATTCACCCTTCTTCTTGTGATGGGAGGTGTCTTTCTCCTCCTTCTTCTTCTCTTGCTTCTTCCTCTCCTTCCTCATGGCATCTTCATCATCACTCGCATAAGGACACTTTGCAATGAGATGATCCTTGCTATTGCACCGGAAGCACTTCATGGGACGGTCACTTGACTTGGATGAGCCTCTCTTGCTCTTGGACCGGTACCCCTTCTTCATGAGCTTCCCCATTCTCTTCACAAGGAGTGCCATTTGTTCACTCACTTCTTCTTCTTGCCCACTTGAGCTAGAGCATGGTTCATCTTCACTTGATGACTCTTCTTTCTTCTTCTTGCCCTTGCTCTTGGATGATGTGGCCTTGAATGCCACGCTCTTCTTGTCATCATCCTTTTTCTCATTCTCCTTCTTCTTCTTCTTCACCAACTCTTCCTTCTCATGATCTTCTCTAAACTCATCATCGGCCATTATCTCTTGAAGGACTTGGTTAGGAGTTGGCTTCTCCTTCATTGTTGTCTTCACCATGACGGTCTTCAACATATCAAATCTCTTGGGAAGACACCTCATGAACTTGGTGGAGAATTGAGAGTCCTTGATCTCTTCCCCAAGTCCCTTGAGCTCATTGACAATGACTTGGAGCCTATGGAACATCTCCGGCACACTCTCATCCTCCTTCATTGAGAAGCTTGCAAACTTCTCTTGCAACATGTAGGCTCTTGCGGTCTTGACACTTTCGGTGCCCTCATAAGCTTCTTCTAGCTTCTTCCAAATGTCATGAGCCACCTCAAGGTTCTTGATGAGCTCAAAAGCTTTATCATCAAGTGCCTCATGGAAGGCACTCACGGCAATGTCATTTGCTTGTTGCTTCTTCTCTTCGGTCGGTGTTGGCACCGCACCCTCAACAAGCTCAAACTTTGTCTCCACCACTTTCCACACCTCAAGGTTGATTGACTTGAGATGACTCCTCATCTTGAGCTTCCATTTTGCATAGTCATCACCTCGAAATGATGGTGCCTTCTTGGTGTTGTTGATATGCATAACCAATGCCATTGCTTCACCGTAGGATGTTAATCCAACTCAAACAAACGGTGCCCGGCTCCGATACCACGTGAAAGGACACAATGGCTAGAGGGGGGGGGTGAATAGCCTAATAAAATTCTAGCAATAAAACTAGACAACCCAATTAGATAGCAAGGCGGCAAATGTGCAAAGCAAGTGCTTCGACTACTCTATGCAAGCCGTCCTATCATGCAAGGCTACTCAAATTAATTGCACGCACAACAACGGTGATCAAGCTACACAATGTCGGTTCACCGAAACCAACCAAGCAATTCTACCCACGGGATTTAAGCTACACAAAGAGTGGTTCCCGACCGACCACAACAAGCAATTCTACTAAGCGGTAAGTAAAGAGAGGATGGAGGGTTATACCGCCGCGAAGAGTAGAAGATAGCCAATCACCTAGAGATGCTCAAGCACAATCACAATGGAGGTCGAAGCCTCGGCAATCACAAATCAACACAATGATTTTTACCGAGGTTCACTTGCTTCTCGGCAAGCTAGTCCTCGTTGTGGCGATGCACTTGCTTGGTGAGTTGCCCGCTCAATTGGCTCGGTGCCAAAGACCCCAATGGGGAGCCGCAATCTCCACACAAGTCAAGGATCCACAAGCCACGAGCAATCCACTAGAGTATCCTTTCGCGAACTCCCGCGGGGAAGGATCAAGAACCCCTCACAAGAACCTGGTGTGGCCTCGAACAATCACCAAGTCGAGCTCAACCACCACCCGCTGCTCCAAACCGTCTACGGTGACGGGAATCACCGAAGAGTAACAAGAATCCGCAGCCCACTCGAAGAACAAGTGCCTCTAGATGCAACTCTCAATGCAAATCACTTGTCTTGCCACTCAAATCTCACAAGAGATGATCAAGAATGAAAGAGATGAGTGGGGGAGTGTCTCTCTAGCTCAAAGGATGCACAAGTATGTGAAAATGGCCAAGAGAAAGTCCCCAAGCCGGCCAATGGTCTATTTATAGACCCCTCCACGAAAGTAGCCGTTGCCCCCTCGGGCTGAAGCTCCAGAACGCGCCGGACGCGTCCCGCGCGCCCGCCGGACGCGTCCGGCGCTCTTCGCGCGCCACGTCACCCGACCGTTGGAACTTCTCCGTTCGAATCCACCGAGCGCCGACGATGAACGAGTAATCCGCCGCGTCCGGCGTTCGCGTCCGCCGCGTGTCCGGCGACCGACCGCGAGAGACGGCCCGACGAAGTTTACGGTCGGCGTCCGCCGCCGCCGGACGCGTCCGTCGCCGCCCGGTCCGTCGGTCTCTGCGCCCAGCCGGCCCGGCTGCGCCGATCTAAAGATTCGCCGGACGCGTCCGCCTTCCCTCCGGCCGGCGTCGACGCCGCGTCCGGCGACCACGAAGATGTCCACCTCTTGTATGATCTTCGATGTCGCACCGTCTTCGATTCAATCTCCAAACCACTTGTCCAAGGTGCTAACTCCACGAGTAGATCACTTCTCAAGCACCGGAGTTAGCGTATCTTCTCAAGATCACGTCGACAAGTGTTAGCTCTCTAGTTAGCCTCTCATGCATCATGCAAAGTCACAACTAGAGGCACTTAGGACCGCGAATGAACCGAGGAAACCCCTCTTGATAGTCGGTTATCGATCCTAAATGTGATCACACTCTCTATAGTGTCTTGATCACAAAACCGGAAAGCCCTATCAAGTATACCTTCGCCTTGATCTCCACGGGCGTTTCCATTCATCACCGGAGCTTGATCACTTCACATGTCCACCATGTTCGTCACCGTGATCACCATGCTCCAACATCCATTGTCACGTTGCTATGTGTCTAACCACACTTAGAGCAAAGCATTAGCAACGTTGAGTGTCATTAATTACCAAAACCAAACCGGAGCTTTCAAGCGGCCTACAGGGTCAACGCGCGTCGACGACTCGGGCCGTCTCCGGAGCCGAGGGCTCCGGCCCCACGGCGGCTCGGCCCGATGGCCGCCTCCCGCGTGCCGGCCCCTCGGAGGCTCGGCCCGGACCCGGAGCCACGACTCCCGGCTTCGAGGAGGCTCGGCCCCAGCCGTCAGGCTTCCCCTCCGGACCGAGATGGTTGGCGCGAGGTGCTACCCCGCAAGCCACCTCTGAAGGCTGCCGCGAGCGTGACAGCGGTGAGGCCGGCCCAACGCGCGCCGGCCTCCCGGCCGACGGCGCGCAGTGGAATGGCGAGGGACGGTGCCTCAACTGCACGGCATCGGGGCACCAGATCGCGACGTGCAAGCGGGAGCCCCGGTGCTGGAACTGCCATGGGCTCTGCCACCGGGCCCGTGACTGCACCAGGCCGCCCGTGACGGGCTCGTCCTCTAGGCGCGGGGGCACGGGCGCCGGCCGCGCTCCTATGCGCAAGCGGAGAGCGAACCCCGGGAGCTCGGGGTGTGCTGGGGGCCGCTCGTTGTCACCGTCGCATCGCTCTCCGGGGACGGACGTGGGTGTGCAGGGGCCGGCCCCGTCGCCACCGCCTTCCTCTGACGTCGCCACCAGGTGCGGCCCGGACACGGATATCGCCGCCGTCCAGGCCGCGGTTGCTACGGCCATCGGGATCCAGCCGGGGGAGCTGCAGATCCGACGGTGCCCCGAGGGTTTCATCATCACCTGCCCCAACCAGAAGCGCGTGGACAGCGTCGCGCCAACCATGGCGGAGGTTGTGGCCCGACACCGACCACCGGTTCAGCCCCCGCAGCGGCGGGCCGGGACGAGGACGATGAAGCGCGCGCAGGTGTCGCCACCGCTTGGCGCGACGACCGCTGCCCCTCGCACCGCCACCAGCTCTGCTTCGGGAGCCATGACGCCAGAGTCGAACCGGCCGCGCCGCGTGCGACGTTGCGGGCGTCGCGCCGGCCTTGGAAGGGCCGACCGCAGGAGGACGCCGCGACAGGTGTGGCGCCCTCGCGTGCCACAGCCCGCACCCCCCGTCGCAGTGGTCACCTCATCTCCTGAGGAGGCGACGAAGGACTCGGTGGACGCGGGTGACTCGGCGGGGAGCCTGGAGTCACCCATCGCAGACTGGGAGGAGGGGGAGTTCCGGCCGGACACCTCGCCACCCGGCCCACCCGACGAGAAGGACATGAGGACAGAGAACGCAGCCGCCATGGGTGGCTTGGTGGGGAACCTTGAGCCACCTGTGGAGGCTGAGGAGGACCCGGATGCTCAGGGCACGCTGGTGCTGCTCGCCCACTGGGGAGAGGAGCTCGCGACCGGACCGTCGGGCTCCGAGTCGCCGCACGACCTCGCCCGCGCCGACCGCGCGGATGCTGAGGCAACGTTGGGGGACGCTGAGCTGCCAGAGGACGACCCGGCGACGCCGGTGCACGGTGGGCATGACAGCACGACGGAGGGCACGCTCGCCCTCCTCGCTCGCTGGGGAGCGGACCTCGACGAGGGTCCACCGGGCTTCCCCGTCCCGGTGCCTTCCCCGCGCGAAGGAGCGGCAGACCACCCCACCCCGGTGGGGAGACCTTGTGCGACGCAGACGACGGGTGGATCAAGGCGTCGTTCGCGGGATTTCCCCACAACGCCGCGTCCACGACGCCCAGGGGGACGCTCCGGCGGAGGCCGTCGAGCCCGAATCGAACGACGAGGAGTAGCAGACGACAAGAGGCCGGACAACTGACGGGGTAGACCCAGCGGGGAGCTTGGAGTCACCCGCGGGGCGCTTGGGGGTCCTGGGCCGTGCTGCCGACACGCCGCCAGCCCTCGGAAGGGCCCACCTGTGTGGGGCTTCTGGAAGCCTACCCAGGACCACGGCAGCTGCCGACGAGGCACCGCCGGGGTTCTGCACACCCGTCTCCCGGAGGTCCGCCGCCGGCCCGCCGACCGGAGAGGTGGGAAGCCCGGCCATAGAGGGCTCCTTCACGGGGCGGCTCAAGAACTTCGCCAAGAGAGTTTTCCACAAGGCGACCACCCCGCTTCTTCCAAATCTGCCCATGGTGGACGACTCCAGCTCCATCAAGCTGCCAACGCAGAGCAGGCGCATCGCAGCCAACCCCCTCTCCAAGTACCCGGTGGCAAAGAGAGGCGAGATCCTCGCCATGCGTAAAATGGGGTTCATCGAGTCAGAGCCGACGGTGGAGGGACAACTGAAGCTGGACGCGATGTTCGAGGGAAGACCAGGGGATGCCCGAGCCTTGCAGGAGTTGCTCGCAGGCGAGGAGAGTCAACAGCGACCGCGGAGGCGCCGCAGGGCCGGGGGCCACGCATGAGCGCCGGTCCCGTCGTGCAAACTAGAATGTTAGCGCGTGAGTAATCTGTTATGTACGTGTTCTGGGGTGCGGGCTGTGTTTCAAATTTGTTAACACCCCAGAAAAACTTGTAAAACTCTCTTCTTCTTAAATACAATGATGCGCAAATCTTTTGCGTATTCGAGAAAAAAAAGGAATGAGTAGGGGTGAGGAGCTCACGCAACAACGTCGAAGACAGAGGAACGGCGGCTGAAAGGAGCTCAGAGATAGAGTGAGGACCGATGCTAGATAAAGAGGTGGGAGGATATAGGAAATTCGACACTGGTTGCAGTCCTAGTAAGAAGGCGCCGGCGGAAGAGGAGGACGAGGAAGATGATGGCGGCGACGGCGGCGGAGCAGCAGCAGGAAGATGGTGGCGGCGTCGGCGGCGGAGCAGCAGGAGGAAGATGATGGCAGCGTCGGCGGCGGAGCAGCAGGAGGAAGATGGTGGCGGCGTCGTCGGCGGCGGATTTCGAGGAGCTAGAGGAGGGAGATGGTAGCTTCCACGGCAGAGGAGGAAGATGGCGACGGTGGAGTGGGAGGAAGATGGCGGCGGCGGCGGCGGCTCAAAGAACGGAATATGCGAGGGAGAGATGGGGGATGGTCAAGCCGAAGTAGCCGACCGGACGTCCACAAGCGAGCTGTGAGCCGAAATATGTGAGCCGGCTATATGCATGCATGTGGGCCAATACCTGCAAAAGTGTACATGCAGGTCGGGTCCGTACTAAAAAGCAGCCAATAAGAACGCGGCAATAAGCTCCGCGCGCGCTCTGCCCCAAGGAATTTTGCGTCTGCTGCAAGGCCTCTTTCTGGAACTCGAGATGGCTAAATGGAGAGGGTCCAGCTGAACTGTACCCAGCACTCTTCAATCACATCAAAAGGAAAAACCGGTCAGTCCTAGACGCATTGGCTTTTATTTTTTTTGCAACCACGTCCGTCCCTTGGACGTGTATTTCATTAAGCAGAATAGAATCCAATCCACAGTGACAAGCACCCGCGTTAACCAAGGTTACCGCGGTAAACCTCACCCCTCTAATACAAGGAACTACATTGCTAGACAATTTGCTTCTAAGTAAAAAACAACGGTTATCCAGCAAGAAGCGCAGCTAGCCGCCTGTTTCCCGCCACGCACCACAGCTCCGCTTCCTCCTGGATCTCCCGCGCAAGCTGCCGTGCCTCCGTCCGCACTCCATCGAACGTTTGCCTATTCCTCTCCTTCCACAACCTCCAACCAACGAGGAAGAACAAAGAATCTAAGCCTCCCTGGCGCTCCCGCGGCAGCAGACACCAGGCATCGAGCCACCAAGGGATGGCGTCACCGTGTGGAGCAAAAGCGTGGCCGCTCCCAGAAGTCCAGCTAGAGCAGTGATGCCACACCTCTCTCCTGAACACGCATCCAACCAGGATATGATCCATGGTTTCAGCTTCCTGGTCACAAAACACGCATGAATCCGAGTCCTGCAGTCCATGCCTGAAACGCCGCTCCGCCGTCCAGCAACGCCCATGCAGTACAAGCCAAAAGAAGAAACGAACTCTGGGCGGCGCTGCCGTCTTCCAGATCTGCTTAGCACCACACGGGATCATAGCGCCTAGGAAGATTAGTAGACCCATTGACTCAACAGAAATAGATTAGTGATGTAGACCACAACATGAACCAACAGACAATCACTGAATTTGTTGAGCTATGGATGATGATAGATGAGGTAAACCTAACACCATCACAAGAAGATCAGATAACCTGGACTCATAGTTCAAGTGGTCAGTATTCGGCTAAGTCTGTTTACAAGCTGCAGTTTGAACACCTACCGAGCTGCAGCACAGCTGAAATCACTTGGAAAACAAAAGCGCCGCCGAAGTGCAAGTTCTTTACCTGGCTCCTTCTCAAAAACAGAATATGGACAGCAGCCATGCTACAGATTCGACAATGGCCAAATGAATATTTTTTGCCAGCTATGTGTTAGAAACCTGGAAACAGCTGACCATTTGTTTGTTGAGTGCCCGGTAACAAGATCAGTATGGGAGAGATTGGGGAGGTGGAGCCGACTGCATAACCTGATCCCTGGGAACTGGACGCACACAAACACTGTCAAAGAGTGGCTCCTGGACGCAACTCGAACGCTGCCGACAGGCATGAAGAAAGGTGGTATGTCACTCATTATGCTAACGATCTGGGAGGTGTGGCGGGTGGGATTGCGGCGCACCTTGCGCCATCTTGTAAGACTTGTATTCTTTTTCCACTCTTATCAATGAAAGCCGGTAACGGATTTTCGGGAAAAAAACACCAGCCTGCACGCCGGCCAGCACGCTTCCGTGAGGAGAGGAATCTAGGGGAGGAGACATGGGAGGAAGCGGGAAGGCACAGTCACCGAGTTGAGCCGCTGCCGCCGGCGATGAAGAGGCACCTACGGTTTCGTCAAGCACCCGTAGATCGCCGGGAGGAGGCAGCGCCAGGGGGAAGCAGCTAGCACGAGGAATATAGGTCTTAATAACTCAGTTCCACAACAATATTAGAGTGATAGAAAAAGGCAAGGACACCTGCATTGTAGAGCTACCTCGAAACACCCTGGGAGAATAAAAGTGACATTTCTTATAATACAATAAAATGTAGAGCATTCAAGTTCTACAGAGATGTGTCCCAACTTACAACACCATAACATTAAAGAGTAACATCTTGTTTGAAACCTAAGAAATTTGGAAACCTTAAAAATAACATTACATATCACCCTCTCACCCTCACCCTCACCCAAGCGATATATACATCAAGGCCATTTTCGGATCCTCCACCTCTTCCTCATTACGGATGTAGTTGAAATAAATGGCGTCATCTTTGAGATCGTGCACCCAGTCCACATCTTTGCTTTTAAGCACATTGTCGTTCTTGTACAACCTGCACTCAGATTCATAGAACTCCACAAAGTTGTCACGTCCATGAAAGCTGGACACTGCTGGATGAACAATCCTGTTCCCCTGCTGCTCACAGTATATGCACCGAACCTGCTCTGTACATACAGAAGGCAAACAAATTGTAAATTAATTTAACTAATACAAGGAAAGACAATAATTTATTCAGTATTTTTTTAAAAAAACTAGACCTATTTTATCATTTTAATGTTTCATAAAACTACAATTTTTGTATCATATTTCAAAAAAATACAAATTATTTTTGACAGCCTAAAAAACTCACAATCTTGTGACTACATGACAATGTGGCTCCACATGTTGACACCATGGAGGCTGACATGTGGCTACTTTGTGATGTGATCACAAAAGTTGCGATATCTTGATCTATGTCTGAATAGTTGCAAGTTTTTGAAATAGGATCTAGAAGTTTGTACCAGTACCCACAGCCACTAAGGAAAACTAAAAACTCAGTTCCTACACATACTGTGTTAAAAAAAAAAAAGACAAGGACACCTTGGCATTATAGTCCAACTTGGTAATAACTCAGTTCCTAGACATATGAGTGCCATTTTTCTTAATATGATGATCTTGCAAATGCATTCCTAAGCTCTATAATGACAACTATCTCAAAACTGTGAGTAATTATTTGAAAGCATGGATAATATCTCAGCAGCAAGTACAGAAACATTTAGCTGACTAGGTATCGACAATGTTGTAGTCCTGAGGTAGTGCTGGCAAATCTTCCCTAGAAGCCTATGTCCCATTACATCATTCCAAATCTACCCTGCACCACTTGCACCCACTTCCCTTTTGGCATATTTAGAGGTCATCATGTAGAAGTTAATCATGACAAAACTACCATATCTAAAAGTATGCTGGTTAATTTTACCATTTTCTATATAATTTATGGTAAATTATTACTGGTGCTTGACTGGTTAAGGTTGTGCTGACTGCTGTCCCTATATATCATTTAGTTGCCTTGGACGTTCCCAAATGGGTGATTAAGACCATTGATAAAAAGCGGCGAGGTTTTCTTTGGAAGGGTCACCAGCAGGCCAATGGTGGCAATTGCCTGGTAGCTTGGGGAAAGGTATAGAGACCACTTGAATACAGAGGACTTGGGATTCATAATCTTGAACTTCTTGGTTGCACACTTAAGATACGGTAGCTGTGGGCACAAAAGACGGATGACGAAAGGCCTTGGGCTGGCCTTCCTATTCCTGTTCCTCATAAGGCCCGGGCTCTCTTCCATGTTGCAGTTGATGCCATAGTTGGAAATGGAGAGAAAATATTGTTCTGGACAGATAGATGGTTGGATGGGCATACCATGGCTGAAATAGCGCCTAATTTGTGCAAGGCAGTTCCAATACGAACAGCCAAAAGGAGGACAGTGGCTCTGCATAATAGAAGTTGGGCTCAAGATATTAAGGGAGCTCGTACAGTTGAGGTCATGCTTGAGTACTTTCAGATTTGGGATATTGTCGATGGTTTCATTTTGCATCGGCCTATGCAGCCTTCTTTGAGGGATCCATCAAGTTTGGCTCATGGAGAAGGAGTTGGTATTTCACAACCGGGTTTGGACAGCTGATCGTCTAGCAAAGAGGAACCTTCCCCATCCTGAGGCTTGCCCACTATGTGATCAAGAGGATGAAACAATTAATTATTTGCTAGTGGGCTGTGTATTTGCTCGAGAAGTTTGGTCCCTGGTTTTGCAACAGCTAGGGCCGCAGCAGTTGGCTGAGATCTATATAAAGGCCTAAGGAAGCACGTAAAGGCCTCAATTCCTAGATAATCTTGGTGGCTTGGGAGATTTTGAAGCATTGCAATACTTGTGTCTTTGATAACAAGAGGCCAAGTGTTCATTAGCTCAGAGGGAGGGCTCTAGTGCTCGGCGGGGGCCTCCAAACTCCAGGAACTTGTGTTTAGGTTGCTGCCTTCTAGAGCTTAGGGCATGGAGGCTTTTGGTCGGTTTTTTGTTCTTTGTGTGGCGATCCTATAACCTAGTGTCCTGTGTGTGGGGGTGTGAGTTGTGGGGTGCGTGTGTTGGGTCTCTTTGACCCGTGAACCTTTTTCTACCTTAATGAAATGACGCGTAGTTCTCCTACGCTGTTCGAGAAGAAAAACTGGTGCTCGACATGTTCCAAACCACATGACTAGAGGACAATATTGAAGGAAAGCAAAAACATAAATTGAATGATGGAAAGAAATCCAGGAATGCACACAAAAGGAATGACCACACAAGAGATATATTAGATGGCTTATTAATTTCCCCATTGGCCATGTCAGTGCCTAATTATAGTTGCTTGCCAGAATGTTAAATATAAAAAATCTATTTGAGAAGTAATTGAAATACTATAAGGTCTAGAGCATACCGGTATATGGACTAGTTGCTTCTGGCTGCATAGCATCTGAATTAACATCTGGCCATGGCTGACTAATAGGGACACACCAAGAACTTGTGCCATGGTTTTCACATTCGGCAAAGAAGAGCACTGCATTACCGCCTTCACGAGTAGCCAGAAAATTGATATGCGAGTGTCGATATACATGAGGAGTCCATGGATTGTAAGCTCCAAAAGTGTTTGTGCTGAACTCTGGACCAGATACGAACTCATTGACACCAATGATAGCGTGGAGATGGTACTTAAGTTCCTTCAAAAATGAAGAAAAGTATTAGATTGGAAACCAAATTGAGATAACAGGAAAAAAATATTTGCAGAAGAAGTGAGCCATGTTTTAAAGGCGGTAAGGCGAGGCAAGGCAAGCGACCCCCTTTTGGACACCTAGGCGAATAAGGCACTCGCCTGGCGACGCCATATAAACATATTAATATATATAAGTTAACTAAATTCAGAAACAAATTAGGCATTAATAGTGTCAATTCTTAGCATGTAATACAATAATTAGAGATGCTACTAGACAACTAGTGCACAACATCAAGTAGTAATATAGCTTAGTGCTAAAATCATAGTAGCACGGGCAAGAACAGAGCAGCAGCAAGCAGGGGTAAGAACAAAGCAACAGCCAACAGGGATAAAAACTGGAAGTGAGGAATAGAAAGGACGAAATAGATTATTTAGAAAAGAAGTGAGGAATAGAAAGGACAAACCATGATCTTGTTGAAATTGCTCAATGCATCTTCCACCATTCTCCTAACTCGTTCATGCTGGCTCCAGAACATGCCACTGCATTCAGCTACGTGGGAGTAGTATAGCTTGGTTACCTTTTCAGGCGGTTCCGGTTGCTTGTGAAACATGACAGAGGAGGAAACCCCGAAGATGTGCAGTTTGAGGATCTCAAGATCCATAGCAGAGAGCAGACGTCCATTCTCCAAACACAACAGCTCCGAGGCAACCTTGATCCTGCCCATAATATCCTGTGATCCAAGGAAGTCTGCCTGTTCATCAGTCTTGGGGTGAAACGCGGCAATGGCTCCAGCAACATAAGCTTCTCTTGGAACCATGCTTTGCTGAAAACGGGGATCAGCCGCTGACAACTTGGCCTTGTTCATCAGAAGGAGATGTATGGCTTCATCAGGTGTGATGTCTGGGTAGCGGGTGCACAGGAACGATACGAGGCCATAGAGTGACCGGGCCGCAGCACGCCACAAGCACTCAGTGCTGATCATGGTAAGCGTAACTTGTTTGCTTGCAGGGAAGGTTCCCGCGTACCAGATGGTGTTGACGATGATGTTGGAGACGGGGTCCAGTGGACCAAGGCAGTTGCTGGCGGTGAGCAAGCTGTGGTGAAGCCAATTCGTGAGCTCCTGCTGTGGAAGGCTGCCCAGCGCCTTGAGGTAGGATCCATGGATTGTTGCCAGGAGGATGCGCTTCATTGCTGCTCGGGCAGGAGGAAGCTCCTTGCGAAAAACTTCCTTGCGAAAAACTTTCTGCTTAGCAAGCCTGCCTTTGGCGAGTTCCCACAACTCGTGGAGTTGAAGATGATCATCGGATTTCGGTGTCCCGATCAAGCGCACTGCTTGACTTGCGGCGTTGTGGTCGGGATAGGGGGCTGATATGCCGGCCAACTGCTTGAGGTCAGCTGAAGCGCGCTTCCATCCCAGCAAGAACAGCTCCGGGTCCGGGTGCTTAGCGGCGACCGCTGCGAATCTGAGCGCCGCCTCGACCGCTGCCCTGGTGGCGGCGGAGTTGCAGCGGAACTCCAGCATCCTGCGTCTGTCCACGATGACGAGGGCGGCGACCAGGGGGTCGAAGCCAACAGCGTGGAGGTACCCCAAGGCCTCAGCTTCCGGGAGGTGCGGGAAGAGGCCGGTCAGGAACGCAGCGAGGCCGTCCACCGACCGCTCGGCGGCCGTGTTTCCCGACGCCTTCTCCTCCGGCGGCGCGTGGAAGGCGTCGTAGATGCAGCCGCTGACACGGATGTTGACGACGGGATCCAGGAGGCCCAAGCAGCAGCAGTAGCCGCTGTCCAGTTTCTCCTTGTAAAGAAGCGCCAATCTGTACTTCCTCTCGACGTCGCGCACAGCGTTGTGGAAATCGGCTTCCCTCCTGTGCAGGTCGAACTCGTCGGGGACGTCGCCCGGCCCGTAGACGCGCCGCATCGTGCTGCTTCGGGTCCCGCCGCCGGAGACCTTGAGCTTGTTGCCGAGGCCGGTAAATAGGGATCGGGACAGGAAGGGGCGCTGCTTCCGATTAGGATCCAACGTGACGATGGCGCCGGCGGTATCCGAGTCGGAGGTGGTGCCGGGCATCGCCGATTCCGATTCGACGATGCCCGTCGCGGTGAGGCTCATCGAGGGAGGAGTGGGGATCGAAATCGCCGCCGGCCGGCCGGCCGGCCGGCGGCGTGTTAGGGTCTGGAATTCACTCGTAGACGAGACGAAGCGGAAAGGGAAAGTGAAGAAGATACGTGTCGATTTGCGGTGCCCTCTCCATCTCCACCTCCCACCGGCGGGTTAAACGGGCCGCAATTCTAAAGACTTGCGAAAGAAAGGCCCATCTGCTCGGCCCGGGGCGCTGTTCCCAGCAGCCCAATCGTTGTGAGCGGGTTGGAAAATGTAAACACGTTTTTGAAAAAAAAATCCAATTTATATTGTATCTCTCAACTATCGCTTCTTTTCTTTTGTTTTTTTCCCTAAAGGAATCCTGTCGCTACTGTTTTTAGAAACTGAACGTGCGAAAGTTAGTGATAAATAAATGAATGGACGTATTCTTTGATGATGAACAATAAGTGTATTCTCGGAGTGCATGCCTAAAATGGACATTTGCTCTATAGTAAAACGTGGATCTCTGCTATAAATGGGAATAATCAAAACAAAGCTTGAACTCCCCATCTCGGGTCACCGGTGAGATAGTTTAGCCATTGTGCACCAAAGAAATGGTACTCAGAAAGTCGACTTCATTGAAATCAAAGACAAAAAACCATGGGCACGTCTCTGGGGCTATTAGTTGGTCTAATTAACAACATTGTATAATGTAACAAACACAACGATGGTCCAACAAATTAAGGAGGAATTTGGGCCAACTACAGGCCAGGAGAGGATCCCGACGGCCACCCGGGGCCCCGGCCATGGGCAGGGGGCGCCATAGGCGCGCGCCGCACTGAGGAAAGAGGGTGCAACCCCCGAGCTGCCCTCTATCCGTCATCCATTAGGTTTTCTAAATTGAGTTTCCTATAATTGAAAGAGTTGAATAAATATAATAGGGATTCAATTGTAAAAGAAAATCTGTAGTATAAGTGTTTCCTAGTCAGCTTAGGATTAAAGCTATCCCGGGTTACAAATAGGAGATGTAATCATTGAGGTCAAATCAATAAAGAATATGGTCTTCCCTATCTCTCTCCCTGCCCCCTGCACCGCCGCCCCCTCTCCCCCACGCCGTGGGCCCTGCGTGTCGCCGCCGCTGCCACCTCACACCGCCGCCACGCCGCCGCCTCCTCCTCCGCTCCCGGATCACCCAACACATGTCACCAGATCGCGAGACCCCTTTATACATAATATGACATAGTTTGTTTTTACATTTATTTCTATCAAAATTATTTTGAATATTAAATCAATTTCTTTTTATTTTATATATTTTATATGTCAATGTATGACATGCCTGGTTTTCCATTTTTCCCCTTCTTTCTTTTGAAGTCCTAATCACCTATAGTAAGCTTCTTGCTCCGTGGTACCAATACTACACTTTCACCTCCTTTTTTCTCCGGTATATAGGTACCCTAGGAGGTATCATAACCAACTAAGAAAAGACTGCGATAGTTTTTGACAACGCTTCTTTAAGACATCTCAAGGTTCAGTTCCATCATATGTACTAGAAGTTGATATAGAAAGATCCATGTTTGACTCTGACTATGTCAACAATTGTCTATGCCTAAGAACTAATTACGAAAATGAAACCTATCTATAAGAGCCTATGGTAGTTTTTTTTTTCATGCATGTGTTTGTATAACTTTGAACATCACATTTCTAGGAAGAGCACAACAGAATAATTTACCTCTTTAGTATTAATCCTATATTGCAATTTTAGCTCTACTCCCTCCATTCTAAAATAATTCCACATCTAGCTTCTTGGGAATTCAAAATCTCTTTACTTTGACTAAATATATAGAAGATAACATCAATGCTTATATCTCAAAATAAATTTATTGTTAAATTACATTATAATTACAACCTAATGATCCTTGTTACACATCATAAACATGATTAGATTTTTATATACACTTGGTCAAAGTTAGAAATGTTTGACCTCTTGATAAGTGAGGGAGTAAATCTCACGGTAAGGTACGAGAAATTCATCTAGTATCAATATATATATGTAACCACTGTCAATCTTATCTAAGACATTGTTAGTGTTATCGGATTTACCACAAACCCCATGTGTTGGGTCGATCTGGGTGGAATTTAAGCTGTACTTTAATCCATTCCACATATGCGGATTGATGCGAACTCGACTACATCTAAACAAGGTCTAAATAGGAATTGTAATTCCAAACAAGGCGCTTCCACCCGAGCACAAACAGCTTCGGGTCAAAAAAAAAAACGACCTACTCAGCCCACGGGCGTTGTTCCCACCAGCCCAATTATTGTAAGCCCACATGTTTATCACTAGTATAGATGTATTTGTCAGCGGGTTGGAAAATTACAAAACTGTATAAATTTTTATATTATTAAGAGGAATATATTTTTTACTATTGAACTACGACCAAACATATGTTTTTGGTATGCAACTCAAAAACCATAAATCTTTGATCATCTAACTATCAAAACCGTTTATATTTTGACAGTGGTTTTACACACATGGTAGTGGTCTATTTTGACAGTGGTTTTACACACATGGAAGTGGGCCCAGTTAGAGCATCTCCAAGAGTCTTTTTAAAATCTATTTTCTAAATCATTGTTCGGAGATTCATTTGAGTAAAAATTATTTTCTATATCTTTGTGTTCCCCAATGGTTTTTCTATATTTTGTGTGTAGCCTAGCAAGAATCATCCTCGCTTTCCATCTTTGGCTAACCATAAATCTGGAATAGAGGATATCTATATTTGAACATCCAATTAAAGAAACTATTGGAAGTTTCTTTCACCAAAATCTCTACTCCTGTAAATTAAGAAAGAAATAAAGAGTCTCGTGGAGATGCTCTTCTCAAGCCCTCTCCTCTATTCATCATCTTCGAACAAGAGCGAGCAACTTGTTCGAATAAATAAAGACATGGTAGTGGACCCACTTTATATATACGTCGAATAATAAGGCCGAGCAACTTCTTAGGATAAATAAAGATAAAAATAAAAATAAATGGAAAGGAGAAAAAGTGGAGCAACGGATTCGCAAAATGAACCAACCTTAGTTTAATTAAAGAATTTTGAGCGGGCCAGATCTCTAGTGATCATGCACCATATGATGTTGTCATCATTCCTTCAAATAGAAGCCATAGAGGCAAGGAGGACCAGCGTGGGCTACTCATCCACATCATGGTGGAGACCCAGTTCAACTCAAGTTCAAGTCTCTCAGATTCTAGGAGCAGTCATCCTTTGTAAAACCGATGCCTATGACTCATAATACCTCCGTTTGTAATCCACATATGCATGGAAAGCTACTTTTCATCTAACCAATGCCTTTGGTTTCATGTCAAAATTCAACAACTTGTTGAAACAAGTCAGTATTCAGAATCTGCCACGGTGCTGCAGCACCGTCTTCTGATCCGTGTGGACGTGTGTCGTATTAGACACCATTAGCGGCCGTGTCCACTGGTCACATTCAAGACTTCATAATTACTTGTGGCGCTCTCGTTAGGGTGTGCTTTGTTGCACTGTTGTTTTCCTTGTAAAGCGACATTGTTCGCTGCACTTATCGCCAAGTTCGACTGCTATGAACCAAGTGCCTAGGATCCAGTAGCTAGGTCTCCTAGGTTCTCTTTAGGCTTCTCGTCTAAGTGTTGTATTCGAACTCGTTTTATCCTCTTAATGAAAAACGGGCAACGGCCCGATCACGAAAAGAACTGCTATGAACCAAGGCCCCTGTTTTTGGTCTTGTTCATTTGTGTCGACTATTCCATTCGAATCAAGACATGATCCTCTTATCACTTCATAAGCTTCACATATACTTTTTATTTCGGATTGCGTTCATCCCGTTCTTTCTTGTTTTCTCGATTTGTTTGCAGGAAAGCCTTTACAACGAGATCAATTGCGTTGTGTGTGGTTGATGATAACCAACGAAAGCAGTGGTGAATCGTGAACACTAGACTCTCCAGCAACTGAATTTACCATACGAGCAGGCCACATCTACATCATCATAATTTACTAGAATGTGCGCGTTACTACAGCGATTGTGAGTATTTTCAAATAAGAATTAGATGACATATACACATCTTATATGAATGAAGAAATAAACTATCATAAGTCGATAGTGTGGCTCGCTGAAGTGAATAACGACATGTTTCAATAAGGCTTCCTTAAAAATGAAGCGTTCTCATCATTGCACGTATGAGATAGACTAGAAAAAATTAAAAATGAAGTGTTCTCATCATTGCACGTATGAGTAGAGGGGTGAGGTTTGCCGCGGTAACCTTGGTTAATATGGTATCTTGTAACTGTGGGTGGACTCTTTTCTGCTTAATGAAATACACGTCCGTCCGGTTGCAAAAAAAAAAAAAAAAAAAAAAAAAAAAAAAGAGATAGACTAGAAAAATCAGAAACTTTACGGACGGGAGATCTTATTTTCATTTATAGGTATTCCTTACTTAAACTATGAACCTATTCTTTTAGGAAAAATAGATAAACAAATGAAAAAACTAACAAAACTAATAGAACATTAGATTAAAAGTAGCAATTGTTGCACTTAGAGCACCTTAATGCTGGTATATACAAGCAATGATACACGTAGGAATGAATACAATGAAGCCAACTTCTTTCCATGGCAGGGTACATGGACCAATTTTTTCATGGCCCCACTACCCTGCCATCTCCTACCCTGTTATTTCTGTCTTCTGCACTTTCTTGGTCATGTTGAGTATATGCTGATCGAGTCACACTCCATATATTCCATATCTCTTGACGGATCACATTCCTTTATTATGTCGCTACCAAGTTAAGCTAATAAATTGTGCTAGGCTGCTAGCAACAGATGGATCCCACCCAAGAAACGAACGGACAACATACGTTGAGATGAATAAAACCTCTCTCTCTCTCTCTCTCTCTCTCTCTCTCTCTCAGTGTGATTCTGGACAGACAGAAGAGAACGAACGAGAGAATTATATTAACCATTCATCATCAGCCATACATTACGCGTCCAGCATATGGATGATGCAGCAACCAAGAAGGCGTACATCATCGCCATCGTCGTGCAGATTATCCTGGCGGGGATGTCGGTGATATCCAAGGCGGCATTCGATGCAGGGTTGAGCACCTTCGTCTTCGTCTTCTACCGCCAGGCGGCCGGCTCCATCCTTATGCTGCCCCTTGCCCTCATTCTCCAAAGGTGACAAGGGAGACCACAAGCTCCTATTTTATTGCAAAACCGCAACGAACCAGGCGTTCCGTTGGTTCTTATCTCAGACTTCCATAATAATCCTCAGGAAGAATGCACGGTCAATGGCGTTTGGGTGGCTGCTGAAGCTCTTCTTGTGTGCCTTAGTGGGGTATGTAAGTACTCGATCATATCATCTACCCACTGCTGTTGTTGTTTGTGTGACTGATTTTGAAGGCCTCTTGTTACTGCATATGTATAAGCAGGACAGGTCGGGGACTCCCCGACCGATTCGGTCTAAAACATGCATTATTAGCGCGTAATAACCAATCTTTTTTCCCTGAACATACTCTTCATTTACTGTTCCAGTAACACTCTGAGCTTGAGCCTGTATAATGTAAGCCTGAAGTTGACATCGGCAACCGTGGCTGCAGCAGCAGGCAACTCCATGCCTGTCGTCACCTTCTGCTTGGCGCTGCTACTCAGGTCGTACAACTACACGTATTATATATCTAGCAACGATGATTGAGCAGCTAATGAACTGACATGAATATTTGCAAATGGCAGGATGGAGGTGGTGAAGCTGAGGAGTGCCTCCGGCATAGCCAAGCTCACCGGTGTGGCGCTCTGCCTCGCCGGCGTCTTCGTCATCGCCTTCTACTCCGGGCCAGCGCTTAGCCCTGTCAACCATCACCGAACCTTCGCCACCCACTCTTCTTCGGCCTCCGCCGGTAGTAGTGCGTCAAACACTAGATGGATCGAAGGGACGTTTCTTATGGTCCTCGCCAACGTGGCATGGTCCTTGTCCATCGTTTGGCAGGTCTCGGTCCTGGACTCAATTTCACTGTCAATCCATATGCACGCCTGCATTATTTCGTTTACCACGCTTTCCATGATGGAAGAACACGATCGACCAATTATGAAATTAATTAAAGCTTAATTGCTGCATTCAGGCTGCGCTGCTGGAGGAGGTGCCCAACAGGATGCTGGTGGCCACGGCGCTCTGCGTGTTCAGCGCCGTGCAATCGTTCGTCGTTGCAGTTGTGTCGGAGAGGGACCTGTCGAGGTGGCGACTCCATCTCGACGTCACCTTACTCTCCGTCCTCTATGCTGTAATAATCGCTACCTATACCTTATCATGCAGATGCAGGAGCAAGGCACGCATTTCAACTCCTATATATGCATGGCACGCATTGCCCTCCGTTCGCGACACCTTGAAGGCACCTTGCCGACTTGGCGTCTTGTTTGTTGTAACTTTGTTTACCTTTCCCTCTTAATGAAATACGGGTGAAGTCCCGGTCGCGAAAAAAAAAATTATTAGAGCCAGCGCAATACCATGCCACTTTATACCAGACGCCTCTCCGTATATGCATGGCTACATAATCAATTCTCCTAGATAGATCCTACATAATATAGGCCTTAGCACTAGTGCACATCTATACTTAATTTGATAGGATTGATTGTTGCAATGACTACATATTACCAATTACATATAGAGGTTTTACTTTGGATGGATTGATCAACAAATTTATATTACCACCAGGGCTTTGTGGTGACTGGAGTCACCTACTACCTTCAAGCATGGTGCGTGACGATCAAAGGGCCCGTCTTCTTTGCTGTCTGGACTCCTCTGTGCTATGTCCTCACAATATCCTGCTCCTCCTTTTTCTTGGGAGAAATCGTTCACCTTGGCAGGTACGTAACTAACTGAAGCAAAATATATGAACTGCTGATAAAAAGTCCGCTCACATTTGTTTTGTGTAATTCGGATGATGATTTCATATAGGGGAACAGCTAATCTCTTAGTAAATTTAAGTGCCCCCTGCTCCTTTTTGCTGAGAACAGCGTTGTAGGTGGAATCCTGCTAGTTGGAGGCCTTTACAGCGTGCTGTGGGGTAAATACAAGGAGAGTAAGGCTGCGGCGTCTGCCACTGAGATGAACATGACGGCCGATTGCACGCTAGATGTAGTCGTAGATGATGAGGAGCACAGGAAACTGTCAGCAACCATCCCTCCAACACCGTGGACCTGGAACGCGAGGACAAGGACGGGAACGCCAGGAATGTGATCGCCAAGGGAAAGGAACGCACGCCCACGCCGTGCGCGCTGCGCCAGCATCATAACGAGTGGACCCGAGTGGGCGTGAACCGAGGGCGAGGCCGCAGCTGTGTCTGCGTGGTTCACGCTGGGCGATGCCCCATGTACTTAAGGGGAGCACGAGAGGACCCATTTGCTTGTTTAATGTCATTTATAAAATTATTACCAAAGTTCTTACTCTTAGGCTAAATAAAGTAGTGGGGAAGGTTATCAGTCCTGCTCAAACTGCTTTTGTACCTGGGAGGTTCATTTTGGATGGAGTGTTGGTGATCCATGAGATTCTTCCCATCCATCCAATGTTGGCTGCTGGCCGGAGGTGCTGGCCACGTCGTTCAAAAGGGAATGCTGCAAGGGGGCTGCCTCCACGTCGCTGCAAATTCGCTGGGCGTGTCCACGTCGTCGTTAATTCGTTTTACTTGGCTGAGTTGCGCCCACGTCGCCTCCTATCTTCCAGGCCACGTAGTTCCAAATTCATAGAGCCTATCCACGTCACTTCAATTACTTATTTGTGAAAAGGCCCTTCTTCTTTCTCGAAATCACAGTCTGCTCCACTCAGGTCCCCCGTGAACAGTAACTGCGGCTTGTTTTATTTCACTTAGGACCCTGCAAAATAGAAATCCGTCGCCCGAAGAAGAGAAAATTCCGAAAACGTCGCTTTTTCCATTTACCCCCTCCTCCCTTCATATAAATTAAGCCCTCCCCTCAAAGGAAAAAAAAATCCCCATCCTCCCGTCTCTCTTCCCCACCGCTCCTCCCGGGTCCCGACACGGCGACGGCGGCCCACCTCCCCCAGATGTGGCGCGGGCCGGGCGAGCGGCGCGGCGGCCGGCGCACCACCGACCCGCGTGGCCGGACGCGGCGGCGCAAGGGGGCCAGGGCGCCTCCTCTCCCTCCGCGTCCCGTCGCCTCCTCCGCCTCCCCCGGATGCGGCGCGGGGCGGGAGTGCGGCGCGGCGGCGGGCTCGCTGCGGGGCCGCGCGCCCGACCGCGGCGGCGAGCAGCGCGGTGGCCGGCGGCGCGGGCAGGCGCGCTGCACGGCGCGCGTGCGGGTGCGCAGCCGCCGCGCGGCGGCCCCCTCCTCCCTCCCCGGTCCGGCGCGGCGGCGATGCGACCGGCGGCGGCGCGACCGGCAGCGGCGGCGTGGCTGCCGGCGGCCTCCCTCCCCTCCCCCTCTACCTTGAGCCTCCTCGCACCTCCGCCCACGAACACGCGTCTAGGGTGGGTCCCACGCTGCGTCGGTCTCCTTCTCTCTCGGAGTGGTGGCGCTGCTGCGGACTCCGACCACGGCGGCCTCCCAGTCCTGCGCGCAGAGATCGGGTGGAGGTGAGAAATTTTTGAGTTTTTCATGTCCTAGGGTTTGTTGGAGGTGGATTTGGTCTCTAGCTTTTGTGGATTTTGATTCTTTTCTGCAGGCCAAGCAAGTGGCTCAGAAATTTTTGCATTTTCATGCCAGTTTCCTTGATAGAATTGAACTCGACCTTTTTTTTGGTTGTCCAGACCCAGCAGTGGATGGAACAGCTGCTACTGCAGCAGGGGTTTTCAAGATGGAAAAAGGACCGGAGCAACACCGCCCTACAATGCCTTGCTCTAGCCGGCAGTGGACGAACGGATGAACAGAAGCTGCTCTTCATCAGCATGTAGTTACAGCTCCAGGCCTGCTGTTCATTCAAGGTTTGTGGAACTAGATTATGGAATAGACAGTTTAAATATATATGAAACTTGACACTGAAATTTAAATATACATGAAACTTGACACTGATGAAGATTCTTTCATTGGTTGGGTCTGAATCTTTCTTTGTAATGATTTACTAAAAAATGGATTCACGTGTTTTTACAGACTGGTGGCACAAAAAAGATGGACTACTTCACATTAAAGGTGACGCATTGATTCTACATTACAGAATGAGCTTTCATATATTTACATGTGCCATTTTTAGATATCTTCTGATCATAATTTGGTAGCGTTGCAGTTACAATTCATCACTACTAATGTCAAGTTTTGGAGTCAAATAGTGTGTCACCTCTTTAGTATCCTTTATTCCTTTAACATGTCAATTTTCACCTAATGTCTTCCTTCTGTCTTCATGTCTATGTATGCAGAATAAAGATTTGCAAGGCCATACTAATATATTAGGCTCAAGACGTGTTCGGCAGGTTGTATTGTAGTCCTCAGTGCTCTGTACAAAATATTGCGATCCTTAGTGCCCAGATCATCCAAATTCTATTCTTTCTGACGCATTTATTCTCTTTCAGTGATCGAGTCCGGTGTATTTTAGAGAAGTTTGAAGTACAGAGGTACGAGAGTTCAGTCCTATTTCAATATCATATAATTTGTTCACTGTTCAGAATTGAGTTTTGATAGCTACTGCAGAATAGTATATCATGGTTCATGCCCTTTTCCAATCCAATTGGGTGCTAAGTAATATGCCATAGGTAAAAGGTTATTGCCTCTTATTCATGCCATCATGCTCCATTGATTTGCTCTTTACCTACACATGAATATATATGGATGTATACAAATCATACAATAGCCCGCCCAAATTTTGCATGTGGTCGACCATCCAATTTTTATAGTTACTTTGTTTGTGGGAAAACTATCACACCAAGTTATGGCTACATAATGGTTTTAATAAACCGGCCAGTAATTATGTTGCCTGTATAACTAATAATTTCTATGCATTGTACTAACCGCTTCCTAGCTTGTTGGCTCCGCATTCAAAATTACAGATCCTTAATTATACAGTGGTATCCCAATTTTACTTGCAGTGTTTTGTCCAATCAGTTTTCCCACTAATTTATTTGCTCCTTGTGCAATCCATACGTGGTATTTCGCATCAATTCAGTTAACAAGAAATTTTTAGTGATTGAGAGTGCTTCCTCGAACCTTTTGCTTTCACCAACTACCTGATGCTCAGATTCCTATTATGTCGCTTTGATGCTTTCTGTGATACACTGAGCTGCTGCTTTGCCTAGGTTGCACAATCAAAATAGATGATGGTCAGATTATAAATACACTACCATAACAAAAAACAAGTCCATGTTGAAATTTTACCTACCTGGACAATCCATGATATCGAGTATTCTATATGATTACTTTATCAGTTAAGATAACCTTGTGTTATTGATTCCTCCATTTGGTTGTTGCCATGATATTCTTTTTTTAGATTCAGCAAGCCTAAACAGTTTCTGTTAGGATTGTCAAAATTTCATCAGCGATACTTCGTATAACTGAAATTTATTCTACACAGAATGTGGCCTTCTCTGGCGCTCCCTTTGGTTTGCCGGATCCTAGGCTTTATCTTAAACGATCATGATAGTTGATAAACAGTGGACTCATGAGCAAATTGATCAACGGTGGACTCATGAGCAAATGGCTACAAACGCCAGCTAGGTTACACCAACAAATTGTAGGTAAGTACAACTGACTATTCTCTAGATTATCAATTCTTAACAACAATTGACTGCACAGTGCAAATGGCCATCAATGTCAAATTAGGCAGTGTGCTTACATGCTTGTTAGGTATTTGCATCATGAGACACATTGAAGGGAGATAAACCTTGTCTATGGCTGCAGTTTATCTTATGTTTTAGTAAGCAGTAACCATGCAAATTGAGATCACAATAGACCACCTACAATAGCTTGTCCAGTAGTCAAATTTGGTAATCGACTTCTTCGTGAGATACTTTGGACACATTGATTTGTTCCCTTCAGTTTTCATTCATTGATTTCCCACCTCTTTTTTTACCACTCAACTGTTGAACAATTCTATGCATGGCATTTTTTTTGTTAAAAAAAGACTAAATTGCGCGGGCCTACCTACATATATGTGTGTCCCAGTTTCAACTGTACCACAATGATCATATTGGGATCACAAGTATTTACAAACTGTTCCTTCCAATCCTTTCAATCTTAGATTTTTTTAGCTGCAACAGTTTGCTTCTTACGCAGTTCATCAAATCTCCTGAGATGGTGAAACCAATTGATTAAGTATAAGTTACATAATTACAAGCTTCCTGCTCGGTTTGAGGTGTAAAACAAATTGTTGCTCCACGGTTTATTAGTCAATCCTTCTACACAGAGATGGTTCCACATTTTTTTAACTTATGGAACATCTACTCCCATTGACTCGCAGCTGATGAGATCTTTCTGAGGGCAGAGTACAAGGAGAAATGGTCTATGACGTTACCTTTGAAATGCCACAAAAGTACAGAATCATACTGTGCCTCCTCTCAAAGGAAGAACTACTGTGGATATGAAGGCGAAAATTAAGAATAATCCCAACATAGAGTTTTTTTTTTATTATTTCAGATAGTTCTAGATGGATGTGGCTCCTGTGACCTGTACGATATAGTCAGATGTAACATATGCCCTCTACGTCTCTATGCATTAGTGATCTATGAATCTTGTATACCTATAAACTAAAGATCCTTTGCTTCGCAGGGGCGAGCCCCCTTCCATTGCTAATCCCACTTTCTATATATTTGTACAATTTTAGACCGTATGCTCATCTATAATGTGATGCGTCTTTTTGCTGATTCATTTGACAATCAAAACACGTTGTCCAGCATCCTTTCGTACCTGGCGCGCAAGTGCGCGCCCCTCCACTAGTTCTTCATGAAATGAAAGTCAGGAAAAAGAAAGGGGTGATCCTAAAGTTGGATTTTGAGAAAGCTTACAACAAGGTAAATTGGAAATTCCTGAGGGATGTACTTCAAAAGAAAAAAAAATTGATCCAAAATGGATTGAGTGGATTATGAGAACAGTTCAGGGGAAGAGTGGCTATTAATGTAAATGGAGAACCAGGCAAATACTTCAGGAGCTACAAGGGGTTGAGGCAGGGGGACCCCTTATCTCCTCTACTCTTCAATTTGGTGGCAGATGCCTTGTCAGAGATGTTGTGCCTTGCTAAAGAGGAAGGATTAATTCATGGAGTGTGTGAAAATTTGGTGAAAGGGGGATTAACTCACTTACAGTATGCTGATGATACTGTGCTATTTGTGCAAAATACAGAGGAAGATGTGAGAAACCTAAAGTTTTTGTTGTTCTGTTATGAGGAGCTTTTAGGTATGAAGATAAACTATATAAAAAGTGAAGTGTTCACAATGGGCTTGGGAGAATTTGAGGCCCAACAAGTGGCAAATGCTTTCAACGGCAAGCTGGGGGAATTCCCAATGAAATACCTGAGACTTCCAATCAGTCCTAAGTCCTGACAGGTTAAGCAAAGAAGAACCTAGTGAGTCTGCAGATAAGATTGAGAGAAGGCTGCAGACTTGGAAATGTGGCCACTTGTCTTAGGGGAAAATCTATCCCAATCAACTCAATTTTAACAAGTATTCCAATGTATTCCATGGGGTTTTACTGGCTTTATGAGGGAATTCATCAGAGGTTTGACATAATAATGAGCACATTTTCCTAGGAGGGGTAGGCAATAAAAAGAAATTTCATATGATAAGATGAGATGCTTTGGATAAACCAAAGGAATTTGGGGGCCTAGGGTTCATAGACACTAGAGCAATGAACACTTATGTGTTGTGTAAATGGATTTTCAGGCTTGAATCTGGGGACAAAAGTCTATGTATGGAGATTTTGAGGAATAAGTATCTGAAGGGACAAGGATTTTGTCAGTCCAAGAGTAGGGGGACTTCTCGGTTTTGGCAAGGAATGCACTCAGTCAAACCTTGGTATGAGAGAGGAATGGCTCATAAGGTTGGAAATGGGAAGCAAACTAGATTGAGGATATATGGGTTGGGGAGGTGCCACTAAAGTTCCTTTTTCCAAAAATCTATAACATATGCTACAGTAAGAGGGTGTCAGTACACCAGGCTGGTGAGGCCAACTGGGAACTAGGCTTTAGGAGATCTTTTGGTGCCGAGGAGACTAATGAATGGTTGGAGCTGATGAGCATACTGGGAGGGGTGTGCGTGACAGAGGAGGATGGTATGGTGGTGTGGAAATTGGAGGGGACAGGAAGATTTACTACAAAAAGTTTGTACAAACTGATCACTGACCCGGGGTGAGGGACACCAGGATGAGGGAGATTTGGAAGGCTAAACTACCCCTTAAAGTACAAAACTTCATGTGGATGGCCTGGCATGACAGGCTCCAAACTGTTCAACAACTCAGGAAAAGAAATTGGGATGAGGCCACGACATGTTGCTTCTATGGAGATGAGTAATGAGCTGACCACTTGTTGTTCCAATGTCCAATTGTTGTGGCCACATGGAGCTGGGTTAGAGATAGTCTAGGATGGAAAAGAATTCCCACTTCTGTTATTTCTTTCGGAGATATTCTAGAGTTAAACCGGCATAAGGGGGATAAAGGGGCGCTATGGTGGATTATGGGGGCGGTAGGGTGGACTTTGTGGAAGATTTGCAATTTTCTCTAACATTGTTATAAACTCACCAAAGCAGGTGGCTTTCAAGGTGCCGGGGCTGCTGAAGCAGTGGCAACTATTGGAGAATAAAGATCAGGACAAGGAGCATTGGAGGGAGAAGATGGCGGAGTACCTGACTGCATGGTGATCGGTCATTGAAGTAGAGCTGGTGCCACATGCTGAACGTTGTTGGGCTTTTGGCTATCTTGTAATAGCATTAGTCTGTCTGATGCATTTTGTATCCACCTTCTTTTAGTTTTGGGGGTTTGCTCAATTGGGAAAGGGGGGTGAAACATTTTATTTCCCGATTATTGTAAGCTGCCTTTCGGCTTTAAACAAAAGTCGGGCAAGATGCCTTTGGTCTAAAAAGGGGAGCATGAGAGATGGAAACAGACATCATCAAACAGAACAATTGAATATGAATCTTACTTCGTCATCCCAGCTACCTCCTCCTCTCGCCATTCTAGCTCTGTTCTTACTTTTTCCAATCTCCTCTGATCCCAATTCTCGCTGCTATGTTACTATCAATTGGTATCCAGCTCCTCTAGATCGCCCTCAAAAATTCCCGATCTAGCTCCCACCGATCTTGGTTAGTTCTTCTCGCCGACGAACAGTGAGCTGCTGCGTCGTCGGTTGATGCCCGTAATTCCTGGTCAAGTGAGCGTTCGGCGAATTCAGTGATCTGGATCGAGATCCGCCGCCACCACCACCTCCGTTTCCACCTAAACCACCATTCACCCACACCTACAAGCACCGCGAGAGGACGAATATGAACCCTAACATGAAGCTTGTGCTAGATGAGATGCAAAAGCTCGCCGACAACACCACCAAGCAGTTCGGCGAAGTCAACAACAACCTCGATCGCCGCTTCACGGGCAGGGAAACTTCTATGGACAAACGCTTCTAGGATGCCGCAGCGACACCGAGCAGTGGATCATCGACTCCGAGCTCCGCTAGGAAGCCCGGCTTCGGCTCGTGGAGAAGGCGCGGTGGCTGATTTCATTGGTAAACACCAAGCGAACAATGACGTCATCGACGATCTGCGTCTACGCCTAGGCAAACTCGACAAGTTTTGGACGCGTTCCGTGCTCGAGACCGGTGGCGTGCAGCACGAGCCACCAGTCATCGAAGACGTGCCGGTGAAGATGGAGCACCAGGGCGTCAGCAAAGGGGAGCAATACCTCGCGCCTACCTCTGCGTGCTACAACGTTGCTCGGCCCAGCGGGCACCACAAACAACTCATCCATCGGGAGGATGAACATGGGAATGTTACCGCCATTATTCATTCCCGGGTCACGGGTTCGACTTGTTTCCATCCTTCGCATACCCCATCGCATGGTCATACTGCTGATGCGCCACCCAAATTCCATGCCACGGCTACTGATTTGAGTTAATATCGCAATCGACCTCCTGATTCTCACCAACACCACACCAACAAGATGCCCAAGTTTGATTTTCCTTCGTTTGATGGTACAGATCTTAAGCATTGGATCACATGTGCGGAGGATTAATTTAACATGTGTAAGTGCATTCGCTCCTGATGTGGGTTTTAGATAATTAATAACAATAAAATTAGAGGCTAACAAGTTTCTCTAAGTGAATACACGGGTGTTAGCCCATCGAAAGATCTGAACAATGACATATGGTGATTTTAGCACCCGAAATTTCATTGGATGTCTTGAGTTATTGAAAACGCCACACTATTAGGAGGGATGCAAATTAAACTAGCTAGATGAAGATAAAAGTGCTCATGTCGGTATATATTATGCGCTTGAGTGCACACACGAACACCTAGAATAAATTTATGAGACTTTTGTCGTCTGAAGTTTCAACGATTTCTTCGGAAGTTCCAATTGTCGGAAGTTTCAATGATCGTCGGAAGTTCCAACTCTTGACGAGTTAGCCAACTGGTAGTCTCTCTCAGCCACTGTTGGGAGTTCCAATGAACGTCGGGAGTTCCATGTTGGCGGTCCGGGCATCGTCGAATCGGAATCGGCGATGCCCAACACCACCTCCGACTCGGATACCGCAATGCCGAGCAGCACCGCCGGCGCCAGCGCCATCGTCATGTTGGATCCTAATCCTAAACAACTTTCCCTCCTCTCCAGATACATATTTACTGGCCTCGGCAACAAGCTCAAGGTCTCCAGCGGCCCCCGAATCAGCACGATGAGGCGCATCTATGGGCCGGGAGACGTCCCCAATGAGTTCGACCTGCACAAGAGGGAAGCTGATTTTCGCAACGCTGTTCGCGATGTCGAGGAGAAATACAGGGGGGCGCTCCTTTACAAGGAGAAACTGGACAGTGGCTACTGCTGCTACTTGGGCCTCCTGGATCCCGTCATCAACATCCGTGTCAACGGCTGCATCTATGATGCCTTTCACGCGCCACCAGAGGAGAAGGCATCAGGAAACATGGCCGCCGAGCGGTCGGTTGACGGCCTCGTTGCCTTCCTGACCAGCCTCTTCCCGCACCTCACGGAAGCGGAGACCTTGGGGTACCTCCACGCTGTTGGCTTCGACCCCCTTGTCGCCGCCCTCGTCATCATCGACAGACGCAGGATGCAGGAGTTCCGCTTCAACTCAGCCACCACCAGGGCAGCGGTCGAGGCGGCCCTCAGATTTGCAGCGGTCGCCGCTAAGCACCCAGACCCGGAGCTGTTCTTGCTGGGATGGAAGCGTGCTTCAGCTGACCTCAAGCAGTTGGCCGGCATATCAGCCACCGCTCCCGACCACAACGCCGCAAGTCAAGCAGTGCGCTTGATTGGGACACCGAAATCCGATGATCATCTTCAACTCCACGAGTTGTTTTTTGAGATCAACGACGGGGGGGGTCAAAGCAACCCCCACCTGATATATTGAACCACAGATGCCGGAGTGAACCGGTTGGTGGCTGGGCTCAAGGCCTCAATCAAAGCATTCAGATACAATTTACAGCAAAGGGGAGCGCTATTACATAGGCAGATTATTACACGAGAAGGAGGAGAGAGGCAAATCATTCCTAGGTAGGCGGCAGCGCCACCATCTTGCAGATTCTTTGCAAGCAGCGATCAGGCGGGGTGGCTTGGAGGCAAATGCCTGAAGACCACATCATGCCGATGTTTCCAGAGTTCCCAGCAGAGGAGGAGGATCAGAGAGGAGTGAGCCACCCTCGGCATTGTCACAGGTGCAATTGTTTCCCACAAAACACTGACTTCAGCCACATTGCCAACATTCCATCCAATCTGACTCCAGAATTCCTGAGCAAACGAGCAGCCTGAGATTATATGATCTGCAGTTTCCGGCACCTGACCACAGAGGGCACACGTATCATCCTCCAGTACATGCTTCTTCTTCAGGTTGTGCTTGCAATTGATTCTATTTTTTGTCAACAGCCATCCGAAAAACTTCACCCGGGGCGTGGTGAAGTTTTTCCAAACGAAACTGTAGGCGGGGTAGGTAGATCCACTGAGCGTGGATGTCCGATATACCAAACCTGACAAGAGGCGACTGTCCGCACCTGAGAAGAAGCATGTCCTTTCGTCTGCTGATTCATTCAAGGAGGTGTCCAGCAGCAGGGTCTCCAGTTGGTGTAGTTCCACCGTTGCTTGGATGCTCAGCCGGCGTTGAAGCTGGCAGTTAAGCGGCATTGACAAAGCTTCATGAACTGAGGCGTTTTGCTTCTCACAGTGGCTATGTAGCGCTGGGAAGCGGACCAAGGTGCAGTCTCCAATCCAGACATCATCCCAGAAAGCTGTGCTCCTTCCATCCCCAATCTCAACCCTGGTGATCAACCTGTATGCTGGCAGCAGCTCCCTGAGTCCACTCCAGTGATTTCCTGTCAGCGACCCTTGGAGGTTGTCAAGGCGTGTTTGTGTCCTAGCCCACACTGCCCATGCTGATCCTTCCGGGTGGTGCAGATGTTGGATTAGTTTCAACAGCAAGCATGCATTTTGTGTGTCCAATCTCTTAATTCCCAGGCCGCCATCCTCCTTCGCCTGGCAGACATTCTCCCATGCTACTTGGCACTGTGCCCCATTGGCTTTCTCCGTGGCTGTCCAGAGGAAGGCTCGACGCCGGGCATCCAGGGCTGTTTTGACTCCAGGGGGGAGTAGCATAGCTCCCATGGTGTATGTAGGCAGCCCATCAAGCACCGAGTTGATGAGGACGACCCTGCCTGTAGTGCTAAGCAGGGTTGCCTTCCATCCTGCAAGGTATTTATCTGCTTTGGCGATCAATGGAGCAAAGGCTGACAGCTTCAGCTTGACATTCGAGAGGGGCAGGCCAAGATAGGTCTGGGGGAAGCTCCCTTCCCGGCATTGGAGGGCCTGCAACATGCTCTCAAACTCTTCTCGTTGGATGTGCATGGGGGTAACCGTACTTTTACCAAAGTTTATGGTTAGGCCAGTTGCTTCTGAGAACAAGTCCAGGGCGTGCTTCAGTCTGACTGTATCTTCCACGGTTCCTCTGATGAGTATGATGGTGTTGTCCGCGTACTGTAGTACAGGACATGGTCCCTCTACAAGTGGGTGTCGGATGCCACTATTTTCCTTGATCAGTCTCTGCAGGACATCTGCCACAAGCAAAAACAAGTAAGGGGACAAGGCGTCTCCCTGTCTGAGCCCTCGGCGGCACCTGATCCATGGCCCCGGGATCCCGTTAACCATGACCGCTGAACGCAAACTAGTCAGCAGCTGTTCCATCCATCTCGTCCACTCTTCCGGGAAGCCCCTAACTTGCAATATGGCATCCAGATTCTCCCAATTCACGGAGTCAAAAGCTTTTGCAAAGTCTAGTTTTACCACCAGCGTAGGAGCAAGTCTTTTGTAGCAGCACTGTACAAGTTCTGTTGCATAGACAAAATTCTCAGAAATTGACCTTCCTCTGATGAAGCCTGTCTGATCAATGTCAATGAGCCTCGGGATTTGCTGCTGGAGCCTTGTGGTAAGCATCTTGGTCAAGATCTTCACGGGGCATTTCTGTAAAGACACAGGCCTGAAGGCATTTGGAGTGACTGCTGGGATTGTTTTCGGGATGAGGACTATGATAGCTCTATTGATACGGTCAAGCTCTACATCTCCAGAGTGGAATGCCTGGACAAATGCCATTATCGATCCTTTCACCTCACTCCATGCTACAGAATAGAAACTTGGACCAATTCCGTCGGGCCCTGGGGCACTAGATGCATTCATGGACTGAACTGCCTTCTTTGCCTCAGCTTCGGTGAAGGGTGCAGTCAGAGGGGGGCCCTCCACTGTTTCTTCATCTTCATACAGAGCCTGTTGGTCGAACTGCCAGGACGTGCCAACCGCACGCCCCAGGATGGCGGAGTAGTATCTAGTGAGTGCCACCACCTTATCAGCATGTGTGACAAGCGTCGCACCCTCGATCTCCGGACGGTGAATCTGGCTGTGCCTTGCGCGCACAGACGCCCTTGCTTGAAAGAATTTAGTGTTGGCATCTCCTTCTCTGAGGCCACGGGAATTTCCCCCGCTGCTTCCAGTAAGCTACTTTTTGGCTGATGAACAGGGCCAACCGATCGCGGCACTGCTGCCGAAGACATCGCTCACCTGCAGAAAGAGGTCTCCACTCTTTGAAAAGATCAAAGAGCAGAATTAGAAAAGAACAGTTGTGGTATATGGCGGGTGGGGTGCGGTTCTCCCGCGCCCACCGTTTTGCAGTGTGCCTGACCGCTTTGACCCATGCTACCAGAGCTCCGGCGGCGTCGGCATCACTAACCCACTGATTCGCCCAGGCAGGGAGGACCGAGGAAAGAAAGTCAGGGTGTTTTAGCCAAGAGTTCTCGAAACGAAAAACATGTGTTTTAGGCAAGGAGGTGGGGACAGACAGCAGCAGTGGTGTGTGATCAGAGGGAGCCCCTAGGCGAGAGGACAGAGATGAGTTAGGGAAGGTAGAGCAGAAACTGGTGTTAACGAATGCTCTATCTAGGCACGCTAGGACAGGTTCATCCCTTCTGTTGCTCCAGGTGTACAACCTGTCCAACAGGGGGAGCTCAAGGAGGGCCAGGTTGTCCACCACTTCATTGAACCGGTTGGCTTGGCCCCAGTTAAAGGCATCGTTGTTTTTGTCTTGGGGGGAACGAGTGAGATTGAAATCGCCAATGATCGCCGGGCGCACTCGGGGGGGGGGGACTAGAATATTTCTCAGTTCAGAAAAGAAAGCATTGGTTTCGGCATGGTTGGATGGAGCGTAAACATTGGTCAGCAGAAAGTTGTAGTCAGAGGTAGTAGAAGAGAGAGGGATGGCCAGGGTATAGTCCTCAAAGGTTGGGGCACCAGCTTTGAAGATGGCCGGGTTCCAAGCAGTGACCATGCCGCCCCGCGACCCCACCGCCGGCCTCGGGATGTATTCACTGAGAGGGGGGGTGAGAAACGTTTTAGCCTTGAGCGGGGTCAGAGAATCGAGCTTAGTTTCCAAAAGACACGCAATGTGGGGATGTGAGATCGAGAGCACATCTCGCACCCCATCGCATTTACCTTGTCTACCGAGACCACGGACATTCCAGGAGAGGAAAGAGTAAACGAAGCGCGGATTAGATTGATTCATAAAAACTAGAGATACAACCGAGACCAGAGGTACAGAGGGGGGGTGTTGACGGTCGTTAAGTATCAATTTTATACCGTCAACGCAGCAAGAGAAAGGACTAATATGAGTTCACTGTTAGATATAGGGGTTACAGCGACGGAATTCCACGAGTTTTGGTGATTGTTTATTTCGCGGGGGTTATCGGAAAAGAGAACCAAAGGAGGCCCACATGTCATGATTACATAGAGATAAAGACCGAACGGGTAAAATTGTATAATCTAGAAGACTCCGAAGGCGACCCCCGAAGGCTGGGCCCCACTGGCGGGGGTGGGCGTCGGCCGACCCAAGGGGGAGTCGGCCGACTCCCCACCTCCACCAATCGGGTGGAGTCTCGTGGATCCTGCCTCCACCGCCTTTGAGGATGAATAATTATCGTCCATTTAGGTCGGTTTGATCCAGGGAAATTTGTGGTTCATCCTAGGGGGCTATATATTCGAGCCCCTGGCCCCGGGTGAAACCCGAATTCAAAGCTAATTCATTCAAGAGTTCATTCTCTCATCGGAATTCGGAAGCTTGAGCCACCATCTCAATTAGAGCTCCATAGTTTAGTAGCATAGCTACATAGGAATAGATCTAGAGGGAATCAAGCCTAGCTTGGAGTCCGGATCTGTCGGAGTTCTTGGTAATTCCCCTCTACATTCTTGTAATATTCATCATTGTTCATGATACTATGAGTAGTACTTTATTCTATTCTATTATATCATACTTGACTTTGCTCTATTTGATTATATTCTCAATTATATTGTTCTTAGTTTACTTTGATTATATGTTTAGCATAGTTGGACTAGAATTATGTTTATGCATAGGATCGTATAGCGCTTACTCATTAGATCGATGGGTGAGTGGTAAATATTGTGTAGGCGTGGTGCTTAGACCGTATTTATCTGCGATTGCACCCTATTGGCCGGGTCGTGTGGTAGATCGCGGAAGTGACGGTTCCGTTGAGTCCTTTGTATTCCATCCCCGTTGGTAGGTCTTAGTAGAACAACCTATTACATTGAAGTCATTGCTATGTCTCTTGTCTTCTCGGTAATATCACTATGCATAGATGTAACCTTTTCCCGCCATGATTGCTAGATGTTCTTGCACTAATCATTGTATGCTTTGACCTTATAGTTAGAATAACATAGGATTATACCCTAGATCATCCTAGTCCATGCTAGTGTTATAAGCTTAGAGTGCTAAGTTGAGATGGCTTATTACTATTATTTTATGTGGCTAATTGCTCTCATTTATCTTATGTCATTTATCATTCATTCCTATATTTTATGTGACACTTACCATTTGTATGAGATGATCGATACGAGACAAGGTTAAGCTCTCCATTACAGCATGTGCATTGCTCATCACTCATTATCCGGTGCATTCCCTTCCCGGTGGTAAAAATATAAATAACGATACATGGATACTCCTGGTTAAAATGCTACATCGGTATTATACGTGCGCTTGCGGATCCCATATTTATTTCTAGTAGCGAGTTGCATTATTTAGTACCAGCATTTTTGGCGCCATGTTGGGGATGACAACCTAACACCGAGTGGCGTTAGAAATGTCAACAAGCATTTTGGCGCCATTGCCGGGGAAGGTTGAAAGCCAATGGATAATGAGCGACATTGCACTAGATAATGTGATCGAGTAGTCTTTTTCATACTAACCCATCTCTACGGGATTACCCTTGTTTTGTCTACTTGTGTATTTTATGCGGGGTAATCAAGACTACTCTTCCCGATAACTATATTGACAATCCGAAGCTTTAATCGGGAAGGCCGGAAGCAAGTTGAAGAAGACCAATCAATCATCATCATCATCAACTCAACTTGGAAGCTTGACGGACGGAAAGTCAACCTTTCGTTCGAGACTTGACACCAGCGTTTGAAGCCATGGCGCACAAGTCACTCCGCGAGTTCTCGGCTCAACTACGGATAACATTCGTCTTGGACCCGGTGCGGACATCGAAGGAGCTTTTGAGCTCAAACTGCGCTAATCAACATGGTGCAAGCAAGCCGGTTACGTGGGAAGGCCCATGAAGATGCTAGTGCTCATCTCCAACACTTCCGGAGATTTGTAGCACATTCACTATCAAGGATGTCCCGAGAGATGCTATACTACTTCGCCTCTTCCCATTCTCACTCTTGGGGAGAGCGAAGCGTGGTTCTACGCCAATAAGGAGAAGAATCCTACGTGGGCACTATGTTCCACCAATTTCTTGGCGAAGTTCTTCCCAATGGGCAAGACAAATGCTCTTCGTGGGAAGATATCAAGCTTTCGGCAACATCATGATGAGGCTGTCCCGAAGCTTGGGAGCGCTTTCAAGATTACATCCTCGAGTGTCCTCATCATGGCATGGAGAATTGGCTGCTCATGCGGACATTCTACCATGGGCTCGACAAGCACACGAGAAACGATGGATGCTGCTGCGGAGGTGCATTCTTATCACTCACTATTCCTCAAGCCACGGCTCTTGTGGAGAAGATGGCATCCAACCAAGGTTGGAGTGAAGAAAGAACTCAAGACCCGCAAGAGAGGAGGAGGAATGCACCCGGTGAAGGAGGTAGACATGCTGTACGCAAAATGGATCTGCTAATGAAGAGGCTCGATGAGAGAGCCACGAGAGAAGAAAGAAGTCATGCATATACATGATGCTCGCATGACATGTGAAGAGTGTGGAGAGGCTGGGCACACGAGGTGCTAAGCGCGGTAGCGAAGGAGGACGTGAACTACCTCAACAAAAACAACAATAATTACTATCGTCCTCGAGAATCAAGGTTGGAATCAGCGGCGGAGGCCTAACTACTCGGGCAATTATTCGAGGCAACTATCAAGGTAACAACTCCTCCTACAATAATTACAACCGGCCGCCTTTGAGAGAGTTAGTGCTTGAATCAAGGCAAGATGATGGACAATCTGTCCCAAGAAGCCGACATCAAATGACAAGGTCCTAGAGACACTCGGCAACGAGAATGGATGGCTTTTCCAACGCCATCAAGAGTCGGCTTCGGTTTCAACAAGATACTTGAGTCGCGGGTACAACTGACTTGTCAACCTTGCTCCCTCCAGCGGTCAAGGTAAAGCGGCGGGACAACCCGAAGAGCTCGAGGCGCAAATCTTGTTGATATATTCAATGTAGAAGATAGCCGAAGTGATCCATCGAAGGGGTCATGGATTGACTCAACTCGCCAATCAAGAAGGGCGATCCGGGAGACCGGTCATTCCGATCTCCATTGGAAGTACTAACTTTAATGAGGCAATCTGTGACTTCGGTGCAAGCATCAACATCATGCCAAGAGTGATATATGAGAAGCTATTCGAGATGCCCCTTAGCATACACAACCATGTGCTTGCGGCTTGCGAGATCGTCACTCCGTGTTCCTTTGGGAGTACTAGAAGATATATGTGTACGAGTGGGCAACTCATATGTTCCAGCGAGACTTCGTGATAGTGGATACGGCGGTGATGAAAGGTCCCCTATCATTTTGGGACGACCATTCTTGAACACCGCTGGAGCCATCATGTATGCCAACAACGCCAAGATCATCTTCAACATCAAGGGCAAGCGAGAAACCTTCTTCTTCAAGAACGAGTCTTTGCGGTTCCCAGCCACACCCTCATCAACGAACGGTGAGAAGAAGAAGAGTCCGGCTAAGAAGAGCAAGAACAAGAATAAGAAGACCAAGAAGACGAGAGACGTAAGGATGGTCACCCGGTCCACAAGGAGCATGACCACTTACTCGGGTCCCCACGTCGATCAAGAAGGATGACCCAGTGTCCCAACCATTCAATGCTCCATCAACGAAGCTCTTTCAATAAAGGCACATGTGACACCGGATCGGGCGTCAACATTATGGCCAAAGTAACTTATGAGTATCTATATGGCACTATGCCTTTGGAGCCTACCTATGCACGGTGCGGATGGCGGATCGGACATTCCGCTTCGTCGAAGGAGAAGTGAAGGATGTCCTCATCCAGATAGATGACCATTATGTCCCTACAGACTTCCTAGTCATTGACATGGGAGATGACTACGATCCTCCAATCATCCTAGGAAGACCATTCACGAACACCACGAGCTATCATCTATATTGGGACGGGAGAGATTCACTTCCACTTTCCCCGAGAAGGTACGCCGCTACTTCAATAATAATTATATAATCACCGAGGAGCCCAAGAAGAAGCAGAACAAGGAGAAGGCAGCGTACCGTCGCGAGAACAAGAAGAACATCACTAAAGATGGATGGGGCGACTATGAGGAGAAGTATTCGAGATATGAAGATCGGTACCCGAGAAGAAAAGAACATTGTAGAAGAACGAGAAGGTCTTGTCATCGAGAAGAGAACCAAGTGCCCCAAGAAGCTTCCTCCTCGAGGTCACCCTCTCCAACGAAGAAGGTGTGGAAGGTAAAAGCAAAATCAGAATCAATTCCTACACACGAGGCGACGTCGTCAGAGGCACCAGCCAATGCGCCCCTTGAAAAATGAGCAAACATGACAAGTCTGTTCGGAGGACTTAAAACCACCGAACGCCACGCCAAGAGGTAACTTGGTATTTATCGGCAATTACTTTCCGGCATTGCATTTTTACCTTAGCATATTTATTTTCCTATTTGCATCTTAGTTGCATCTTTACCATCTACGCATTAGAAAAGAAAATAAAGATGTTGTGCATTCGCATCAAAAAATCGTCAAGCCCCATGTGAATAATCATTCACTTGTGGTGGCACAAAAATAATTTCTCGGCATATTTATTTCCCCGTCTCGCATTCCTTAAATAATAAAAAGATAAAAAATATTTCTTGTGATCTGTTAGAACAAGTCTAAGTTAAGAAAGTTCTAGACAACCGGGGCCTAGAGGTTTTATCACTAACGCTTAATCAGTTCCACAAGCTTTATTGTCTATTTGAGCTTCACAAAACATCAAGGATCATGAAGAGCTAACGGGCGAAGGACATCAGGTCCCTGTCGGAGATCTTGCCCGCGAAAATTGAATCTTTGTCTCCAACGGCAACTATCTACGACACTCTGGAGGACTAGAACGTCTTCGATGCTGTCGGCAACATCGAGACTATGTCAACATCCGGCTTGGGGGAGAGCATCCCCGTGTACCAAGCTAAGTGTTTCCAACTTATCTATTTATGCTTTATTAGAGTGTGCTTTGATTAAAACAACTAAAAAAAGATGCATAACCATAGAAACCCGAGAAAGATTTCCTTATTTATCTTTTCTACTTTTGGAGAGCTCTTGCAATGTTTGTCTTTAAAAGTGATCCCTAGAATAAACTCTACATGGAGATGATGAAAAGTTGCTCTCGCCGTAATTCCTTTCAAGTACCTAGTTTTCAACCTTGCACTCTCCCGAGTTTTGGACACAACTTGTTTAGATTTGAGATTTGCTCGAACCGAAACTTGTGGGTAGCAAACACTTGATCTAAGTCTAGGTGGTTGACGGGTATGATATGGGAAGGTTTTGAGTTGCTATTTATCTTGTTCCTAGAGATACTAGAGTTACGGAGAAATTATACGTGAAAATATTAAATTCCTGCATGATGAGTTCCTTTATGATGAGAGTTCAAATTCCTACCACTGACCATATATTCATGCTTACTAGATTAGGAAAACCCATCTGTTTAAATAGATCATATTTTAGGTTTGAGTGTAGACTTTATAGGCATTGAGTGTGGTTATCTTTTGTGGACCCATAAGGAATTAGTCACGCAGTTAAAGTCAATACTATGTGCTCTCCATCCATTGATCTATGCTACTTACGTCCTCGAAGTATGCACCCATTTTATAAATGTTATATTCATTACGTGCTACTTACATTTCCTCGAAGTACCACCCACATATAGATCCATATCCACCACATATTGTGCTATCTCTACCCTGGAGATACGCACTTATGCTACTCCTATCCTGGGAGTACGCATTCCCCACTTACTATGCTATCTCTACCCTGGAGATACGCACCTATGCTGCTCCTACACTGGGAGTACGCATCCATTCATTCATCCACATATACATACGCCATTCATTTCACATCATCCGAGAAAAGGTACTATTCCTATCCGGGAGTGAACATTTAGAAATAATCATCGTCGTTCCATTTGCCTACATCAAAGCTCCGGTCATTATCATTTCAAGTTATATACTCCCGTGCTAAAGTTTTGTTTCCAGAGGATTGGTTGCTCTAAAAAAAAAAAAGAGAAAAAAAGAAGAAAAAAAAAAAAAAAAAAAGAAAGAGTAGCCAAGTCTTTCCATTTAAGAAGTTTCAAGGTTTCCGAATAAAGGGAGTCATGTTATCCCGAAGGAGCAAGCGTAGAAGTAGATGTTCACCGGTTGAGTACCCCTCATAATCATTTCCTTATCACCATCATCCTATCATCTTTTCATCCATTCCATTTCCTCATTCACATGCACATATGACTTTATTATTTTAGTTCCTATTGGATCCATGTCTTAAGCGTGCAATATATGCAAGTGAGTTTGAGTGTCTCCCCACCTATGAGCTCCACATAAGCCTATTAGAAAGTAGGGTGAGAGAGAGAAGGCACTTTCCACTATGCCTTAGTTCCACAAATACCACATATTCTTGAGAGAAGAGAGAAAAGGCATACACTACTCATGCCTTGGAGAGGATCCGAAATACCACAAATGAGAGACTTGAAAGGTTCATACAAGGAACTCGAGTTTTATTTCAAAACCTTGCAAAAACTCCGGGATAATAGTTGATCAAAGAGCGAGAAACATGGCGCTTGACTTGACCGTTCTATCTTTCAACTACTCAAGACCCAAGTGACGGTTACAAGCCCCATGGTGAAAGGTAATATGAGTGAGTTTTGAGTCGGGATAGTTCACTCTAATCCGGAGGAGAGTTCTTGTTTGAACGCATGTGTACTTGTGAGGAGTGAAAGTATTATAGCAACTCACGATCCATCTTGAGTCTATCTTTGCTCGGGGACGAGCAAAAGGTAAGCTTGGGGGAGTTTGTTGACGGTCGTTAAGTATCAATTTTATACCGTCAACGCAGCAAGAGAAAGGACTAATATGAGTTCACGTTAGATATAGGGGTTACACGACGGAATTCCACGAGTTTTGGTGATTGTCTATTTGCGGGGGTTATCGAGAAAGAGAACCAAAGGAGGCCCACATGTCATGATTACATAGAGATAAAGACCGAACGGGTAAAATTGTATAATCTAGAAGACTCCAGAAGGCGACCCCTGAAGGCTGGGCCCCACCTGGCAGGGTGGGCAGTCGGCCGACCCAGGGGGGAGTCGGCCGACTCCCCACCTCCACCAATCAGGTGGAGTCTCGTGGATCCTGCCTCCACCGCCTTTGAGGATGAATAATTATCGTCCATTTAGGTCGGTTTGATCCGAGGGCTGTGGTTCATCCTAGGGGGCTATATATTCAGAGCCCCTGGCCCCTGGGTGAAACCCTAATTCAAAGCTAATTCATTCAAGAGTTCATTCTCTCATCGAATTCGGAAGAAGCCGAGCCACCATCTCAATTAGAGCTCCATAGTTTAGTAGCATAGCTACATAGGAATAGATCTAGAGGGAATCAAGCCTAGCTTGGAGTCCGGATCTGTCGGAGTTCTTGGTAATTCCCCTCTACATTCTTGTAATATTCATCATTGTTCGTGATACTATGAGTAGTACTTTATTCTATTCTATTATATCATACTTGACTTTGCTCTATTTGATTATATTCTCAATTATATTGTTCTTAGTTTACTTTGATTATATGTTTAGCATAGTTGGACTAGAATTATGTTTATGCATAGGATCGTATAGCGCTTACTCATTAGATCGATGGGTGAGTGGTAAATATTGTGTAGGCGTGGTGCTTAGACCGTATTTATCTGCGATTGCACCCTATTGGCCGGGTCGTGTGGTAGATCGCGGAAGTGACAGTTCCGTTGAGTCCTTTGTATTCCATCCCCGTTGGTAGGTCTTAGTAGAACAACCTATTACATTGAAGTCATTACTATGTCTCTTGTCTTTCTACGGTAATATCACTATGCATAGATGTAACCTTTTCCCGCCATGATTGCTAGATGTTCTTGCACTAATCATTGTATGCTTTGACCTTATAGTTAGAATAACATAGGATTATACCCTAGATCATCCTAGTCCATGCTAGTGTTATAAGCTTAGAGTGCTAAGTTGAGATGGCTTATTACTATTATTTTATGTGGCTAATTGCTCTCATTTATCTTATGTCATTTATCATTCATTCCTATATTTTATGTGACACTTACCCCTGTATGAGATGATCGATACGAGACAAGGTTAAGCTCTCCATTACAAAGCATGTGCATTGCTCATCACTCATTATCCAGTGCATTCCCTTCCCGGTGGTAAAAATATAAATAACGATACACGGATACTCCTGGTTAAAATGCTACATCGGTATTATACGTGCGCTTGCGGATCCCATATTTATTTCTAGTAGCGGTTGCATTATTTAGTACCAGCATTTTTGGCGCCATGTTGGGGATGACAACCTAACACTGAGTGGCGTTAGAAATGTCAACAGGGGGAGAGAACAACTAGCCTACTGGGTGATCAGGCACGAACTAAGACAAAAGCTACTGACCCAGACTACCAACCGGATTACAGGCTCGACCACAGCCAGAGAGGGTGACAACATAGCCCAACCAACAACCAAAAGATCGACACACGACAGAAAGAAAGAAAGGGGCGCGCTTCGGGAGGATGTGGCACCTGCAACAAGAAGCGGGGCGGCAGAGCCACATCCAGGCGAGGTCGGGAAGCCTCATGGATAGGCGGTGACCTCGGCGTTGGCGACCGCCAGGCGGTTAGCATAGGAGAGCCTTGCCGCCTTAGCCAGGCGGCCCAGATCCAGCGCCCCCAGGGCATTCTTCCTCTTCAACACTCCACGGCACCTCACCTGCTTCTTAAGCGCGATGGAGCATGTCTCCAGGCTCTCCCGGAGTGCCTTCCTCTGAATGGCCTTGGCTGCCATGGGGACGAAGGTGCCGTCGCCCTGGGCCGCAATGCGGGTGCTGGCCCTGGAGGGGACCAAGCACCGGGGGCGGCGGCCGCGGCGCGCTCCGCCCGGGGGGGTGCAGCGCGGCGCTATGGGGAGGAGACGGGGGAGGGTGGAGGGGCTGGTGGAGTGGCGTCCTCATGCCAGGGGAGCGCGAGGACCGTCAGCACAGTAGCAGGGGCGGGGACTGGATCGGCGGCGGCCGCGGTGCTGTTGGTGGAGAGGAGCGCACGAAGAGTCTGGATGAGGGGTGGCAGGAGGTGGTAGAAAAAGGCCGGGTAGCCAAAGGCAGTGAACGGCCCACCAACCCCATAAGCCTGGGAGCCACCAGCGTCACCATACAGGGCCGCCCATAGCCGGCGGGGCCCAAGTAGCGGCCCAGGTCACCTCTCCCTCCACCATTGCTTGGTCCAGGCGGACGGGGGAAGAAAGGCCGCAGATACCCCGCCTCGTCCACTTGTTCGGCCCTGGGCCAGACATGGAGGACCTCAATCTTGATCTTGGAGCCCAACACCCTCCTGGTGCGGCCACGGCCGGGGTTCCCCACGTACTGGATCCTCCGTATGCCCGATGCCGACTCCCGCACGACAACGACCCGGACAGCCGAGGTGTCACCCGTCAGGCACGCCATGTCGATCTCCACCACGCTCCCGATTTTGCCGAAGACCGGCGGGATGCGCTCCAGTGACCAGTGCTCGTGGGGGAAGTGCGTCACGGACAGGGCCACCAGCCATGGCTGCGCGACAGAGAAGCGATCAGGGGAGGCCTCCGCCCTCTCCAGCGACAGGTGAGCATTGCCATGGAAGATGGGGCAGGCGCCAATGACATGGTCACGCTCAGCCATGGACCCGAACAGTAGCGGCATGTGGCCCCTGTCGGAGGGGGACATGGAGAAGCTGACCCGCGGTGCGACCGAGAAGATAGCCGAGTAGATGAACGGCGCCGGAGAGTCGACGGGGCCGTTGTCGCTGACGAAGGCATACTCTATCCGATAGGTGCGCTCCATGTCACCCTCCGGCAGCCAGAGGATCTCCGGCTCCTCCTCCGAGTCCTCACCCTCGGATCCCTCATCAGTGCGGAAGGGGGACCCGTCGGTGTCCACCTCCTCCTCCGTGGCATCCTCCTCATCCTCTGAGACGCTCTGAGCCCGGAGGGAGAAGTCATCCACATCGCCCATGCCGCCGTGAGGGAGGCCGGCCCTAGGAGGGGGAGAAGCGGACGGAGGGCGACCGCGGTCATCAGCCGGAGCAACATGGCTCGCCACAGCCGTGGGGCAGGTGGGGGACCCCTCACAGTGCACCTCCAGGAAGCGGCTAGGGGTTGGAGTGAACCGAAGACGCCCCGCCGCGACGGCGTTCGCGACCGCACTGGCTGCCGCCGTAGGAAGGGCGACATCCTGGACAGGCTCGGCAGTGGCGGGGTTGGAGCCGGAGGGAGATAGGATGTAGTAGGGGTGGAAGGCAGAGGGTGTATTGGCGGTGAGTAGTGAGGCAGGCGGCGGCGCCAGGACGGAGTTGGGGCTGGGGACGGTGGAGGGCGAAGGCGGGGCAACCCGAGCGGTGGGCCACGGGGTGCCACGGTGGGGAAGCCTACAGTTGCGCTCCATGTGGCCAATGAGACCACACCGAAGGCACCTGATGGGCTCTCTACAGTCGCCGACGAAGTGATCGGTGCCCAAGCACCGAAAACAGGAGTTGGGGGGAGGGTTGAAGTAGCGAGGGGAGTGTGGAGCTTGGAGCTGGGGGTGGCGGGGGTTAAAAGGGCGTCCCGGAAGGAGCGCTGGAGAGAGGTGGCGCTGGGTTCGATGGTGGGAAGAGGATCGACGGGGATATCGGGTGGCAGAGGGACGGCAGATCCGGCGTTGGGCTCAAGGTCGTGGCAGCCACGATCTCCCGAGAAGGGGGCGAGGAGCCGCATCGGGCACGGCGTACTGGGGCGGCGGGCCGCCCGTGATCGGTTGGGGGGGGCCTTCGGAGGGGAGGAGGAGGGCGCGGCGCACGGCGGTTGCAAGTCGACCTCGATCGTCGGGATGGGAGCATCAGAGCGGGGTGACGGGAGGAGAGGAGGGAGGGAAGGATTCGATGCGGTCGGGAGCAGCAAGACGTAGGCAGATATTCTGGGATTGAGATCCTATCTCGCGGGGGGAGTCGCGCCGCCAGACTGCAGCGAGAAAGGTGTGCCGCTTTTGGGTGAAACGTCCTGTCGCACAGCGGGGGGCGGGCCGGCCTGACGCGATGGAGGGATCACGCTGGAGGGAGAGATCTCCTTCCCCGCCTTTCCGTCAGGCTGCACAGAGCAGGGGATCCCGGCGGATACGCCGCCCTGACAGGACGAAGGAACGTTCCCTGCCCCATGGTCACTCCCCGAGAGAGCGTTGAGGGCCCGGAGAGCCAGCTCAGCATCGTAACGGCTACTGTGGAGTTGAATTCGAAAACGGCCGCTGCCCAGGTGACCGGAGAGGGAGCGGAAGACGGCCACGGAGCGGCTGGCCATGGCGGTCGTGAACAGCAGGGGTTGGGGCGAGCGTACTCTGAAGACTAACGGTGGTGCGGCCAGATGGAAGGAGAGGGTAGCAGCCACCTGGGAGCAGGAGAGGGGTCCGGGGTGCACCGGCGTGACCCAGAGCTTTCCTCGCTCATGCCCAGGCAGCAAGGGGAAGGAAGGTGGAGCGGTGGAGTAGAACAGACGTAGAAGACGATCCTGGAACTCAATGCCTGGGCGAAACGAGAGGGGTAGGGTGCGTACCTGAGCGCCGGAGTTCGTCTTGGCGCGGGTTCCGGCGGACTGGTGAGGACGACACGCCCAGTCGCCGGGGCGTTGGGGTGCTTCCTTTCCCAGTACAGCAGAGTGCGCGACGGCGAGCGCGGGCAGGGAGGAGGCAGTGGTGGTGGGAGGCTTGGAAACACTCTCGGCGGCGGTGGAAGGCTGTGGGGCACTCCAGGGTTGGCTGTGGACGGCGGCGGCGGGAGTTTTCTCTAGGCCGCCGGCGTGGGAAGGGGGAGGTCGGGGGCGGAGGGGAGCGGGAGCTCGTTCTCCTCCATCCGTCCTTCCTTTTCGCTCGTCTTGGTCAACTCCACGAGTTGTGGGAACTCGCCAAAGGCAGGCTTGCTAAACAGAAAACTTTTCGCAAGGAGCTTCCTCCTGCCCGGGCAGCAATGAAGCGCATCCTCCTGGCAACAATCCATGGATCCTACCTCAAGGCGCTGGGCAGCCTGCCACAGCAGGAGCTCACGAATTGGCTTCACCACAGCTTGCTCACCGCCGGCAACTGCCTTGGTCCACTGGACCCTGTCTCCAACATCATCGTCAACACGATCTGGTACGCGGGAACCTTCCCGGCAAGCAAACAAGTTACGCTTACCATGATCAGCACTGAGTGCCTGTGGCGTGCTGCGGCCCGGTCACTCTATGGCCTCATATCGTTCCTGTGCACCCGCTACCCAGACATCACACCTGATGAAGCCATACATCTCCTTCTGATGAACAAGGCCAAGTTGTCAGCGGCTGATCCCCGTTTTCAGCAAAGCATGGTGCCAACAGAAGCTTATGTTGCTGCAGCCATTGCCGCGTCTCACCCCAAGCCTAATGAACAGGCAGAGTTTATTGGATCACAGGGTCTTATGGGCAGGATCAAGGTTGCCTCAGAGCTGTTGTGTCTAGAGAATGGTCGCCTGCTCTCTGCTATGGATCTTGAGATCCTCAAACTACACATCTTTGGGGTTTCCTCTTCTGTCATGTTTCACAAGCAACCACCAGAACCGCCTGAAAAGGTAACCAAGCTGTACTACTCCCACGTAGCTGAATGCAGTGGCATGTTCTGGAGCCAGCATGAACGAGTTAGGAGAATGGTGGAAGATGCATTGAGCAATTTCAACGAGATCATTGTTCGTCCTTTCTATTCCTCATTTCTTCTGCAAATAATCTTTTTCGTCCTTTTTATTCCTCACTTCTTGTTCAAATAATCTTTTTTCCATGTTATCTCAATCTGGTTTTCAATCTAATACTCTTCTTCATGTTTGAAGGAGCTCAAATACCATCTTCATATTATATGTGGTGTCAATGAGTTCGTATCTGGCCCAGAGTTTAGCACAGATACTTTTGGAGCTTACAATTCATGGACTCCTCACATATATCGACACTCTCATATCAATTTTTTGGCTACTCGTGAAGGCGGTCATGCAGTGCTCTTCTTTGCTGAATGTGGAAACCATGGCACAGGTTCTTGGTGTGTCCCTGTGAGTCAGCCATGGCGAGATGTTAATTCAGATGCTATGCAGCCAGAAGCTATTGGTCCATATACTGGTATGCTCTAGACCCTACAGTGTTTCTATTACTTCTCAAAAAGATTTTTTATATTTAACACTCTGGCAAGCAACTATGATAAGGCATTGACATGGCCAATGGGGAAATTAATAATAAGCCATCTAATATATCTTTTGTGTGTTCATTCCTTTTGTGTGCATTCCTGGATTTCTTTCTATCATTGAATTTATGTTTTTGCTTTCCTTCAATATTGTCCTCTAGTCATGTGGTTTGGAAGGTGTCAAGCACTAGTTCTTTTTCTTGAACAACGTAGAAGAATTGCGCGTCATTCCATTAAGGTGGAAAAAGGTTCACGGGTCAAAGAGACCCAACACACGCACCCACAACTCACACACCCCATACACAGGACACTAGGTTACAGGATCGCCACACAAAGAACAGAAAACCAACCAAAAGCCTCCATGCCCTAAGCTCTAGAAGGCAGCAACCTAAACACAAGTTCCTGGAGTTTGGAGGCCCCCGTCGAGCACCAGAGCCCTCCCTCTGAGCTAATAGCCCTAAGGACATCCTAAACACTAGGCCTCTTATTATCAAAGACACAAGTATTGTGATGCTTCCAAATCTTCCAAGCCACCAAGATTATCAAGGAATTGAGGCCTTTACGCGCTTCCTTAGGGACAACAGCAGTTCATCTCTTCCACCACCTACCAACTGCAGTAGCCCTAGCTGTTGCAAAACCAGGGACCAAACTTCTCGAGCAAATACACAGCCCACTAGCAAATGATTAATTGTTTCATCCTCTTGATCACATAGTGGGCAAGCCTCAGGATGGGGAAGGTTCCTCTTTGATAGACAATCAGCTGTCCAAACCTGGTTGTTAAATACCAACCAGATGAAAAACTTACAGCACGGAGGATCCTAGGTTCTCCAGATCCTTCTCCATGAGCCAAACTTGATGGATTCCTCAAAGAAGGCTGCATAGGCCGATTTACTACTGTTGGAACCATCCTGTGTTAATTTCCATCTAAAATGGTCTAGAGTCTCTGGATGCAAAATGAAACCATCCACAATATCGCAAATCTGAAAGTACTCAAGCATGACCTCAACTCTACGAGCTCCCTTAATATCTTGAGCCCAACTTATGTTACGCAGAGCTTGATCCACTGTCTTTCTTTTGGTTGTTCGTATTGGAACTGCCTTGCACAAATTAGGCGCTATTTCAGCCATGGTATGCCCATCCAACCATCTATCTGTCAAGAACGGTATTTTCTCTCCATTTCCAACTATGGCATCAATTGCAACATGCAAGAGAGCCTGGGCCTTATGAGGAACAGTAATAGGAAGGTCAGCCCAAGGCCTTTCATCATGTGTCTTTTGTGCCCACAGCCACCGAATCTTAAGTGCGCAACCAAGAAGTTCAAGATTATGAATCCCAAGGTCTATGTATTCAAGTGGTCTCTGTACCTTTCCCCAAGCTACCAGGCAATATTGCCACCGTTGGTGACCCTTCCAAAGAAAACCTTGCCGCTTTTTATCAATGGCCTTAATCACCCATTTGGGAAGGTCCAAGGCAATTAAATGATATATAGGGACAGCAGTCAGCACAACCTTAACCATTCAAGCACCAGTAATAATTTACCATAAATTATATCGAAAATGGTAAAATTAACCAGCATAGTTTTAGATATGGTAGTTTTGTCATGATTAACTTCTACATGATGACCTCTAAAAATGCCAAAAGGGAAGTGGGCGCAAGTGGTGCAGGGTAGATTTGGAATGGTGTAATGGGACATAGGCTTCTAGGGAACATTTGACTGCACTACCTCAGAACTACAGCATTGTCGATACCTCCTCTAGTCAGCTAAATGTTTCTGTACTTGCTGCTGAAATATTATCCATGTTTTCAAAGAATTACTCGTAGGATGCATTGTCTGAATTCATTTACAGCTCACAGTTTTGAGATACTTGCCATTGTAGAGTTTAGGAATGCATCTGCAAGATCATCATATTAAGAAAAATGACACTCGTCTTATTCTCCATGGGTATTACCAAGTTGGACTATAATGCCCAGGTGTCCTTGTCTTTTTTTTAACTCATTATGTTTAGTAACTGAGTTCTTAGTTTTTCTTAGTGGCTGTGGGTACTGGTACAAACTTCTAGATCCTATTTCAAAAACTTGCAACTATTTTGACATAGATCAAGATATCGCAACTTTTGTGATCACATCACAAAGTAGCCACATGTCAGCCTCCATGGTGTCAACATGTGGAGCCACATTGTCATGGTAGTCACAAGATTGTGAGTTTTTTAGACTGTCAAAAATAGTTTGTATTTTTTGAAACACTTTTACTAAAGCATCATCGCCTGAATTGTCCCAGGCGACACGCGTCGCGCGCGGAGGCGACAGGAGTGGAGGCGACGCGCGGCGCTACGCGGTCACGGGTTCGATGGTGTTTTGTCGGGTCTGTGCTGTCGGGTCCCATCCAAAAGCACGCCCGTTCCTTTCTGGAGTGCTCCGTCTCTGGCTCTCTCCCATTCCTCTTTGGCTCCCACTCCCTCTCTTCCAGTGACCCTCCAGATCTGGCCGATGCTCCGACTCCCCGGCAGCCACCCGCGCAACGTCCCCATCATCATCCCCCTCCTCCCCTCCGAGACTCCAGGGACGGCGAGATGAGGCTGGCGGCGGCGACGGACGCGCACCAGTCGTGGCTGCTCTGCAAGCTCCTGCTCACCGTCCTCCGGGCGTCGCCGGACCACATGGCGGGGCCGGGCGCGCGGCCGCTGCTGCCGCGCTAGGTGACGCCCGCCGGGGTGGCGTCCATGCTGCTGGGCGCGTCGATGGCCCTCCGTCACCTTCATGCTCGGTGCAGTAGGGCTTGCGATGATGCTGCTCCTCGTGTTTTTGTGGTAGGAAGGATTGTCGCACGATTTTGATGTACAAGGATTGGCTTCGGATTTGGGGATTTTTTCGTCAGATTTGGGGGGTTTGGTGGTTTGTGTTGTTGATTTTCGTTTGGTTGGGGATGACTGTCTGATTCTTCTGCAGATTGGATTTGGATGATGCGCCAGCGGGTAGATGAGAGTCTTTTTGTCAGTGATTTTCGTGTGGATTAGACATGCAGTAGGTGATTTTGATGCAAGTCTGATTGTGTTCCTGCTGGGAATGAAAGCAATCTAGTAGGTCTTGCTCTGATATCTTTTGTTTATTCTCTGCAGCGGGTGTATGACATGCAGTGCCTGATTTTGATGTAGTGGTTGTTTTTGAATTTCAGTTTTGGGACTGCATTGATTCACTCTATTTTTAGATTAGAGCAGTACCTTGCATGTTTTGTTCAGTATAGCAAAATAGATTACCATGCACAAGTGAGCCTGGTTCAGTTAATCAGGTTTATTTATAGGTAATTAGGTTAAGAATCCAGGTTTATTGTCTGCTATTCTGTAAAATGCTTGGGAAATTTTAGTTATTTTGTAAAGAATTCAGGTAATAACTTGTATGAAATGGAGTACAATTTGGTGTAGTTATGTGGATATGTGACTGCATAATAATTTGAGAACCATATATAACTTCATTTCAGCGATGTATTTCAATCTCTTGCCTTGCTGCTGATGTTATTGATGTCTAATGGCATGAACATAGCAGGGGTTGTTTGCATATGCTTGTGTGTTTTTTACTGTATACCAAAATCTGACAGTGTAGTGATGGACAAAATTACCACTGTGACAAACAATCTGACTGTGTCTTGAGGAATTGTTTGGTCATTGGATTTGTCTGGTCATCATTTGGTCAATCCATTTTTAGGCAATGATGTCTTCTTATTACCTCACTAAAGTGGTTTTGCAAGCTAACTTAAATTTTGAGCTGCTCATTATATTGCCATCTAGGTGCTCTAAGCTATTGGTACTGTTGGAGTATAGGCCCATGAGGCAAAAGCCCATAAGGCCCATGTATACAACTATATACCCTTCTAGGGTTACCATGATGAATGGCAATAGTGTAATATTCCCTAACATGGTATCAGCCTGACTCTTTCCTTCCTCTCCCCGATCCAGCGCCGCCCGGCGCCGCCAGGGCCGCGGCCGGCCATCTCCCGCCGCCGGCGCGGCCATGGACGGGCGTCCACCACCTCCAGGCTTCGTCTCTCCCTTCCCCCCTCACCCCTTCTCCGCCTGGGCGCCGGGGCCGCCGGCCTTCTCCTCCCGCGCACCCGCCGCTCCCTCTGTCTCGGGCGGAGACCATGGCGCGCCGCGATTCCGGGCGCGGCCACCCGGCTTCGGCTTCCGCGGCCTCATTCCCCCCGACCTCGGCCTCCTGATGCGCGATGCGGCGGCCAGCGGCTCGCGCCCGGCGATGGCCCTCACGGCCGCGGGGGATGAGACCGAGCTGGGTTCCGGGAGCCTCGTCCCGGGCGACGAGGGGGCGGAGGATCCCGACCCCGAAGCCAGCGCGCCCCGGCCCACTCCTCCCATCCCGAGTGCCCCTGAGGACGCGGCTGGTGCGGCCATCTACGCCGTCGCCCTCGCTGCTGCTACCGCGGCCGGCCGGGACCCAGCTGCAGCGGCTTCCTACGCCACAGCTGCTGCTGCCGCAGTCGCAGCAGGGTTGGGGATGCCGGTCTCGTCCACCACTCCGCCCACCACTCCGCCGCTCAACCTCTACGCTGCTCCTCCGCCCACCTCCGCCCTCGCTGCCACGCTCGCCTCTGCTCGGGCAGCGGCCGCGGCGGGACAGGAGCGCGTCCGTGCGGCTGCCCTACTTGGCAGCGCGAGCGGGACACCACCGATACCCTGGCCCGCCGGATCGCCGAGGCGGAGCAGCTCCTCGCACAGGCCTCCGGCAACCTGCCCGGGGCCACCTCCTCCGGCTCCGGCTCGACGGGGCACCTCACCTCCACCACCGTGGTGCTCCGCCACGACCCGGCCGATCCCCTCGTCCAGCAGCTCCATTACCAGGCCGGGGGTGTCCAGAACATCGGGCTACTCATCCGGGTCATCCTCGACCCCGCGTCTACCTCCTACGCCCGGCGGAGGGACCGGATGGTCCTCACCCTCCGCCGCTACGCCTTGGACGACCACGTCCTCGCCGAGCCACCGGCCGGGCCGGCCGTCGTGGCTCCGCCTCGACAAAGCATCGTGCTCTCTGGATCCTCAACACGATCAACTCCGAGCTCCGGGACATGCTCCGCAACACCGCCTCCGCTCGGCACGCCCGGGCCGGCACTCGAGGGCCGGTTCGGGGCAATGCGAGGCCGGGCCTGCGGCTCGACGTGCGCTTCCGCACCTTCGAGCGGGGGACCTTGCGGTTGGGGAATCGCCGCAAGATGAAGGCGATGGCGGACTCCTCGGCGACCTCGGCGGCCCCGTGGAGGACCGCGCCCTCGTCCTCCAGATCCTCCGCGGGGTCAGTGACCGCTACGCCAACCTCAGGTCCTTGATCGTTCGACAGAGGCCATTCCCCACCTACTTGCAGGTTCGCGACGACCTCCTCATGGAGGAGATCACCCTGGGGGGCCCGGGCGGATCCAGCTCCGCCGGGCCTCTCTCTACTGCTGCAGCCTCCTCCACGGCTCTCGCCGCCACTCCCACCGCCCCGTCCACTCTGCCCGTACACCCCACCTTTGGCCCCTCTTCCCACCGGCCGAGCGGGGTGGAGGGGGCGCAGCGAGGGTGGTGGGGGTGGCAATGGTGGGGGTGGCAAGAAGAAGAAGGGCAAGGGCGGGGGTGGTGGTGGGGGGGCAGGCCGTGGCGCTCCACAGCAGCCACGTCCTCCAGCTGCCTGGCCCTCCTACAACAACCCCTGGTCCGGGCGCATCGCCATGTGGCCCTTCCAGTCCCCGGGTGGCGAGCCTCGTCCACCGGCCGCCATGTTCGCGGGTGCTCCACCGGCGTTCTCTCCACCGGCGTTCCACCCAGCGTCCCCGTGGGGCACACCTTCCGGCGCCTCGCCGGGGCCGGCTGGTTGGAGTCAGGAGGCCCTGGCGCGCTCCTTCTCCACCTTGGGCTTGACACCACCTGTCGGCCCAGAGTGGATCGCCGACTCGGGTGCCACCTACCACACCACCCCGGACTCCGGTATACTCACGTCTTCCTCTCCTCCTTCTTCCTCTCACCCTTCGTCTATCATGGTTGCCAATGGCTCGTGTCTTCCTGTCACGTCCGTGGGTACCGCCGGTGCCCATGGCTCTTTTTGCCTTCCTGATGTTCTCGTTGCACCCACGATGGTCCACAATCTTCTTTCTATTCGTCGTTTACGGTGACAATTCTTGTTACGTGAAGTTTGACTCTTCCGGTCTTCCGTGAAGGATTTGGCTACCCGGCGTCCTCTGCTCCGATGTGACAGCTCGGGGCCCCTTTACACTCTCCGCTTTCCGACTTCTTCGCCATCCTCGTCAGCTGCCCTCGCCACCACTACTTCTTCTACCTGGCACCGGCGTCTCGGGCACCCTGGCCGTGATGCCCTGATGCAGCTTAGTCATAGCTCAGACATTCGTTGTACTCGAGCTCATGATGAGCAGTTGTGTCATGCGTGCCAGTTGGGCCGTCATGTTCGTCTTCCTTTTTCTAGTTCCTCTTCTCATGCGGCTCACATTTTTGATCTTGTACACTGCGACTTGTGGACATCGCCTGTACTCAGTATTTCTGGCTATAAATACTATCTTGTGGTGGTTGATGATTTTTCTCATTACTTGTGGACTTTTCCCTTGCGTGCGAAGTCTGATGCTTTTCCTGCGATTCACCACTTCTTCACTTGGGTGTCCACACAGTTCGGCATCACCATCAAGGCCGTCCAGTGTGACAATGGTCGTGAGTTTGATAACTCCACATCGCGTGCGTTCTTCCTCTCTCACGGTGTCCAGTTGCGCATGTCTTGCCCGTACACCTCCTCTCAGAACGGCAAGGCTGAGCGCATGATTCGTACTATCAACGACACCATGCGCACGCTTCTTCTCCAGGCCTCACTTCCTGCTCGCTTCTGGGCTGAGTGCCTGCACACCACCACATACCTCCTCAACCGCCTTCCTTCCGCTGCCTGTCTAGCTCCTACACCACACCACGCTCTCTTCAGTACCCCTCCTCGGTACGATCACCTTAGGGTCTTCGGGTGTGCGTGCTACCCGAACACCACCACCACCGCTCCCCACAAGCTGGCTCCTCGGTCCACCTTGTGTGTCTTCCTTGGGTACTCCCCGGATCACAAGGGGTACAGGTGCTATGATCTCACCTCTCGTCGGGTTCTCATCTCTCGCCATGTGGTGTTCGATGAGTCGGTTTTCCCCCTTCTCCACCCTCCTCCTACCACTTCCACTCCACGGGGAGCTTGACATTTTCTGTGTTTCCCAGCGACGCGGTGGTCGAGCCACCTTTCCACTGTCTCCCGCAGTACTCCGGCCACCGTACTCCTCGCCGGAGTCGTGCCCCGGCTCACCGGCGGCCGGTGTCTCTCCCGACCTCGCTCCCTACTCGACCATGGAGGGGCCGAGTGGGGGTGGGGCGGAGCCACCGCCTCGAGAGCGCCTCGGGCGCCACGAGCGCCACCTCGGGAGCCACCGGCTCGCCGCCCGGCCGGTGCACGTCTACCACCGTCGTGCCCGGCCTGAGCCACCACCACCGCCGCCTCCGCCGGTGACCCCTTCTTCGCCAGGGTCACCTGCACCGCCGGTGGTGTCCTCCTCTCCGCCGGGGACACCATCGCCGCCGCCTCGTCCGACGGGTGCCCGTGTGGCCACACCAGTCTACCACCCGCCGCTGCTTCACCGGGACCCTCGTCACACTCACCCTATGGTGACGAGGCAGGCGTCCCGCCCGCAGACCCTCTCCGCCACTGCCTGTGAGACGGGGATCTCTCCGGTACCCTCTTCCGTCCGCGAGGCCTTAGCGGACCCTCACTGGCGCCGTGCGATGGAAGAGGAGTACGCGGCCCTCCTCGCCAACCAGACCTGGGATCTGGTGCCCCGTCCGCGAGGTGCCAACGTCGTCACCGGCAAGTGGACCTGGACCCACAAGCGCCGGGCTGACGGTACCCTTGAGAGGTACAAGGCTCGGTGGGTACTCCGGGGTTTCACTCAGCGCCCTGGAGTTGACTATGATGAGACCTTCAGTCCAGTGGTGAAGCCTGCTACTGTCCGTACCGTGCTCTCGCTGGCTCTCACCCGTTCTTGGCCAGTGCACCAGCTGGATGTGAAGAATGCATTTCTGCATGGTCTTCTCACTGAGACAGTCTACTGCAGTCAGCCAGCTGGGTTTGTGGACTCCTCCAGTTCTGAGATGGTCTGCCGGCTCAACAAGTCACTATATGGCCTCAAGCGGGCTCCTAGGGCATGGAACCACGGGTTTCTTTGCTTTCCTCCCGACACTTGGTTTTGTGGAGGCCAAGTCGACACGTCCCCGTACATCTACCACCATGGGGCCGAGGCGCATATACGCTACTCTATGTGGATGACATAGTCCCGACGGCCTCCGGTGACTCACTTCTTCGCCGAATCATCACCTCTCTTCGGCGGGAGTTTGCGATGAAGGATTTGGGTGTGCTTCACCACTTTCTTGGAGTCACCGTTGAGCCTCATCCAGTGGGCTTCTTCTCCACCGGCGTCGTACACTCGGACATACTTGAGTGGGGGGATGACAGATTGCAACCCCGCACCACTCCAGTTGACACTCGAGCAAGCCGTCCGAGCGCGAGGGCCCCCGGTGATCGATCCTACGGCATACCGCAGTCTTGCCGGTGCTCTTGGTACCTCACCTTCACTCGGCCCGACATCACCTATGGAGTTCAGCGGTTGTGCCTTCATATGCATGATCCTCGGGAGCCTCATCTCACCGCTCTCAAGCGTCTCCTCGAGTACCTCCGGCACCGCGATTATGGCCTTCTCCGCACCGAGGGTCCTCCTCTGAGCTGGTTGTCTACACCGACGCCGACCGGGCCGGCTGTCCGGACACTCGACGGTCCACCTCGGCTATGCCGTCTTCCTCGGAGGCAACCCGGTGTCCCTGGTCCTCCAAGCGCCGCCAGTGGCCTCCCGCTCGGTCTTGCCGAGTCCGAGTACCGCGCCGTCGCCAACGGTGTGGCCGAGGCTTCCCGGCTCCGGCGGCTCCCGGCCGAGCTCCATAGCCCCCTTCGCCGGGCCACGCTCGTCTACTGCGACAACGTCAGCGCGGTCTACCTCTCCACCAACCCCGTTCAGCACCAGCGCACGAAGCATGTGGAGATCGACCTTCACTTCGTCCGTGATCGGGTAGCCATCGGTGAGGTGCGGGTCCTCCATGTACCGACCACCTCCCAGTTCGCAGACATCTTCACCAAGGGCCTCCCGTCGTCGACCTTCACCGACTTCCGCTCCAGCCTCAACATCACCAGTGGCTAGTTGTGGCTGTGGGGGGCATGTGTGTGTGCTCTTTCTTTTAGATGTCCAGTCTTGAAACTCCGCTGCGCCGGTAGTTCAGACTGCGGGGGAGTGTTGGAGTATAGGCCCATGAGGCAAAAGCCCATAAGGCCCATGTATACAACTATATACCCTTCTAGGGTTACCATGATGAATGGCAATAGTGTAATATTCCCTAACAGGTACTAGTTGTTGATTTTAATTCTTGCCAGCCATTGTACTATGTCTACTGATTGTAGTGTCCAATTATTATACTATCTCGGTGGGATGGCTGCATGTATTTACAGATTATTTGTCAGCTCTGGGCTCCACGCCCATCTGGATTGCTAGAACCGGTGTTCCTGAATTAGTTACTTGTTGGTCCACAATTTATGAGAAAAGGCTTTCTAGTATTGGATACCAGTCTTGCAGTTTGGGCATCTTTATATGCTTCAGTATTATTGTGTGAGTGACAACTAAAGTTACTTAATTCTTTGTCAAAAAAAAAGTTACTTAAAGCCCACGACACAAGATTAGGCTCCATTTTTCCATGGGCACTTGTCTATGCTGTGCATATGTGTATGCAACCTGTATGTTGGAAAGTGGGAACATGTGCTTCTATTGTCTTTATTTAATTGTCAAAATTTTTAGTCTTATTAGGTCAAGTGACGCTTGTTTTATTTGCAAAATGTCACTTTCTTGTCTTAAAAAAATTTCCACTTATGTATCTATGGAGATAATAATTAGGAATGTGATCTTTGATGTTGCTTCTGATTGTCATTAGGAATGTGATCTTTGATGTTACTGCTGATTGTCATTACGTTCCACTTCTGAAGGTTGTGTGAACTCCACGTTACATGTGCCCTCAACTTTTTAGTGACATTCCATATGGTCCCTTGGTAAGACTATACAGATCAATTTTCTATCCTTCTCAAATATTGGGTGTCTATCATCTTGGCTAAACTCCTGCAATGTCTATTCTCCAGCTATTTTGCATCTGTGAGACGACTGGAGGCCTGCATTCAAAGCATTTGTGATTGCATAAACTCTGTTCATTGTAAGTCACTAGCCAATATATAGTTCTGTAAATTGATTCATGCATTTTGAATAAGCCATTGGCCAATGTACAGTTATAGTGCTCTGTCCATGTTGATCTCCCTTGCTCATGAAAACAAAACAAAAAATATTAAGTTAGTTCTGAACCACAATGTAGTTCTGAGCAATTAGCACTTGAGACCGCAAAATTGCTTCTTTGTTGCTGCCATCATTCTCACATGTCGATGGAATGGGTTCCATGCATGGGTTAACCATATTGTTCTATAAATAGACTGAAACAAAGTCAATCTAACCACTGAATGAATCACAATAAATGAAGAATAACTACATTGCACATGTCGATGGAATGGGTTCCATGCATGGGTTACTGGATCGTGCTATAAATAGACTGAAAAAAGTAAATGTGACCACTGAATGAATCCTTTTCACAGTAAAGTTTTTGTTCCCTGTTCGTCGAGCTTTTCAATTCTAAGTTTGTTGTTACCTTCTAGTCTAAATATACAGGGAAGTTCTAGCCGCTGAAGTGCTATGATTAAATGACCGAATGGTATCACAAGGCTGTCTATGTGGTTTTTTTTTTTTTGGGGGGGGGGGGGGGGTAGGACCTTCTCCGTCCTCAAGAATCCAGTCGATTTTTCCTTTTCGTGTTGATGATGCCTCTATGCTTGTTGCGAGAATTATCGGTCTGCATGCTTGATTTTTTACTTGTACCTCCTCAAAATAATTTAGGTATTCCACTTTGTTGTTGTGAGGAGTTAAAAATGGGATGGGATTTTGTACTGCCAAAATTTGTCACTGAGTGCATTCCTTTGTTGTTAGGCCTAAATTCTAGGTTCTCCAGCCTTCACGGGTAGGACCTTCTCCGTCCTCAAGAATCCGGTCGATTTTTCCTTTTCGTGTTGATGATGCCTCTATGCTTGTTGCGAGAATTATCAGTCTGCATGCTTGATTTTTTACTTGTACCTCCTCAAAATAATTTAGGTATTCCACTTTGTTGTTGTGAGGAGTTAAAAATGGGATGGGATTTTGTACTGCCAAAATTTGTCACTGAGTGCATTCCTTTGTTGTTAGGCCTAAATTCTAGGTTCTCCAGCCTTCACTTAGAAATTAACTAAACTCTGAAACTATGGGACTTAATTTTGTATTTACATATTGATTTTTAGTTTTTTATATACAAGAGACCACTGGTTCTTTACCCGGTTAGTCATGCACATTCCATGAAGTGATGCCGGATCAGTGTATGGGGACATATTCATATTTTGTTAGCTCAGCGTCCCCATCAGGCGATCTCACTTCGCTACTTTGTTAATTGTAATCTGATTGGATTAGAATCGCCTCTCTGTGCATTATTCAGTATGCAAACTACTAGTCGACCGCGTTTTGTTTGATTAGTGTTGGTGTTGTTGAGGTCAGAAGTGGCGCATGAGGGAATTATTGCTAGTGTATTTTTTAAGATGGAAAAGAAAGTGGCTGGTGCTAGTTAGTGGCACACCGGCCCCTACCTTAGCTTAGCTATGCTTTGGTTTCCTAGTCACATTTCCAAACTGGGTTAGCCGCCAATGTTGTAGGACACCATCACATTCATGGATGCCTTGGCATTGGCTTTTCAACAAAATGGCTTTTGCTTGTCACCCCCCCCCCCCCCCCCGGCACACACACACACGAGCCAGCCACTAGGGGTGGGGCCATGCCATTTGTAGGTCTGCCCTCATTATGGAAGGTGAGGCAAACAAATAAAAACACCCGCCTCATCTATAGAGAAGAGAAGATAAGAGAGGTGCCTCTCCCTCACTTGACATTGCCATGATGGGGATTGGGGGAATGGGTTTCCTGCTCCTGCTGCAAGCCTGCAAGTCTGCAAAGCTTTTGTGCCCTGTGCTGCTAGCTCTCCCTATCTTTCGTTGTCCCAGCTAGAGAGAGGAGAGTCCTTTTCTCACAGTAGAAGCCTTGCCATGTTGGTTGTCTCTTCTTCTCTTGTTGGGGCAGCCTATAGTAGTGGTCTACTGGTAGGTCACTCAGCAGGTCGGAAAGAAAGCCTTGCTTGTTGCTCAGCTCAGCTCAGGCTCCGACTTACACAAAACTGGGCTGCTGCTTTATCGATCAATCTGCACTAGTTTTGGCCTTTGGGAGAGTGATGATGATGGTCTGGCGTGGTTTTTGGATGTGCCAAATCCATTTGAGAAAGCCTCACCACAGAGCTCACATATTGGACACTGTTTTGATTTGATCTCATGTCTGTCTTGATCATCTTCTCATCTTCACACAACCTCAGCCATGTGCTATTTCTGGCAAACAGATAGTAATAGTTGCATTGGCACTAGCATTGGCAAACACTTGCCAGTTAATTGTATATGCATGACTAAAATAATGCTTTTTGATTGTGTGGGTTTTGGGAATTTTTTTTGTAAATTGTCCTTCCAATAGAAAAAAATGTCTTTTATAATCTGTGATTGGGATGGTATTGGCTTAACTTTTTGTTAATTGTCCTTCCATAGTAAAAAAAAATGTCTCTTGTATTATGTTATTGTGTTGGTATTGGCTAACAATTTGTTAAATTGTCCTTCCTGTAATCTATTTTTGTGCTTGTGCTTGAAAAGAAACTGTAATATTTTCTAAAACATGTGGTTTGGGTCAACATGCATCTCTCATTTGTGTTGAACTGTTATTTTATTAATTTTTCTCGATTGCACTTTTAGTAGCAGTAAATTGCACCGTTCAAATAATGCAATTATTGTGCGTGTTATGTGCAATATTTGAGATATTTGATCTATGACAGCCCGGGTCAAATATGGACAACAAGTCCTACATCTGTTTTGGAAATGGTGCTATCAAGAGTGATGCAATGTGCAGTGCCTATGAGATGGCCATGGTACACATGCAGTAAGACAAAGGTGTGCTTAACTGAATTTTCCCTGACCTGAGTATTGTAGTGCGCTCTGCTGATTCTGAAAATTGATGATTTGAGCCCCTGAATTGTTAGACGATGCTCTCACCAAAAAAGTGTTTCATTTATTTGAATCATGAAAAATGAAAAATAGAAGAATGCTCTGATCCTAAAAAATGTGAATATGCAAAATTCTGATGGCTGCATATGAAAAGCTGAATCGAATTGGAAAAAACTAGTTATCTTAAATTGTCATCTCTGTCTAGAGATATTGTAGGTTTGTCTCTTTCAACTATAGGCAAAGTAGACTTGCGATTAATCTAGACCTGCCTGAGGCTCAGAATTTTAAATCATGATGCGAGTTTGTTGTATGTTTGTAATCAAGTATAGTACATGCTTATACTCGTACATAATTTTTCAAAATAGGTTGACTCTGAAGGCAAATACTTCACTGGCACCAATTGGTGCTGAGGATGGGTGTGTCTTCAGCCCTGAGGTTCTTATTGATTCAATAATGGTGGCCAATCGATTGAGGTATGTTTCAGAGCATCATGTGGGTTTGTCTTTTAGTTGTGCTTCTTGTTGGTCCTTTGAGGCTCATGGAAATAGCTTGGCTGAGCAGCCATTGCATGAAATAGTCATTATTTTGGTCTGTTATAATGTAAATTGGTTGTGCTTCTTGTTGGTCCTTTGAGGCTCATGGAAATAGCTTGGCTGAGCAGCCATTGCAGGAAATATTCATTATTTCAGTCTGCTATAATGTAAATTGCAAATGTCCACCACCGCAATCCCTGTTGTTAGCATATGCAATATGCTAGTTTTTGCGAGCATTTGTCTTATGGTTTTCTTTTTCTGCAATTTTCTGATGGTATGTAGAATGATGTGGTAAACTCTATAGGGTATCCCTATCATGTTTTGTGAATACTACCTGTAGTGTGAGATAAGCACTCTTAGATACATTTCTAGTGAGTTAGTCACTCGGGTATAAAAATTCTTGTATTTTCCCCTAAAACACATTGTAGTTTTGCTGGCCTCGGGATAGAGCTATTTTTCTATTGTCCTACTATAGAAAAAAAATTGTCTCTTGTCTATGTGTTTGTGCTGCTATATCCCATCCTAGGTTTGTAATTGTGTTGGCCTTGGGAGAGAGCTTTTTGTCTATTGTCCTACTATATCCCATCCTCGGTTTATAGTTTTGTCTTTATGCTTGTGCCGATCTAGGGAGAAAATTCTTGTCTTTTATCCTTTCATAGAAAAAAAATTGTCCTTTGTCTTTGTGCTTGTATCGATCTAGGGAGAAAATTTTTTTTGTCCTTCCATAGAAAAATAATTGTTCTTTGTCTTTGTGCTTGTCCCGATCTAGGGAGAAAATTTTGTCTTTTGTCCTTCCATAGAAAAAAATTGTCCTTTGTCTTTGTGCTTGTGCCGATCTAGGAAGAAAACTTTGTATTTTGTCTTTTCATAGGAAAAAAATGTTTATTATCTTTTTACTTGTATTTTGTGCTAACACATTGTATACATTTTACTGTCTTTGTTCTTGTCTTTCCATAGAAAAAAATTGTTTTTTGTCATTTGTTCTTTGTGATTTGTGCCAACACATGCCTCTTCTTTGTCCTTGTCTTTCCATAGAAAAAATTGTTTCTTGTCATTTGTGCCAACACATGCCTCTTCTTTGTCTTTGTCTTTTCATAGAAAAAATTGTTTCTTGTCATTTGTTCGTCATTGTCATGGATTGGTAGGCGCATGTGTGGATGTCCCCCTCACCTGAATTGGCCTCGTCTCGCCAGAGAGTTGCCTTGTGTGGTGAAGGATTCGTCGAGATGGCTAGTAGATCATTGTCTTGCTAGAAATGTAACTTGTTCCAAGCTAGCAGGCAAGGGGGAAGGGGATCAGACGGATTCTAGACATACTACACTAGTGTAGTGTAGTGAAGGCAGCATGTGGATTTTAGTTCTTTGCAGTCAGTGATTGTTGATGATTGTTGATTTTAGTACCTTGTTAGAAATGTCACTTGATTTATGTCTGCTTCATGGCTATGAGCCTTTGATGAAGCTATGCACAGTATATCTAGTTTGAGCCCCCTCTTATTGTGGTTTTGTAAATCCCCAATTGATGCATGGTTTGTGCTGCTCCCCGCAGCAGTAGATGTGTGTGCTAACATTTGCTATTGAGGTGAGTCCTTTTTGTCATTAGATCTGTTGCTTGTTGCCCTTCTCCGTTCTTCGTGAGGAGAAGAGGGTAGAGGTTTTGCCCAAGCAGGCAGATCGGCTCAAGTTCTTAGTTGGTACCATTATGTATAAGTACTATCTGTTGTGCATTTTTGGGGCCCTTAGCATACAGTTGTAATAGTTCATTAAAGAATCGGCCTCGCCTTAGCTTCTAGGTCAGTTATGCCACTACTTACTCATGTAGTGCTTACTGATGAGCTGGAGATTTTTACAGATCCATTGTGGAGTCCATTCCTTAAACGAATGGTTACTTGAAATGTCATTCTTTTAACTCATTTGGATAGAATCATAGAACATGGTCGCTTCGGTGTGATATATGATGATGTGCATTAGCACTAAATGTCTAGTTTGCTATTGATTCCTTGTTTATTGTGTTCCTTTGTGGTCATTATTACTAGTGTCTTGACTTTGTGATTTATTGGTTACCTTCTCTATTACAATCATGGCAGGATTGACACTAGAAGGGTCCCGGCTTGACGACAAGCATTATGACAAGAATGAACCACCGAATGTGCTTTAGTAGTATGACTAGAAGATGCACCTAAGATTCCTACAGATTTAGTATAATCTCATACTTTATTCAGTTGCATTAACAACAAGTAGTAATTGCAGTATTGTAAAAGTGTAATTGTCATTTTTATAGTTGTGAATTTTTATAGCTGTATGCTTTTTATTGGGCCAATAGCTGCATTGTGGCCCAAATGAGCACAAACTGAGCTAGCGGGTTTCGAATCTTGCATCCGATAAGCTTTGGCGGGCCCGGTAACCACCTTGGTTGGGTTGCGGGTTCATTCGCGGACCCGTTTTGGGCTGCATTGTCCACAGACAGACAATAACATGCACAGGCAACAAATCTCACTGTTGGATGCAGATCCAAGGGTGGAGGACGTCGCCTGGATTTTCTCTAAAAATCCAGGCGGTTGGGATATAGCAAGTCCCTTTTTGAAATAGGATACAAAAATTGTAGTTTTATAAACAATAAAATGATATAATAGATCTAGTTTTTTTTAAAAAAAAGTACTGAATAAATGAATGTCTATCCTTGTATTAGTTAAATTAATTTACAATTTGTTTGCCTTCTGTATGTACAGAGCAGGTTCGGTGCATATACTGTGAGCAGCAGGGGAACAGGATTGTTCATCCAGCGGTGTCCAGCTTTCATGGACGTGACAACTTTCTGGAGTTCTATGAATCTGAGTGCAGGTTGTACAAGAACGACAATGTGCTTAAAAGCAAAGATGTGGACTGGGTGCACGATCTCAAAGATGACGCCATTTATTTCAACTACATCCGTGATGAGGAAGAGGTGGAGGATCCGAAGATGGCCATGATGTATATATCGCTTGGGTGAGGGTGAGGTTGGGGTTGAGGGGTACGGTGAGGGTGGTGAGAGGATATAATTGATATGTAATGTTATTTCTTAGGTTTCCAAACAAGATATTACTCTTTAATGTTAATAGTGTTGTAAGTTGGGACACATCTCTGTAGAACTTGAATGCTCTACATTTTATTGTATTATATTATAAGAAATGTCACTTTTATTCTCCCAGGGTGTTTCGAGGTAGCTCTACAATGCAGGTGTCCTTGCCTTTTTCTATCACTCTAGCATTGTTGTGGAACTGAGTTATTAAGACCAATATTTGTCGTGGAGTTTCTTAGGTTTCCAAACAAGATGTTACTCTTTAATGTTATGGTATTGTAAGTTGGGACACATCTCTGTAGAACTTTTTTTTTCGAAGTCGTGCTCTTGGCACGTGGCTCAATAAGAAGCGAATAGAGTTTTGTTACACAATCTGGCTCATCGAAGGGAGAGGTGCCCCCCGATCACGGATGACACAAGGACACAAGGCGCCGGCTGAACGGCGGAGCTTCGAGTGTTGTACCTACTCGCTAAACAAATTTGCCCAAAGCAAGGAAAACAGCCCTCCCGAGAACTAACTATGGCAGCAGGGCCACCGCCAGAAGCAGCGCCAGGGCCCTGAACCCGGCCGACACCCAGCTGCCTGCTTCCTCCCTGATGCGCTCGACCACAAGGCTTGGAACAGCCGACGCGCCCTGGAAAGTCCTCTTATTGCGTTCCTTCCAAATCATCCACGTGACCAGCAGGACAAGCGAATCGAAGCCATGTCGTAGGTCCTGAGGGAAGGACTCAGGCGGTCCTCCTGCATCGGGGTGAGGTGCCCGAGGCCGGCCATGGCGAATATCCGGTGCCACACCTCCCTGGAGAACACACAGGCCAATAGGAGGTGGTGGAGCTCCTCCGGCTCCTGTAGGCAAAGGACGCAGTCGTCCCCCGGCTGCAAACCACGTCTCTTGCGCCACTCCACCGTCCAGAGGCGGCCATGCAAGGTCGTCCAAAAGAAGAGCTTCACCGTAGGAGGTGCGGCAGCCTTCCAAAGCTCTTTGGCTCCCCTCAACGTGGTCCTACCCAGGAAGATTGCTCTGTACGCGGATGAGCTGGAGTACTCACCGTCAGGGGTCCAGATCCATCTGAACCGGTCGTGCTGGTGGAGCTGTAGCTACGTGCCCTCTAGCATGTTCTAGAGAAGGAGGAATTGAGTGATAAACAGCTCCGAGGAACCCGCTTGCGCATCCCATGCCCACGGGTTATCTGTCAGCGCGTCATGGATCGAACGGTGCCGAAACCGCCGGGGCACCGAACGGTAGACGTCCGGCGCCAATTGGCAAAGCCTTCCCTCATCCCTCCAACGGTCGGTCCAGAAGCGTGCCAGCTTGTCGTCCCCGATGAGCATAGTCGTCGAGGTGCTGAACATGTCGGTGACACCTCGCTCGGACTTGAGGGGCAGCCCCGCCCAGAGGACGTCCGGGTCGGAACGGGCCGCCCACTCCCACCTTAGGCGGAGCGCCATGCCCAGAAAACGTAGGTCCGACAGGCCGAGACCCCCCAGCTCCTTGGGCGAGCAGGCGATCGGCCATGCGAGCGTAAACTGGCCGCCCGAAGCTCTATCTTTGCCAGCCCAAAGAAACCCGCGTCTGGCCTTGTCGATGTCATCAATGGCGCGTTGGGAGAGAGCACAGCAGATGGGCAGGTGAACCGGTATGGCGGACAAGGTGCTCCTGACCAAGGTGGCGCGGCCGGCCTTGTTAAGGAGACCCGCCTTCCACGTAGGTATGCGCGCCGTCACGGTGTTAACCAGTGCCTGCTCTCGATCCCGAGGCACCCTGCCAATCGCCAGTGGAACTCCTAGGTGAGGCACCCTGCCAATCGCCAGTGGAACTCCTAGGTACTTCGTCGGGAACCCTTCGACCCTGCAAGGTAGTATGTCACGGACCACAGGCGGAGCTACCTTGTGGCCAAACAGGGCTCCGGCCCCCCCTTGCCACGCAAAAAAACATGACGATCTATGCTGTTGTGTAGGGTATTTTCGTGTGTTGTTGTCCACATGCAAGGCTAACACATGCATCACCGGTCAACATGCAAAGCAAACAGATAAAAATAGACTCATATTTGGCAGTTTTATGGCCATATGATCCCTTAATTTACATAATTCATAAATCCATGTTTTCTGTAGATACAAATGGCCCCCCTTTGCTCGGCTTCACGCTCCGCCACTGTCACGGACCGGCCCAAGATCCTCCACAGAGCATCGGATCTCTGTAGAACTTGAATGCTCTACATTTTATTGTATTATAAGAAATGACACTTTTATTCTCCCAGGGTGTTTCGAGGTAGCTCTACAATGCAGGTGTCTGTTAACACGGTGCCCAACCTGGTGGATCACCTGCATCAAGACTGTGAAGATGTAGCAGCTGAACCTGATCAAGACTTGGGCACGTTAGAGTCTGAAGCTGATGCCGCTCAGCCTCGACCAGGCCGACAGAAGAAGCCCAACCCTCGCGTTACTGAGCGTTCACTTAACAGAGGGATGAGAAGAGAATGGCTTAGACCATTTGTAACATAAATTTGAAATCGTTTTAAGATTCGTCGCTAAGTACTTTCCTATACTACTTTTCCTCTCTATTCTTCTTCTACCTCACGATCTTCTCCCTGTAGCTAACAGTGTCCTTGCCTTTTTCTATCATTCTAATATTGTTGTGGAAGTGAGTTATTAAGACCTATATTTCTTGTGGAGCTCCTTCCTAGGACTACTATCCATGTCGGTCGGTCCAAAAAAGATTGTGACCGTCAGATCAGCCATCTTGTGGACGTGAACGCTCCCTGGTAGTAGCGGATTCTTCTGGCTCCACATCCTTCTCTGATCCCTTTGTTCAGTTCGGCTTCACATGGTATTCCAGCACCCCTGTCAGCCACAACTCACCTGTGAGATTGAGATAATCTCGAAACTGTATCAATTGCTTGACTGGGAGAGGTTTTGTGAACCCGTCAGCAACTTGATCTGGGAGAGGTTTTGTGAACCCGTCAGCAACTTGATCTGATGTACTAATGAACCTTTTTTTAGATAATGGATATTAAATACCTGGCTTCTTCTATCAAAAGATAGAATCTCGTCAATTATTACAAAGTCTTGCCGGCGGGCTTAAAATACCGAAAGCACCACACTTGTGCAAAAAAACAGTGGAAGCCAGAAACAAAATAAAGTTTTTAAACTAAACATGAGAATATGTCTAGAAGACGTCCACCCATTGGAACTAAAAAATTGCAATGCTGATGCTTCTAGGAATTGTTCAACTTGAAGCAGTTGGTCCCGCTGATCATCATGGCGTTGCAGCCTTGCCCATTGACTGAGCCAGTGCATTCCCCTGAACAGTACTTGCAAGTATTTTTTTTTGTCTACATTTATCAAAAACCACTTCATTTCTGGTTAACTAAATTATCAAAGTGCAGCAGTTGTAGTTAATAACAATGAATTATACTTTTTGCTTCCAATTTTTGACCACTGTAAGAACAAATCCCACATATTTAAAGGAGGTGGTAGGCCAAACAGTATGTATATAGCACGCCATAAAAATTTTACATAAGCGCAATCGAAAAAGAGATGGTCTATTGTTTCCGGACGATGACAAAAACAACAGTATTTGTCACCTGTCCAATGACGCCTAAGTAAATTATCCTTAGCTAAAACCACTTTTTTTAGTACCACAGAAAAATTTTAATTTTCATTGGTATTTTAATTTGCCAAATGTCTTGTGACACTCTAACCCCATTATTAATCAACGCAGCATACATGGATTTAACCGTATAGGTACCAGATGCATTTAAGTTCCACACAAAGACATCCCTTTCCTCCGACTAATGCAACAATTCTATGTCAGGCACTTAGGTTTGCCCCTACTAAATTTCTTCGGAAAGAAATATTATAGGGCACGCTCCTAAGTACTTGCGCTACTGAATCTTGTTTGCCTCTAACTATATTAAACAACGAAGGAAATTTATCTTTAAGTGGCTTGTTTCCCGATCAAATGTCATACCAGAATCTGGTTTGGGTCCCATCCTTTATCCTAAATGAGCCAAATTCCATAAGACTCTCTAACGTTCATTAAACTTTTCCAGAAATATGAATCTGTTGGTTTCTTGACACAACTCCCTAAAGTCTTATTCTTGATGTATTTGTTTCTTATCAACTCTTGCCACATTCCATTCTCATTTAATAATTTAAATAATCATTTACTTAGTAAACATTTATTCGAATATCCAAGTTTTGAATTCCCAAACCACCTTGGTCTTTGGGTTGACACAACACTTCCCATCGAGCTAACCTGTATTTTTTCTTATGTTGATCATTTTGCCAATAGAAACGTGATCTGAACTTGTCTATTTTTTCTAAAACTCTTCTCGGTAAATTGAAGAATGACATCATAAACATCGGTAAACTAGACAGCACCGAGTTTATTAACACCAAACGTCCCCCTACCGAGAGCAACTTACCTTTCCACCCGCTTAGTCTTTTTTCTATCCTTTCTTCAATTTCTTTCCAATCTTTGTTGTTTAACTTTCTAGTGTTCATGGGTAGTCCTAGGTATCGAAAAGGGTACTTTCCAATAACACATCCAAACACCTGCGAATAGAACTTTTCATGATCTTTTGCCTTGCCAAAACAAAATATTTCACTTTTGTGAAAATTAATTTTCAGGCCCGACACTTGTTCAAAGGTGCCTAGTAAAAACTTCATGTTTACTGCCTTTAGAACACCATGACTCATGAAAATCATCGTATCATCCGCATATTGACATCCAAACACTTCGAAGCAACTGTTCTCTGACAAAATGATAGTCTATTTCAATGTGTTTAGTGCAAGCATGGAAGACAGGATTAGCAGTCAAGTTTTTTGCACTTATGTTGTCACACCATAGACGAGCTGCTCGAGGTCTTGTGATTCCTAACTCATCAAGCAACTTGTGAATCAACATAACCTCGACTGTTGCATTTGCCAAAGCTTTATACTCAGTTTCAGTGCTCGATCTAGACATTGGTGTTGGTTGCTTCCTTGCACACCAGGGGATGAGATTGCTTCCTAGAAACATTGCAGATCCTCCTATTGACCTTCTGTCATCTGGATCTCTTGCCCAGTCTGCATCAGCAAAAGCGCTTACAAGCATTGAGTCAGACCTCCTGACCTTAATGCCAAGATGTGTTGTCCCTTTGACATATCTCAAAATTCTCTTCACAGCCTCCCAATGTTAGATGGTGAGTGCAAGAACTGACAAACTTTATTGACAGAATATGATATGCCTGGCCTACTCAAAGTTAAGTATTTCAAAGCACCTACAATACTTCTATACCGAGTAGAATCTTCGGTACCCAACCTTGTTCCACTAGTAGTTGATAGCTTCTCTGTAGTGGGCAAAGGGTGTATTGACAGGTTTACATAACTGCATATTAACTCTTTTCAGAATGTCAGTTGCATACCGTTCCTGTGTCATCAGGAACTCACCTTTCTTTTTCTGAACTTGTATACGCAAGAAGTAATGAAGTTCTCCAAGATCCTTGATTGCAAATTCCTTGTCAAGGTCAAGGAGAAGAGCATTAGCTGCCAAAACCAGCTATAAACAAGACTCTGCCACAATTATAATCAACATAAACAACCATGGAAATAATGACATTCCCGTTTTTATAGAAGAAGAGATATGTATCTACTTTGGAGGGAACAAAACCAAGACTCTCCAATTTCTGGCATAGCCGAAAGTACCATGCACGAGGGGCCTGTTTCAATCCATACATGGCCTTATCGAGTTTGTAGATATAGTTTGGTTTGTTCTTGTCTTCATATCTAGGAGGTTGTTTCGTATACACTTCTTCAGGAAAACCATGGAGGAAGGCATTATGTACATCTAACTGTCTCAAGCACCAATGAAACAGCAATTGACAATACAAGTCTAATCGTAGTAGCCTTGACTACAAGACTAGCCACCAGTCTAGCCTTACACCTATCAATCTGACCATCTAATCACACATAATACTAAGGGTGATTTTATAAACTCATTTACAGCATCTTCATGTAACATTCTTATTTTCTTCCTCCTTCGGAGTGGAGGGGTACTAGATGCCAGGTTTTATTTTTTCTAACAAGTAATCCAAAATGACCAAATTCATGGTGCATCATAGCAAATATATTATTTATCTAACAAGTTCCATGAGTTTTGGTTTTCAAACTTGTTTTATAGGCAACATATTATTTCTGAAATAAAAGTATCTCAAACTCCAATTTTTATCGATCAAAATGCATATATTATTTGCTATATTTGGAGCTATAAATAAAAAGATTGAATAGAAAAAGATGGAGACTCGAATATGGTTACATACCGAATATAATGTAGAAAAGTAGAAAGCTAAATTGCCATACCTGATTGTCGAGAAAAATGAAAACCATCAAATGTATATTGATTTTCATTTGGACCATCTAATCACCTCTTGATTTTATAAACTCATTTACAGTCAGTAACATCCCTTACTAGATGGAGCAATGCGCATCCATAGCACCTCTCCAATTTTTATCTGACGGTGCAAGTTGTAAAGATGGAGACTCTTCTGAAGTAGCTAAATTGCCATACCTGATTGTCCCATCTGTATATTGTTTGGGTTTGCTAATCCCTTGTTGGAGGCGTGTTCTTGGTCGATGCTGAACTGGTAGAGACACAGGCGCCGAAGATCCTGGACTCAGTTGATAAGGATCAGCTCACAGAATGGTGTGTGGTGGGTAGGATAAAACTAGAATCACCCGGAGATCACTCAACAAGATCAACTAGCACCGGAGATTACTCGACGGGTTTCTCAAAGAAGAGCCATGCCCAATTCTCATATCAATATCAAAATCAACTCCCTCTAAATGATAGATTATATGGTTTATTTATACTAGGAACATCCCTCCTAGTTGGGTGTGAACTTAAGGATAAATAAAAGCTAGTGAAAGATCATCTTGCTGGAGGGATTGAAGAGTCTTCTTTCATTCTCGCGCAGCCACCAACAGTCTATGCAGCTTCCACTAAAGTGCTCATAACTCCTAGCTCGGAAGTCCAGAAGATGCACCGTTTATTGCATTGGAAAATAGACTCGTATATGTTTCCAACGATGTAACGCTTGAGTGCTGAAACTAAAAATATTAATACCAGTAAGCCACAAAATATAGTGGTAATTCTGCATGCTTCCATGTCCTTATCATCAGTGGAGCCGCAGACGTAGAGGATCCTGCTGCAGCCGGATCAGGGAGCTCCGGCGTAGAAGATCCCAGCGGCCGCAGTATCGAAGATGATGCGGGACCGCTGCTGTCGTGTCCCCCCGTGGTCGGAGCGCCTGAGCCGCCAGATGGTGTGCCGGAAGTGGACGGAGGGGGGTCGCCAACTCCGTGTTGCTGGGACGATGCCCCAAGGCCGATCCGCCTGCTGCGCCGTCAGAAGGACCAGGCGTATCCGCCTGGGGATCGCTGTTGTCCCTTGCCAAAATGGGAAGGTGATCTCGGGACATGAAATCACGGCCGTTTGGCCGCAAATTAGGACTGGGTGACACCGGATTTTTGCCAGAATCTGCATGCTCATCAACAGGGTTAGTGCAGAGAACCATTGTCATTTGAATAAAAAACATTGCTTTCCCCGGAACTAGATGAAAAAAGAGGAAGGGTGGGTGGGAGGAGCAAGATTTCTGAACAAAGGCGAGCACCGGCATTAGGATGAAGAGTAGAGAAAGGATCACATCACATCAGAGATATAAACATGTCCTGTAGCAACATCTAGACACTTCAAGCCTTTGTGCATGTTACTATATCCAAGGAAAGCGCATTGTTTAGGACGAAACTCAAGTTTTCTAGAGTTAAAAGGGTCGAAGGTTTGGCCAACGTGCACACCTGAAGGTATGAAGATTAGTATAATCTGGAGGATGATGGAACAGACGCTCAAGAGGAGTTTGTCCATGAATAACCTTGCTAGGAAGCCTATTGATCAAATAGGTAGCTTTGACAAAAGCCTCATCCCAAACTTTTAGAGGCATAGATGCAAGAGCAAGAAGGGTTAGGCCAACCTCAACTATATGATTATGCTTGCGCTCGGCAGCACCGTTTTGCTGGTAAGCATGAGGACATGAAACGTGATGTGATATGCCAATGCGCTAGAAAAAGGTGTTTAATCTTTGGTACTCACCACCCCAATCCGTTTGGACCGCAAGGATTTTCATGTCAAATTGACGTTCAACCATAGATTGAAAATCATGGAATTTTTGAAAAACTTCAGATTTATGACGCAAGAGATAGATCCAAGTAAATTTATTGAAGTCATCAATAAAGCTAACATAATAATTATTTCTGCCCACCGAAGTAGGTGTAGGACCCCATACATCTGAAAACACTAACTCAAGAGGACTAGAGGAAACACTAGTTGGCACTGGATAAGGTAACCGATGACTCTTGCCTTGTTGACAGGCATCACAAACTTGCTCTTTATTGGACTTAGAAACAAAAGGAACTTTATTTTTGCTAAGGATCTGCTGGACGACAGACGACGACAGATGACCAAGACGATTGTGCCACCTAGATATGGAGGGCTTGGTGGTGGCAAGAAGCTCTTTATTTGGAGATGAACTAGGCGACTTCAATGGGTAGGGCCCTCCCTTGCAATCTCCTCTAAGTAGAGTTTTCTTCATGGCCTGATCCTTAATCAAAAAATAGTTGGGGTCATACTCAATAAAGGCATTGTTATCGGATGTAAGTCGAAGAACAGAGGCTAAATTCATGTTGGCTTGTAGAACGTATAGGACATTATTAAGAAGAAGATTACGTTCTGGGGTATGAACAATGCTTCGACCAATTTGACCGATTCTCATGCGTGCGCCACTTGCAGTGTGCATTTGATCGGTGCCCTGATACTTGTCACGAGTAGTGAGCTTCTCCAATTCTCTTGTGATATGATCGGTAACACCAGTATCGGTGTACCAATTCGTATCTATGTCGTAGGAGGCTGAGGACGCTTGACGCTGCTCGGCTGGCCCGGTGAAGGAGGCGTCAAGGCGCTTGAAGCAACGGAGAACGGTGTGGCCCTCCTTGCCACACAGCTGGCAGATGTCGTTGCTGCTGCCGCTGCGTGGCTTGCTACCACCGTTATTGCTGCGACCGCGGCCACGACCACCACATCCACGGTCACCGCCGCCACCGTGAGTAAAGCCACCTCGACCACCACCTCTTGCAGCAGAGTTGGCCAAGGAACCGGATCCGCCTCCATGGACCAAATCCATACGCTATTTCCAGCTAGCAAGCTGGCTGTAGAGCTCGCCGAGGGTGATCGGCCTGTCACGGTTGGACATAGATGAAACAACCGGATCATATGCCTGATCAAGCCCTGCGAGGATGTACAAGGACACCTCATCTTCCTCCATCTTCTTGCCGGCGACAGCCATGTCGTCGGCCAAGCTTTTCATCTTGCTGAAGTAGTTTGCAATGGTGTAGGAGCCCTTCTGCGTGGTGGCAAGAGCCATCCGCGTGTTGATGACACAGCCTCGGGACTGAGAGGTCGTCATGCCCTGGATCACCATCCAGAGCTCGGCGGTGGTGGTGGCATTGGAGACCTGAACCTGAACATCTCTAGAGACAGATGAGATCAGGTAGTTGAAGAACTGCTGGTCTTTGGCGATCCACACGCCATATTCAAGGTTGGCGACGAGTTCGGTCGGCTTCTCCGTCGACGCCGAGACCTCTTTGGTCGGCATCACTGCCGTAGTCTCGTCGAGGAGGTAGAAAGCCCCCCGAAGAGCGGAGAGCACTCGCGCCGCGAGCGGGAAGTTGTTGTTCCCGAGTTTCTCGGTGACCGGACAACCGCTCAGAAACAAGGATGCATGTTGCGCGGAAGAAGACGCCATCAATGAGTTGGTAGACTAATGTGCTAGCTCTAATTACCATGTAAAGATGGGTCTAACGTGAGGGATCACGGCTCCGTGTTAAATAGCCAGGAAGAGCCCCTAGCGTGGCAATTACAACTTGGACAACAAGAAACTAATCTATCTTGGAGTATACAACAAGAATACAACATGCCAAGACTTTCCTATCTACTAACAACCGGAGCCATGGAGTCTTGGTGAATAAACTTCACCTTGCCATATCCCGAAGATATTGTTGTACATCAGATATTCCAACAGTGATTGTGTTGATGATTGATTGATTGGTTCTTCTCTACATCGGTGGTATATCAATCCAATCCCTTAATGATCTCGAGGAGTAACCCGAAAAAACATGTTTTTTATGACAACATAAATCCTAAAGCAAGGCATGGACTTGATCAACCTGCGTGCGTCTAATGAGGTGCTTAGAGTTATAGACCGCCTGCTGCCTGCACCGTAAGAAATATTATGTGTCTCGACACCACTAGCTAGGCAAGCTCGTGGTTCGTGGACTTTGTTCCGCTAGGATGGAAGCAGCTGAAATCGATGGGGGAACCGTTTGATTGATAGCAACGGCTAGCCCGTTAGGTACCGTACCTTTATTCAGAGTCTACTCCTGCCCTGCCTAATACATGTACGAAACTGAATCCACCCATCCATATCTTATCTTCAGATATGCCATATCTGTTGGGCTGTCTGTGTGTGTGTGTGATGTGGCCCAAGGGCCCATGTACTATGTATATAGTTGGAACTCTTGCAAAGAAACAGTGAATGAGATTCCAGAAATTTCTCAAGTCAACATGGTACCAGAGCCTGGTTTGGCGATGGCGGCGGCGGCCTGCATTACCTCGTCGGCGTGAAGCGCGGGCGCCGGAGAGAGGAAGGTCGCATGGCGGTGTGGTCTGCCACGAGCGGAGGCAGGCGTGAGGAGGAGCGGCCCGTGCGGGTGCGAAGCCGCAAGGGCGCGCGGCGCGTACGGCCTGCGCTCGCGCGAAGAAGAGGCGGCGGCGTGCGACCGAGCGAGGCGGGCTCCGCGAGGCGACGCGGCGCGCAGCCAGGCGGAGGCGCCCAGCGAGGCGGAGGCGCTCGGCTGCGTGAGGACCAGGCGGCGGCCGGCTGCGCAAGGGGAGGAGCAGGCGGCGGCCTGCAGCTGTGAGGGGCGCTCGTGCGTGCGGGTGCAGGAGGCTCGCGTACGGACGCGGGTGAAGGAGGCAGCTGCTTGGTGGTTTTCTTGCCCGTGATTGCTTGCTGAGAAGAAGGATTTCGTGGTGGAATCGCGAGCTGGAGGGGGTGCGAACTGGTTGCTGTTGCTGGTTGCTACTCGTGTGGTTGCTGGAAAGAAGAGCAGAGAGAAGGGAGTGCTACTGGAAGTTGAGGTGCAGTGTGGCTCGTGCAGAAGTTGGGCAGGTGAAGCTGCTAGAGTGGCACTGGAAAGGAGCAGATTGAGTTCTGCTGCTCCTGCAATTGAAGGTAATCCTGGGTGGACTTGGTCCTTCTTTCTGATTTGGGGGTAAAATAGAGGCCAGTATCGTGAGGGAGAAAAGCAAGAAAGCCCACAGAAGTTGCAGTACTGATTGCAAGTGAAGTTTCTTTTCTTTTCTTGGTTTGTTAATCCACCATGGGGGAAAATCAAGGAATTGAGCAAGTTCTTGGAAAATTAGTGGAGTTACTCATGGCAAAAAAGGATGAGGCCCCAAGTTCTAGTAAGGAAATTATTGTGCATACAGAACCAGTCCAGAAGATAAAACTGATGCCAAATGATGTCAAATTAGAGGGCATAAAAAATTATTTGGCTTGGTCTAGAAGGGCACTTCGGTTACTGAAGGCGAAAAAACTTGAAGGCTTTGTCAATGGAGAATCACCTGAGCCGTCAGACAAGTCAAGTTCTGAATGGAGTACATGGGATGCTACCAACTCTCTGGTGGCTGCATGGTTGTTGAACTCTATGACTCCGACCATTGCCAACTCAGTAGATACAATTATGAGTGCAAAGGAGATTTGGAAAACAATGGAAAATATGTATTCAGGTGTTGGAAATGTGATGTTGATGGTTGAAATAGAAGATCGACTCCACGATCTCAAACAGGGGGAGCGGTCAGTGATGGAATATGTTGCTGAACTGAAGAGTTTATGGGCTGATGCAGATCATTATAAGCCTATCGAGTTGCCACACTCAGATTGTGTGGCATGGGTGAAGAAGTGGATAGAAGAAAAGAGAGTCATTCATTTCTTAAGGGGGCTGAACTCAGAGTTTGAGCCAAGGCGTTCTGCTATATTTCATCAGGCCACTCTTCCTAGCCTAGATGAGGCCATAGCTGCTATTTCACAGGAGGAGTATAGACTAAAGGTGATGAAGGAGACTTCTGCATCTTCATCTCAGACAACTATACCTCGTCCTATTTTTGCAGCAACAGGATTTAAGGAAGACAGGAAGTGTTACAATTGTGGTGACACTGGACACTTGGCTCGTGATTGTCCTAAGCCACCTAGGCTCAACAGTGTAAGAGGAAGAGGCACCAGAGGTGCTCTAAGGGGTAGTAGAGGCCGTGGAGGCAGAGGTGGCTATAGAGCCAACATAGTGGGCACAGAAGAGGAGTTTCCAAGAGCAGAGGCTTCATCAGTGAAAATCGAAGAACCCAGGCAATGGAAAGAAAAGGTTGAGAACCCAAGAGATAAGGATCAAGGCAACTTTGTTGGTGATTTTGTCAACTTCGCCTACATGGATGAAGGTAATTATGCCCATGCCTCGCACCAATACACACATCACAGTTAGATTGGATTCTAGATTCAGGGGCATCAAAGCATGTCACAGGTGCATCATGTGAGTTTGAATCATATATGCAATATCCCCCCACACGTAAAGAAACTATACAAACTGCTGATGGTACATCGCAATTTATTAAAGGTGTTGGAACAATCCAGTGCACTCCATCTATTAAATTGTCATCTGTTTTGCATGTACCAGCTTTTCCGGTCAATCTAGTATCATTGAGTGCTTTAGTTGATCAATTGGATTGTCGAGTCACACTTGACCGGGAGAATTGTTTAATTCAGGAAAGGAGGACAGGGAGGAATCTTGGGACTGCAACCAGGCGTAGTGGGTTGTGGTATATTGATCGTGAAGGGACGAATGAGGCATTATGTACTGTGTTGGCTGCAACCACAGGAGAGAAGGAAGCTACTGTGATGCTATTGCATTGTAGATTGGGACACCTTTCTTTCAGTAAAATGTGTAAAGCCTTTCCTAATGTAATGTGTGGGGTGGATAAGAACAAATTATTTTGTGATGCTTGTGAGTTTGCAAAACACACAAGAACATCTTATTTGAGTAAGGGCATTAGAAGTGTGTCCCCTTTTGTGCTAGTACATTCAGATGTTTGGACATGTCCTGTGGTTTCTATAAGCGGAATGAAGTACTTTGTCACTTTTATTGACTGCTTCTCTCGGATGACATGGATATATCTCATAAAACATAAAGATGAAGTGTTGAGATGCTTCAAGGATTTTTGTGCCCTTGTGGAGAATCAATTTAATACACATGTTCAAATAATAAGGACAGATAATGGAACTGAGTATGTGAACAAGGAATTTAGTGCATTCCTGTCGGCCCATGGTATACTTCATCAAACATCATGCCCAGATACTCCTCCACAAAATGGCGTAGCTGAAAGGAAAAACCGTCATATTTTGGAGGTTGCTCGGTCATTAATGTTTACAATGAATGTGCCTAAATTTCTATGGAGTGAAGCTGTTTTGACAGCTACATATCTCATTAATCGTACCCCATCGAGGATACTTGGGATGAAGACTCCATGTGAAATGTTATTTGGTGAGAACACTTTTGTGGTTCCTCCTAAGGTTTTTGGATGCACATGTTTTGTTAGAGATCATAGACCTTCAGTGGATAAATTAGATCCTCGGGCAGTAAAGTGCATCTTTGTGGGCTATTCCTCGATACGTAAAGGTTACAAATGTTGGAGCCCAACCGAGAGGCGTTTGTTTGTAAGCATGGATGTGACATTTAGGGAGTCGTGCCATATTATGGAGAGAAGACTGACCTAAGTTTTATGTTTAAACCTCAACTTGTGGGAACAAAGATGAAGTTAATCGTGAGGGGGAGAACAATGATGCAGAAAATAACTCACCGAGAAACTAATGAGTATAGAAGGAGTGATAAGTGGTTCATTACCTCAATCAAGGAGAGTAGAAATGTTGAATGATGAGTCAGTCTCATCCCAGAAAGAAAATTCTCAACCTGACTGGTCTCAAAATAAGGATGTTTCAAAGGTATATACTAGAAGAAAGTTTAGAACCCCAACCGAGGTAACAGAGGCGGCCCCATCATCCCCGGTGCATGAGAGTAACAAAGAGATAATTGATGTATCTTCATCATCAGAAGTTGAAATTGAGCCCTCATCTGATGATTTGCCCATTGCACTACGGAAAGGTACACGGACAGGAATGCCTCCACAAAGGTATGGATTTGAGCATGATATCAGTAATTATGCTTCATATGCCTCTTTATCTTATGCATATAGAGCATTTGTAGCCTCATTACAATCGTTAAAATTCCCAAAGACCGGAGAGAAGCAAAGAAAGATCCAAAGTGGCATGAAGCAATGGTGGAGGAGTTGTGTGCTCTTGAAAAGAACAAAACATGGGATCTTGTCAAACTGCCTGCAGGAAAAAGGCCTGTGAGTTGCAAGTGGGTCTTCACTGTGAAACAGACCCCTGAGGGCAAGGTGGAAAGATATAAAGCTAGATTAGTGGCACGGGGTTATAGCCAGACATATGGTATTGATTATGATGAGACGTTTGCACCTGTGGCAAAGATGAGCACAGTAAGAATATTAATATCTTGTGCGGCAAATTTTGGGTGGCCCCTACATCAGTTGGATGTTAAAAATGCTTTCCTTCATGGAGATCTACAGGAGGAAGTATATATGGAGATTCCACCTGGTTGGTCCAATCCTAAAGCAAGTGGGATGGTGTGCAAACTAAAGAAGTCTTTATATGGTCTCAAGCAGTCTCCTAGAGCATGGTTTGATAGATTTAGACGGGCTCTATGTGATATGGGGTACAAACAATGCAATGGAGATCACACATTATTCTATAGACATTCCGGACTTAAGATCACTGTGTTGGCTGTGTATGTGGATGACATTATTATCACAGGTGATGACGAGACAGAGATTAAAAGTTTGAAGAAGAATTTAAGTAAGCAATTTGAGGTCAAGGATCTTGGTCAACTGAGATACTTTCTTGGTATTGAAATTGCTCGATCTCTAAAGGGTATAGTTCTTTCACAAAGAAAATATGTTCTAGACTTGCTCCATGAGACTGGTATGCTTGGGTGTCGACCTGCTTCAACACCTATTGATCCAAACCACAAATTATGTGCTGAATCAGGCGATCCAGTGAACAAGGAGAGCTATCAGAGATTGGTTGGTAGACTCATCTACTTATGTCATACAAGACCTGACATCTCATATGCTGTGAGTGTTGTGAGCAGGTATATGCACGATCCCAGAAGTGGACACTTGGATGCAGTTAACCGGATCCTAAGATATTTAAAAAGTAGTCCAGGAAAGGGACTTATGTTCAAAAGCCATGGTCATATTAATGTTGAGGGCTATTGTGATGCTGATTGGGCAAGTAGCCTTGATGACAGGAGATCAACATCAGGCTATTGTGTGTTCGTTGGAGGAAACATAGTATCATGGCGAAGCAAAAAACAGCCGGTCGTATCTCGTTCTACTGCTGAAGCTGAATACAGAGCCATGTCACAAGGGTTGTGTGAGATTCTATGGGTAAGAAACCTTCTGTCTGAACTGAAGGTGCTGAGGAAAGGTCCTTCTATGCTACAGTGTGATAACAAATCGGCTATCAATATCGCCAATAATCCAGTCCAACATGACAGGACCAAACATGTTGAGATTGATCGCTTCTTCATCAAGGAGAAGATAGACGAAGGTGTTTTAGTTTTGCGTCATGTGAGTTCAAGTGAACAAGTGGCGGATTGTTTAACTAAAGGTTTAGGTCTAAGAGAATGTGAGTTAGCATGTAACAAGATGGAGATGATAGACATCTATCACCCATCTTGAGGGGGAGTGTTGGGCTGTCTGTGTGTGTGTGATGTGGCCCAAGGGCCCATGTACTATGTATATAGTTGGAACTCTTGCAAAGAAACAGTGAATGAGATTCCAGAAATTTCCCAAGTCAACAATATCCATCCGTATTTGAATCCAGATATTCAATGTTGGATACCACGGCGGGTCTAGCCGATAAGCAGTGGCACGCCACGCCATCGTCATCTATCACGTCCACGGACCAGACAGACGCGGCGGCAGCTCCTGTAGCCGCATGAGAGCCCCTGGTATTTCCAGATCTTATGATATTTTATTAATACTACAGAACCCATTCTCCCTTTTTAGTAAAAATCATATACAAGTCAGAACATACGATGAGAATATATTCAGCCTCCACTACAAACATAGTTCCCATTCAATTAATGAATCTGGTAGACTGGACAGCAAAGGCTGAATCTCCACAGGAGCCCCCAGTTCAGTCAGGGCTAACTTCATCTAACATCTGCAGCCGCTATCTGTTCATTTCAAGGCCCAACGATTTCAAGACATGCATCAACCATACAGAACTGCTGATGCTGTCCAGGGACAAGCTCTTGACCAGACAATGCTTAAGTACATCTCAAATGAGCTATGTACAGACTACAAACAAAATATAAAAGTAGCGGTTCCAAGCAGATTCAACCCCATGTCCAAGGCTCTCAGGCTTCATTCACCAGGGCCAGGGGTACTCAACACTGTCAACCGCGAGGGGCAGCCATTTGCTGCTTCTTGATCCTATCCCCAGCCTTCACCATGCTGAGGAAAAGATAAGACAACGAATGAGAAATTACAAGGAGCTCAAAACAACTGTAGTTATAATGAGGTTATATTGACAAACCTGATATCATGAGGGGTTATAAATATCCATTGAGACCCTTGTGCAACAGCAAATTCTACTAGGGTGTCCAAGCTTATTTTGCGGCTCACCGCATCCTGCCAAATTCATACGCCGCCAGTTACCAAGTTTATTTATTCTGTTATTATATGGACAAAGATAATGGCAAAGTCAGATGATTGCTCACCATGAATACATCAAACTCATCCATGGCCCTAAATGGTGCTTCTGTCATTCCATGAAGAGATAAGGTGAAGCAAAGGGTTGAGAAAGATCGTTCACCACCTGGAGAGAATGACAGCATAAAAAAGGTTCAATCAAATAACACTAAACAAAAAAAAATCATGTATTTCTTTACCAATGTCCTAAAAGAATAAACAAAACTTGATTAGTTAACTAGACTATTGGAAGCTGCAACTACCTGAAAGTCCTCTAGTGTCTCTAATGGTATCACGAGACGCATCTTGAGGCATTGTCACCTACGGAGGACACCATAAACATTTGACTTAGACTGGTTCAAAACCAAACATGTACGCGCATTTAGATAAACATTAGAAGGAAATGATGTGAAAGTAACTCACCTCAACAGACAGAACTTCGTTCTTATAGTCTACATTGATCTGCCCACTAATACCTTTCTTTCCCAGGTGCTCATTGAACCTTTCATATGTGGAAAGGCAGCAAGACTCAGGGATAATCATATTCCATGACTGATGGGAAGACTTGGAAGAAAATTTCATGATGAGCATAGCTAGGAACTTACAGCCATGTAAGCTGACGCTTCAAAAGGCCTGCATTTCTCTGGAACTTCTTCCATCGCAAGTCCAATGCCTTTTGACATGCCTACAGAGCAATGAACTTAGCTAAAAAGTAAAAACAGATCCATTTTGAGTGCATACACATGAACTAGTATATCCAATCTAACACCATTATCATTTTTTCTCCAATTGGCATGAGAGCTGCCAGTCATTATTATTACTTCAATGCGCCAACAAATCAATACTAAAACATTGCACAAGTCATGCAAATTTGGCTTTTCATATTCTATGTATCTACAACTAAAAATGAAAAGTTGTTATCAAATCACAACCCTTACCTCAAAAAAATCAAGCAAGCCTTTAAAAACCATGTGCATCTAGGAAGAATGAAGATATTAGGAAAATTGCACGGAACTTACATTTAATTTGTCCCTAAAACCAGCATACATTTGTTGTTTTCTCAAGATCTTCTGCCCCTTTTTGTCATGCAGTGCTCTCAGATCATCGATCGTCTCAGTATATCTGCACAAATATTTTTTAGGAGAAAGTAACAAAACTCATAGTTTATATATTATGGAGATGCACAAACGATTGGTCAGACCTTCTGCTTTCTTGCTGAAATTTCTCCTTTAGTTTATTAATATGAGCACTTAATTGTTCTATGGATCCATCAACACCCCCAAGAGCTTCCACTTCACGCTCAGCACAAATTGTTGAAGCCTTTTCAAAATACTCCTGTGAAAGAATATACAGTCAATACTGGACATTGTGAGTCAAATAAACCCCTCTATCCAACTGAAATTTGAAGCAAAGTGGTACTTTAAGTCACAAGGAAAATTTGGTGGCTAGTGGATCGAAATTCTTAACAGCTTTTCCATGTGCCTTCTATTGTCTCTACTATGCATCTAAACTGAGCACATGACTGTAATATTAATCTCTCTATTTTTTTTTTCAAATGCAATATAAAGTTGCAGCTTTTAGAACAATATATTTCATGTACAACTGACCTTCTATGCATTAAATAGATAAATAATACAATGTCTCTAAGGAAGTTCTGTGTTCAAACACAAGGGTGCTAAAAAATAGAATGCATAGTGTTTTGATGGTGTGACATAATTACATAAAAACGAGGGGAGTTGAACAAAGGATTATTGACAGTAACAGAGCAATAACCTGATGAAGCTGTTGAAGACCTGTCAACTCTGATTCAGTTGTTGTAATAGGACCTAAAACCTTTGTTTCCATAATGACTTCATAGTAAGCCTTCTTCTGAAAAAGTTCAAAAATACAGTAGTACCATGATCACAAGTGTCAAGAACATGCCATGTAAGACTACAAGGTGTTAGAACAGTAAGTAACAAACCTGCTCAGCATCATGTATTTTTCCTTCAACAAGCTGCAAATCATGCTCAGCATCGCCCATAGTCCCCATTTCAGCCTGTGCAGACTCTGGAATAATGTTTTTAGCATTTTAGTATATATAGAAAGAATTTAACACAGGCAAGCAGAGTGCAGAGATATATTTCTTTAAAAGCAGGATAAAGGATTGAATGAATAATTAAATCTATTGAGTTACATGCACCAACTAGCTCAGCCCAAAAGCTTAAGCTGATGGGGAGAGGTGGGCAATTCACTTATAGTTCAAAAAAAAAATCCCTGAACTTTTCACTCCAAAGTTTTGCCGAACTAGAAATAAAACAAAAATAAGTTGGCAATCCAAATATTATGTTTTCTTTGCGGGTCAAAATAAAAGCTGATGGAACAGATAAACATTGGTTTTCAGACAAGTTTAAGAAAGATTAAAAATAAGTTGTTCTGCAATCTAAATGTTAAATTGATTTTTGTCATTGTGTTTAGTAAAATAAACAAAGTGGAAAAACTGCAGTAAGCAAACCGAAAAGGCCCAAAAAGTTGTGCATGCTGGTGGATAACAAGAGAATTTTTGAAATTGCAACTGGTGGCCCTGGAACAACAGGTTGGCTTAATTGGAGCAGCCACACAACCTAAAATCTTAATACAACACCACTGGCTAGACTCTAAACATCTATATCTATAATCTATAACTCTTATAAAGCTAAACCCCACTAGACAATTTCTCTTCATGCAAGGTGTCCATATCATTCCCCACTAAGTGATCTCACTAAATGTTCTATGACTTCTATCTCTTAATGCAAGGTGTCCACATCATTCCCCACTAAGTCCATGTCATCCCTTATTATTAATTACAAAAAATGCCCATGTCAACTCTATCATGTGAAATACTTTAAATCTTTAATCTATTAACATACAAGTCATCTACATACGTTATTTCTTTCATCAACCATTCCTCTATAATATAATCAAATATTCTATTAGTTGTTCTTCTATTAGCTTACCGACTTTTTACAAGAACTGATACAATAAAATAACATGCAAGTTAAATTCATATATATGTATACACATTATACAGAGTATACTATAGTAATGCTATGTATATAACAGATATATTTAAAAGAAAATCCCGCAGCAACGCGTGGGGTATACTTCTAGTTTACATATGACTTGAAGTACTGGCTACAGAGCAAGGTTATGGGTGAAAACATTGTCCCCTTCTTCATAAACCATCCAAAAATATATATTATTGTAATGTGAGTGGTGTTCTACTCCTACAGCCAATGTAAAATCTGCTGGTAAAAGAAGCGATGCATAGAATTTTTCCTGAGACATAAGAAATGTATTTCACATAGTCAAATCTCTTTGCTTCCAAGTATATAGATCTTTTTCCAAATTTTATTGTTGCTTAAATTTGACCTTACTGGCAACAAACACAACAAACCCACCACTATTCATAGCTTGAGGTTGTTATGACCACATGGTCTATTATGACAGTACAGTATGACAAAGTTCGAAGAAGAGTTAAGTCAACATTAATGGAAATAGATATTACCAATAAGGTCCTTGTAGGAAACTCTTCTATTATTCTCTTCTTGTAAAGCATTTGTAAGTTTCAAATTAATTTTCTGCAGAACTAATTCTTGGTTCTCAATGTCTTCCTTCAGTCGCTGCAGAATTAAGACAGGAAATTGATGAGATACTAGCTTACATAATGATTGGTTGCAATGCAGTAAGGTGGTACTCGAGAACAAACCATCATTTCAGCTACTAGCTCAGAGGTATCCAAAGCAGCAGCATGACTATTGTCGATAGAAATTTTCTTGGTGTCATCCAACTGCGCCTTTTTACGCTCCAGATTCAACTCCTCATTTTCTCTTTTTTTCTGTCGGACATGAGGGGTTGCTGTCAGAAAAGTTAAAAGGAAACTGCACATCAATTTGAATTTTACCTTTAAACGTCTAAATTCCAAATCGATGCTTTCTCGATCAGCAGCTAATTTCCTTTTGCAAGCCAACCTCTCTGAATTTATTTGCTTAATTTCAGTAGCTTCCTGCTCCATTTCAGTTATTTTTTCTTCTAGAGAAGTGCACAAACGACCAGCTCTCCAGTTCCCACTTGGAGGAAGAGTGGTCTGAACTCCACCTCTAAAAAACCTGCAATCAATTGAAACAGAATCAAGAACTCAGAATTTCTTTTCTAAAGGACAATTTAGAACCATAAATGATTTTTGAAGGTTGCCAATTTGTATCCTGGACTTCCAATGTCCACAATATCACCACTTCCACAGCCAAACTTATTGCAGCTTATAACAACGAAAGTTAAGACCACTGATCTCAATAAAGGTGTTCATCAACACAGTGATGTTTATCTAAGGGGTCAAAAGAAACCATCTTATAGCATTTTAGACTTCTCACCATACTCGCAAGGGGGAAAAGTCAGCCAGTTGGAGTTGATCTCTCTTAAAACCTCAACAGGCGTTAAAAACCAAGTGAATGTTTAGATGGTAAATTACACAAATGGAAAAGAATAATCTGCAAAAAAAAAAAGGTTCTGTCCTATGAGTTTCCTGTGTGTTTGTAGAGGGGAATGGGCAAATGACTAGAACCCTAAGCTCACCTTTTAAAAGATCTACTGTATTCAGTATTCACACATACGTTGCTTACAAAAAACTAGATAAATGCTAGAGTGGAGAAGAGTGTGACTGTCATACGTCCAGCCAGGAGGCAAGGCGATGGCCAAGCGAGGTCAGCGGGAGGGCGATGACCGGCCCAAACCGGCTCCACCACGGCCCCTGAAGGAGCCCCACGCAGCAAAGGAGGGTGCCACCGACCCCTGCCTCCCTCGTCACTACCATATCCAGGAGTTAGAATAAAGGAAGTAGAGTTGGTTAAGAATAAGGAATGGATTAGGATTTAGTTTCTTAGGAAAGAGAATCCAATCAATAAGGATATCTCTCTTAGTTGTTGAAAAACAAGTCCCTTAAGGACTATAAAAGTAAGGAGGATGTAATCAATCAGATCATGAAAGAATAGAGCTGTTGCTCTTTCCTCTATCTCCCTCTCCTCTCCTGCCATCACCCCCTCTCCTCCCCTACACCAGGAAACCTAGCCACCCCCCTCCATAGCCATCAACCCCTCCCACTGCTGCCACCTCTGACAGTGATCAAAACGCGATCCAAATAACAAAAAACAACAGTGCCAATGAGACATACATTTTGTGACCATCAGAGGTACATACTTCCTTCAGATGTTGTATCCTCTGTTCAAATGCAACAGATTTTCCAAGTTCATAATCTTGAACTAGGACCTGTCTCTCTGCATGGCCCTGAAATAGTGATTTTTTAGCAATGTGTTAAAAACTGTTACTGAAACTGAAGCATGTGAGCCACAATAAAAAAGGAACAGTGATTGACATCTATATAAATAAACAAATTTGTGAAGTGTGCAAGATGCATTACCTGATCCACTAATACATTTAGTACAGTAGGATTTTCCGAATGGATAACTGAAAGTACTGTTGGGTGTGGTGTTAAAGGAAGCAAATCATCTCGAATGTTAATCCTATTCAAAGATGGAATAAGAATTCATCTGAGACAACCAAAGATGAACAAAAATACACCTTATCGTCTTACCGTGGTTTAGCGAAGTCATAAATAACAATTTTCAGGTTGTCGTAGTTCACTTCTTTCGCACAATCTCGCAAAGCGACTAAATCCTTATGGCATGAGACAATGAAAGCGTTTAAAAACTTTACTAATGCACATTCAATTGCAACGGACCAGGAGTCACTTGCCAGTTGCTGCACCAAAGCAAATAAAGCAAGGTAGTGAAACCTGTATTGAACAGGTATAGTAATCAAAAGAGACAAGACAAACAACCAAAGATAATTATGGCATACCATATGACGTCCTATTGGACCTATAGGATGGCATTTGAATTCACTCCTCTGTCTCTCTAATGATTTATAGAGGCTCTTAAGTCTATCTCCTCCGAAGGCTGTTAACTGCAAAGGAGCATCACTAGTTGCTACAAATTAATTTATACAACCAAAAAGTTGCTACTGAGAATGACAGAAAACACAGCATTATAATAGTATAAATATTTAATGCTTAAATAATGAAGCATCATATATTACTTTGTCATGTTGGCGCCGTCGTAGATCATCAATTTGACTTTTCAGTTGACTGAACCTACGTCCATCTTCTTCTATCTGCAAAGTACATGCAACAGAATATACAGTACAATACCACAAGGATCCAAGACAAAGAGGCTGAAAGCATAACATAGCAGTGAAGGCAAAATTGCATGCAGTTGTTGTTATGGAATTGTTATGGGATAATTACTGTATTGCCCTTAGGCTAACCCTGGAGAGGCTGCCATATATTGTAGCTTACATGGGCCTCATGGGCCTAATATCACACATACTCCAACACTCCCCCGCAGTCTGAACTACCGGCGCAGCGGAGTTTCAAGACTGGACATCTAAAAGAAAGAGCACACACACACATGCCCCCCACAGCCACAACTAGCCACTGGTGATGTTGAGGCTGGAGCGGAAGTCGGTGAAGGTCGACGACGGGAGGCCCTTGGTGAAGATGTCGGCGAACTGGGAGGTGGTCGGTACATGGAGGACCCGCACTCGCCGATGGCCACCCGATCACGAACGAAGTGAAGGTCGATCTCCACATGCTTCGTGCGCCGATGCCGAACGGGGTTGGTGGAGAGGTAGACCGCGCCGACGTTGTCGCAGAGGACGAGCGTGGCCCCGGCGAAGGAGGCTATGGAGCTCGGCCGAGCGCCTCGAGCCAGGAAGCCTCGCCCACACCGTTGGCGACGGCGCGGTACTCGGACACAGCACTGGAGTGGGAGGCCACCTGCTGGCGCTTGGAGGACCAGGACACCAGGTTGCCTCCGAGGAAGACGACGTAGCCAGAGGTGGACCGGCGAGTGTCTGGACAGCCGGCCCAATCGGCGTCAGTGTAGACAACCAATTCTGTAGAGGACCGTCGGTGCATGAGCAAGCCATAATCAGCAGTGCCGCGGAGGTATCTGAGGAGCCGCTTGAGAGCAGTGAGATGAGGCTCCCGAGGATCATGCATATGAAGGCACAACTGCTGAACTCCATAGGTGATGTCAGGCCGAGTGAAGGTGAGGTACTGAAGAGCACCAGCAAGACTGCGGTATGCCGTAGGATCAGTCACTGGGGGGACCCTCTGCCTCGGACAGCTTGCTCTGAGTGTCAACAGGAGTGGTGCGGGGGTTGCACCGTCATCCCGGCCCGCTCAAGTATGTCCAGAGTATACCGACGCCGGTGAAGAAGCCTGGATGAGGCTCAACAGTGACCCCAAGAAAGTGGTGAAGCACACCCAAATCCTTCATGGCAAACTCCCGCCGAAGGGAGGTGATGATCCGGCGAAGAAGTGACTCACCGGAGGCCGTCAGACTATGTCATCCACATAGAGTAGCGATATGCGATCTCGGCCCCATGGTGATAGATGTACAGGAACGTGTCTGACCTGGCCTCCACAAAACCAAGGGTCAGGAGGAAAGCAGCAAACCTGTGGTTCCATGCCCGGAGAGCCTGCTTGAGGCCATATAGAGACTTGTTGAGCCGGCAGACCATCTCAGAACTAAAGGAGTCCACAAACCCGAAAAGCATTCTTCACATCCCGACCGGCAGAGCGGGTGAGAGCCGGCGAGAGCACGGCGGACAAAGAGCGTGCTTCACCACCGGGCTGAAAGTCTCATTATAATCAACTCCCGGGCGCTGAGTGAAGCCCCGGAGTACCCAACGAGCCTTGTACCTCTCAAGTGTACCATCGCCCCGGCGCTTGTGGGTCCGAGATCCACTTGCCTAAGTGACGACGTTGGCACCTCGCGGACGGGGGCATCGCACGACGACGGGCACCGATCCCGTGTCCGGTTGGCGAGGAGTGCCGCGTAATCCTCTTCCATCGCACGACGCATATGTGACATGATGGGGTCCGCCAAGGCCTCGCGGACGGAAGAGGGTACGGAGAGATCCCCGACTCGCGGGCAGTGCTTTGAGTCAAGATCGATGGCGTGGAAGGTTGCATGATGGAGAGGGGCTCGGTGCGGACGGACGCCGCTGCCTCGTCACCATAGGGTGAGTGTGACGAGGGTCCCGTGAAGGGGGCAAACTTGGCGGCGGTGGTAGACCGGAGTGGTGACACGGGCACCCGGTGGTCGAGGCGGCGGCGATGGTGTCCCCGGCGGGAGCGAGGACACCACCGCGGTGCAGTGACAGATTTCTTCCCCGGCGAAGAAGGGGTCACCGGCGGAGACGGCGGCTTTGAGAGATTGCATCGTGTGGGTGGAGGGGCGGTCGAGTCCGTGCACGACGGTGGTAGACGTGCACCGGCCGGGCGACAAGCGAGCCGGTGATCACCTTAGTGCGGAGACGGCTCCCCGGTTGTAAAGTACTCCCGAGGTGGCGCACGTGGCGCCCGAGGCAGCTGGAGCGAGGACACCACCCTGGCGAGGCGGCGAGCTTCGAGGTGGCGCACGGCGCCCAGCCCGGCCACCCCCACTCGGCCCCTCCATGGTCGAGTAGGGAGCAGGGTCGGGAGAGACACTGGCCGCCGGTGAGCTGGGGCACGACTCCGGCGAGGAGCACGGTGCTGGAGTACCTGCAGGAGATAACTGGAAAAATGGCTCGACCACCGCGTCAGTGGGAAACACGGAGAAAATGTCAAGCTCCTGTGGAGTGGAAGTGGTAGGAGGAGTGGTGGAGAAGGGGAAAACCGACTCATCGAACACCACATGGCGAGAAATGAGAACCCGACGAGAGGTGAGATCATAGCACCGGTAGCCCTTGTGATCCGGGGAGTACCCAAGGAAGACGAACATGACGGCCCAACTGGCACGCATGACACAACTGCTCATCATGAACTCGAGTACAACGAATGTCTAAGCTATGACTAAGCTACATCAGGGCATCACGTCCAGGGTGTCCGAGACGCCGGTGCCAGGTAGAAGCAGCTGACGAAGATGGCGAAGAAGCCGGAAAGCGGAGAGTGTAAAGGGGCCCGAGCCGTCACATCGGAGCAGAGGACGCCGGTAGCCAAATCCTTCACAAGAAGACCGAAGAGTCAAACTCCACGTAACAAGAGTTGTCACCGTAAAACGACGAATAGAAAGAAGATTGTGGACCATCGTGGGTGCAACAAGAACATCAGGAAGGCGAAAAGAGCCATGGGCACCGGCGGTACCCACAGACGTGACAGGAAGACACGAGCCATTGGCGACCATGATAGACGAAGGGTGTGAGGAAGAAGGAGGAGAGGCAGACGAAAGTATACCGGAGTCCGGGGTGGTGTGGTAGGTGGCACCCGAGTCGGCGATCCACTCCGGGCCGACAGGAGGTGTCAAACCCAAGGTGGAGAAGGAGCGCGCCAAAGCCTCCTGACTCCAGCCGGCCGGCCCCGGCGAGGCGCCGGAAGGTGTGCCCCACGGGGTCGCCGGGTGGAACGCCGGTGGAGAGAACGCCGGAGTGGCACCCGCGAACATGGCGGCCGGTGGACGAGGCTCGCCACCAGGGGCCTGGAAAGGCCACATGGCGATGCGCCCGGACCAGGGGTTGTTGTAGGAGGGCCAGCACCGGAGGACGGGTGGCTGGCGTGGAGCGCCACGGCCGCCCCCCCACCACCACCCCCGCCCTGCCCTTCTTCTTCTTGCCACCCCCACCATTGCCACCCCAGCACTCGCCGCGGCCCCTCCACCCCGCTTGGCCCGGTGGGAAGAGGGGCCAGGTGGGGTGTGTACGGGCAGTGGACGGGCCGGTGGAGTGGCGGCGAGAGCCGTGGAGGAGGCCGAAGAACCGCGCAAGCAGAGCAGAGACCCGGCGGAGCTGGATCCGCCCAGGCCCCCCAGAGTGATTTCCTCCATGAGGAGGTCGTCGCGAACCTGCAGGTAGGTAGGGAACGGCTTCTGTCGAACGATCAACGACCTGATGTGGGCGTAGCGGTCGCTGACCCCGCGGAGGATCTGGAGGACGAGGGCGCGGTCCTCCACGGGCCAGCCGAGGTCGCCGAGGGAGTCCGCCATCGCCTTCATCTTGCGGCAAGATTCCCAACCGCAAGGTCACCCCGCTCGAAGGCGCGGAAGCGCACGTCGAGCCGCGCAGGCCCGGCCTCGCATTGCCCCGAACCGCCCTCGAGTGCCAGCCAGGCCTGACGAGCAGAGGGGGTGTTGCGGAGCATGTCCTCGAGCTCGGAGTTGACCGTGTTGAGGATCCAGGAGAGGACGATGCTGTCGAGGCGTAGCCACGACGCAGTCTGGACCCCGGCCGGCGGCTCGGCGAGGATGTGGTCATCCAAGGCGTAGCGGCGCAGGGTGAGGATGACCTGGTCCCTCCAGCGGGCGTAGGAGGTCGACGCGGGGGTCAAGGACGACCCGGATGAGCCGGCCGATGTTCGACACCCCCGCCCGGTAGTGGAGTTGCGCGACGAAGGGGTCGGCCGGGTCGTGCCGGGTCACCACGGTGGAGGTGGCGCGGTGGCCCGTCGAACCGGAGGAGGGGGCCCCGGCAGGTGCCGGGAGGCTCGAGCGAGGAGCGCTCCGCTCGGCAATCCGGGCGAGCCAAGGTGGCGGCGGCGTCCCGTCACGCTACTGTGCCCGGCAAAGAGCTGAGACGCCCTCGCTCGCTTACAGCCGGGCCGCACGCGCGGAGACAAGCGCTGCAGCAAGGGCGGAGTCGGGCCGGGGAGCGTAGTGGGTCACCGGCGGCGGCGCGGGGAAGGTGAAGGAGCCCGCTGCCCTGCCACCAGTAGCGGTGCCCCCTGCCGCCGCGGGCTGGGCATCGGAGGTGAGGGCGTCTTCGCTGGTGCTCCCCTGCTGGAAGTAGACGACGCCGTGGATGGAGAGTGGCATCCCGAGGCCCTCCGCAGCGCAGCCGGCGGCGGCGGCGGCGTAGCGCGCGCGCCACGGCCGCCGGGCCGCAGCCCGCGCCGTAGCCTCAGAGGCGGCAGCCGCATAGGCAGCAGCGGCGGCGGCGGCGTCGAGGCGAGTGGGGATGGGAGGGTCCGGTATGGCCCCTCCATCCTCAACACTCGGGTCCTGCAGGGGAGGGGACGCGCCACCCCCCACTGCTCCGCCCCCATCCGCGCTGTCCGGGATCTCCCCGTCGGCCGCGAGCACCAGAGCGGGGCGGGAAGGTGCGCCGGCGCCAGGGAGGAGGGGGCCGAAGCCTGGCGGGTGTAGGACGGGCGCGCCCGTGGCTGGATCGACGGCGAGGACGCGCGAATCGAAGCCAGGAGCGGCGGCGGCGGCGCTGTGCGCGGCCATGGCCGCGGCGGCGGCGGATCCGCCCGCAACGGCCGCCCAGGAGGGAGAAGAGAGGGCATGGAAGGCGTGGAAGTAGTGGGGAGGAGGAGGGGGAGGCGGCCGGCCGGCCATGGCGGCGGGCGGCGGCGCGCCGACGGCCCTGGCTCCCCCTGGCGGCGCCTAGATCGGGAGGGAGAGGAGGGAAGGAAGACCTAGGCTGATACCATGTTATGGGATAATTACTGTATTGCCCTTAGGCTAACCCTGGAGGGGCTGCCATATATTGTAGCTTACATGGGCCTCATGGGCCTAATATCACACATACTCCAATAGGAATGACTAGGGATAGATGGATTTCCAGAGACCCCAGATAGCCGCCCTTCCTCAGGGACTATCTTAGGATTTTTCTTCCTTGACTCTAACTGATACATGATGGTCCCTTTTACTTGACCCCTAAATAATATGCTAACCAAACCAATCTATCTTATTCCTTTCCTATCAAACCAAATCAATCTAATCTAATCAGGTCCGGCACTGTTCACGTGCTGCAGGCCGCATGGCCCCCCTGGGCCGGCTCCACTTGCCATAACAGCGGTGCAGATAATTGTGACTACTCAAATTACCTAAACAATGATGCTCACTAGGGAGGAGTTATACTTGGGTTTGACCACAGCTAGGGGCATTTCATTTTTCCTTGTGGGTGTGTTTGTCTTGGCTCTTGCCCCTTTTTCTGCTTAATAACACTGCTTCCATCTAATTTTGATAAGCGCATAAGGTTATAAAAAAGTTTCTGAAATCAATTGTCCCATAGGAGATGTAGGATTGCAGGTGTCCGTTGTGCCTCAAGCGAGACGACGCTTTGATTTTGCTCAGAGATTCATTGAATTCACTGTAACCCAACCACTACATCTGCCCTGGGGTCCAAGCTGAATAAATCCCAAGTCATTGAGTAGCATGGATCAATCAGAACATTGCCATGCTAACATGCGGAGCCCAGAGCAACAGTTTTGAGACATGTGGCGATGCGATGGCCAAGGGTGCTGGGCACTGAAGTGACGATGCGCCGTACTACAATGCCAATCAGTAATCTCCTTGGTAGGCGTCGAATAAAAGCAGATGGAGTATAATGTTATACAACTCTCCATAGGAAAAAAAATATATGTTGCAGATAGTTGTGAGTATTCAAATCATTCTCTGGTTGACGGTTTGACATATTTACCTCTATATGCCACATTGCCATATCATTTTCAGCTTAAATGAGATTTGACCTATGTCTCCGTTCTCTTTTATGTTTCCATCAAGTATTATGGTTGCTTTCTAAACCAATTTTTCAAACATGTAGGAGAGTTGTATAATCATTGTATTAAGAAGAGTCTAGACAACTCATAGAACCCCTTGAAAGGGCATCAGCAGCTTTCTAAACCTCAATAGCTATTTTTTAATCAACTTAGAACCCTAAAGCTCCAATTCTGGATCACTTCACTTCTTTAATGCTTTCCCCCCTCGAACTGGGAGGAGAACTATGTATCATTAGATTAAAGAAGAATTACAAGGATAAGGACCCTAACAACACACACCAAAGAACAACAGGCTTTATCCCTTGGCAACAGACACATCATGTCACTATTAGGTTGGCTAGTAATAGTATGCTTCCTGAGATGGTGCTCAACAGATAACACAGTTGTGCAGAAAGCTGGTTTTCTTGTGGTACATTTGACAATCATAAAAAAAAAGCTGCAATGAATAAGCCACTCTTGGCAGACCTAGTTTGGAAGGCAAAAAATATATAAATACCTCTTTTCCAATGTCACCGATGTGTTCAATAATGCCCTGTATTTGTTTAGATAATTTCTTTTCTTCCTCATTTAACCTGGATCACACAAGGCAGAATCAAACAGCCAATGAGCAAACCTGGTGTCAACCAAAGCAAAAGTAATAAGGAGGAAAAACTACCTTGTAGCATTTAAATGGGCAGAGTTTATCTCTTGCTGTAATTCCCGTATGTTATCCTCAACTTCAGATACTTCAGCCTTCAATTTCATATAGAAAGAATTCAAATGAGATAGAATAATGGGAAGTTCCAAAAGAAAACTGAAGGTTCCAAAGCTAAATAAATATAAAAAAGAAACGAAAAGGGATGTCACACGTTAGTGCTGACTGCTGGAGTATATCAAATCAAATATTAATTAAAACCTAAAAATTCAAAATCCCAATATGGGGTATATGCCAGCATAGGATATATAGCTGTATTTGCCCCCCACATTCTCTATCCAATATGGTGTTTGTGTGTGTGTGTGTGTGTGTGTGGAGCAGGGGAGGAGAGCAGGTGCTGCTCACCTGTGCGTTGGGTTCCTCATGTCTAACAATTTGGACCTGGATAACACTATTAGTAAGATCAAGGATGCACTTATACATTCTGCAAGTTCATGGGCCTAGATGACACAGATTAGCATGTTTAGGGTTGCACTTGTGCAATCTGCAAGTTCATGGACCTAGATGGCACACAACAAATTTAAGGACCGCCAGTGTATTTCAATAGAAAAAAAAAATAGAAGAAAAAAATTCACCTGAGTTTGTTGCATATGCTGCAGCTCAAATTCATGAACTTGCTCCTCTAGCTGTCTTAAACGGGCATTCATTTTATTCAACACTTGTCTTCCACGAGCATGCTCTTTCTCAAGATTCATCTTCAGTTTCACAGCCTGCAACGGAACATAAATATTAAGAAGACAGCTAACAAAGTAATGGCCAATCATATCAAGTACCTAATAGGATAGATACAATTTCAATTTCAAATTTTCAGGAAAAATTTCACACAAATAAGACAGTTTTCACATAATTTTGCAACATGTAATTCTAATTTACTTCAATCTGTAATCTATTGAAGTTCTTAAATGATTCATTTATCATAGAAGATGTGGATGCTCATATAAGCACATTCAAATGGCAAAAGTAAGGAGGCAAGTGATAGATGTGAACAATATTATATGACTAGTGACTAGTGGTGAAACATGGCAACTATCCAAGACCTAAAGGTAAAGCTTAGATCATAATTCACACCAAAATGAGAAGTATAACCAGTAAACTGAAACATGTGAAGTATAGGTATTTGCAGTGTAGTGCAATTTCATATTCATAAAAGGCCATCAACATGCATACAGTATAAATCTATTAAGCACCAAGGTTGTTATTTATGATTCATGATGTGTTTAAGTAATTGTTGTAGCATCAGAAACAATGCATACAGCAAATACTGAAAGCTACTTAAGCCAACAACATACCTCGTGAATGTCATGATCCATTTTTTCTCTCATCCTCCTTGCTTCCTGTGTCTTCTCCAAAAAAGATCTAAAATTTTCTTTCTTCACAATAAATTCTTTCCTTAGTTCCTCTATAATGGCCTACAAGATAAGGAAAAATCAACTCAGTTAACAACCCATTTCCATATTTCAGACCTGGCACACCTGAACTATTAATTAAGAACACAAACTCTGCAACATGACTGCAATATCCTCAGGGAGTAGGGAAAATTGTAGCATAAACTACTGGAAGGAATGAAACTTGAACACATGGCAATTCCATTTCTACAGGTTAGTTTGTAGATGAATAAATGATGACTTCAAACTGCCATGAAATAACCAACTGCAAATATTTTAAACAAATTCAGAAGATTAATGATCTTAGCCATCATGAACTTTGGAATTATACCCTGCATTGCATATTTACAATATAGAAGCTCTACTTAGCTCACCGAAATTTCTACATAGCATTGATTGAAGTTCCATTCATTATTACAAATATCATACATGACCATTCAAACGTATTAAAGAAGTGTCCTTGAATTCATCCTTTTATCTAACAAAACTATGAGTACAATACAAGCAAACAAATTAGCAGTCTATTATGAATTTATATTTGGTAAAATGCTGACTGACAAACAAGACGTTCTTCCAGCATTACTGGTACTAACTCAACTAGACTAGAGAGTGAGTAAAGTTATGCAGTTAGATAACAAAATATATATACATCACAACATACATAGAACAGGACTGCTCTAAGAAAAATGAGACAGAACTGTTTCCATTAAAGTATCACTTACTGTATTTTGATCAATTCGTTTTTGGCATGCAGGGATACGCTCTTTGAGTTTCTCAAGCGTCTCTTCTTGCCCCCCAATCTTTTTATCAACATCATAAACCCATGCCCAAGCCAACTTTTTCTTTAAGTTTTCAATCTCGTGTGCTATTTCTTCAATATGTTCCATATTCTTTATCTTCTCCTGAATTTCATCAAGTTCTCTGAGTGATGGCCTAATTGATGCTTCCAGTTCTTCAACTATAGAGTCTGCAGTGTTCAGGTTGTCTCTTATTGTAGCAAGCAAGTCATTCACTTGTTGAAGAAGCGTAGCCTTGAAAAAGAACTGAAGCAAAACAGAAAGGTATGAACAGTAAAACCCTAGAATGAGGCCAGTTATCAGTTATATTAGGAGAGCATACAGAATGCACAGGTGCAGCACACTTTTAAACTCAACGACTGAAGCCTAATTGCTTGAGTTGGTATATTCTGAAATCTGGCCTATTGATAAGTTGAGCATTATCTTATTCATGAAACAGCAATAAGCAAATAATTCAGCAAGAATGAAAATGTCCAGGCCACTGAGAGGCACATGAATTTGCATTTGGCAATAATAGACAACTGAAAGGCACATGAGTAAGGCATAGATGTTCCATTGCATAGTTAAAAATTGCACAAAGAGTGATGTGGAACAAAAAAGTTAGATTACCTTGAACTTGTCCTTGTCATTTCCTGAATGTAAAAACTCTCTGCTTTTGTCTTGACTCATAATTACACAAGGGTTTTCAACTTCAATCTGAAAAGTCACACAGAGGCATCACAATGCAGACAACACATATCCGGTAATCACATTAAAAATAAGTACTCTAACAGAAAGGTATAAAGATGAAAACAATTAGATATCTATAGAATGAACTCATGATAATGTACCAACTTTTTCACCAAGAGCATCCATAAATATACACCATGCTTTCAAGAAACTAGAAATGGTTTATATTATCAACATCAAGGCGTGCAGAGCTCCTATATTGCTGACCAAATTTGCTACCATACCATGTTGGATGTGTGTATTGTATAGCACCATGTGCCTTAAGCCCTCAAGAGAGTGTGGCAACTATTAACTTCATTAACAACCATTCGATCTTATTTTGCCTATTTTGAACCAGTACTCCACCGAAAAACAAATCATGAAGAGGCAACCAACTACCAAGCAAGTCATAAGGACAAGAGTGTTCTAAGCAACAAGCAACTTACGTTAAAATGTTCAATTATTTCATTCAGGTCATCCTTGCGATGCGCCACCTTCCTCCCTGTTCCAATACATGCAGACATTGACAGTTGGTATAACATAAGAGTTCATGGGGAAATCTAAAAGAGCTGATTAAAAAATAAAGATATTCTCTTAGTCCTGTTTGGCAAATTCACCACAATTATCAACTGGTTAATTCATACTGTGATTTCAAATGTCAGCCCATAATTCTGGTCAAAAGCCATTGTCACATCCAAGACATACAGTGTTTCATTTCTTGCATAATAGAATTTCAGCTATCTATGATGGGAATGAAGGGTAACACATAAAAACTGGGTGCTCTGAGTATAATTAAATGGTGGGAGGGCAGAATGTCTGTGATTTAGAAGCACATAGTAAGAAGCCAACAATTTAAGAGCATGTGAATTAGGAAGTGGGTCATGATACTTGTCACAAGAAAGGTAGTGGCAACTAAGAAAGGGAGAAGGCTGATTACCAAAATGTTTGAACCACTGCCCCAACTTTGATTACAAACTGAGGACAATGGTGCTAACATTTTGGAAACAGCAAGGCCTGCAGTGCAAAGTGCAAGAAAAGAAAGGAGGGAACTCAATAACCATGAGAAGCCTCTATTGTAAAACAACCATACAAAAAAGTGCTAAACAAAGGCAGCAGTATAATTAATAATCTCAAAAACTATAATAATGCTAAAGCAAATAGCACGGACTATGAGAATGAAAACACGGCCAACAATTGACAACTTGGTGCCAGCAACTTCACCCAAAAAATGCCACTAGCAATAGAAGAGCACGATCAACAATCAGGGAGGCTAGAACAAGTACTATTACCATGTTGATCCTTCAAAACTGTAGAACTGGTTGATTCAGTAATCCTGCGTTCCAATATAATAGTGTCCCCATATACTTCAGGCTTAAACGCATCTTCCCCATGGTTATGAATATCCACAGTAATTGTTGCATAGCTGGAGTAGAAGGAAGGGGAGATTGAAAAAGTTAGACCAGATTGCTGGTTGCAAAAAGGAGACACAGAACCTTAAGTAAAGGTTGTTCGGTGAAGAACATGTGGCAGATTAAGAATTAAGAATTAAGAATCCACTATATACATGAAAACAGTCAATAAATTATATTTACGCTTGTCAGATACAATATACTGCAAATGCCTTTGAGGTTGAGAAGCATATTGGTTAGGTGTAAGGTGTAGGTGTAGGTGTGTGGCACAATATTTGCATAATCATAACTTATATCTGTATCTATTAGCCACATTGACAGACCAGAGCAAAACAGCTCAACGCAGTAAAAAAAAGTCCACATAGGTCGTTATCCCGAGAACTGATTTAACTCTTTCTTTAGAAAAATCATTAAGTACAATTAATTTTCCAGGGTTAAAAACAGAGGAGCAAAAGGGGAGAAGGCGGACGCAACCTGCAGCCGGTCTTGACGAAATCCTTGAGGGAGGCGGCGCGCTGGGTGCTCTTAGCGCGGCAGCCGAAGGCGACGCAGAGGGCCGTGAGGATGGCGCTCTTCCCGCCTGCGCCGCCGCGTCGCAGGAGAAGATATCGTCAGGAGGCACCGCGAAATGGGGAGAGGGACGGGGGTTAGGGTTTGGGAGGCGTACGTACTTCCGTTCTGGCCGGTGATGAAGTTGACATGCTCGCCGAGCTCGATGTGGAGGCTGGAGTGGCACATGAAGTTCTCCAGCCGGATGCGGGCAATCGTCCCCGCCGCCATCGCCGGCGAGGCGGCGACCACGCGACCGACGCTTCGTTTCTCTCTCTATCTCCTTGTCGTTTCTCTCTCTATCTCCTCTTCGGTGGCGGTGCAAGCTTAAACCCGAAGGTTTGCAAGCTTAAACCCGAGGGTTTTTGTTTGTGGGAAGCGGGTGCTGGGAAGAAGCCCGCCAAAACTCCCCGAAAAGCCGCGGGGTTGGATCGGCTTGCGAGAAATATATTATCTTTTGCATCCCCTGAGAAATATTCATAGCATCTCATGAGCCTTTCTAGATCCAACACTCAAGTTATAAAGGGCCTAGCATAGGGGGGCCCACGTGGCAGCCCTAGGCGATGGCCCGACGGCGGCGCAGGTGGCGGTGGCGACGTTGAAAAATGATAGTGAAAAAAGCTAACACACTTACTCACTCCGTCTCACAAATAATTGCACATTTTGACTTCTACCCTTCGTGTTTGACCGTTCGTCTTATTCAAAAAGTTTTAATAAATATTATTTATTTTGATATGACTTATTCTATCACTAGAGATAATTTCATAATGATTTATTTATTTTACTATTTGCATAAAAATTTAAATAAGATGAGCGGTCAAAAAAGAAGTACAAAAGTTAAAATGTGCGATTATTTGTGAGACGGAGGGAGTACACGTGATGGTGGAATACTTGAGGTGTTAGCACATTTGCGAAGGAGAAGAAAAGAGGCAAATTCAGGCTCAAAGTGTTGCCAGTGGGTGGAACCAAACAAGGACTTTGGGTCACCACCACACATCGGTGGTGACCGGTTGGACTCGGTCCAGAGCAATCGCGTGTGGGTGTTTATGACTTGGTCTGCCCCAATTGGTGTGCACCGCCAAGGACCGGCCGGTGCACCGATATGGGTTGTCCGACGCACTACCGCAGCTGCCACCGCAATTAACCTATGGTTCACAATTTCGGTGTTCCGCCCTAATTTCCCGAGAGGGGGTAAAACTGGAGGTGGGCATTGTTGGGTCACTTCCATGAGATTTGGAGAGCCTATAGTGCATTGCATAGTGTTGTTGCATCTTATGGCACTAGTTGAGCGTGTTGGGCTGAGCTAGCTCTTGTTAGTCTTGATGATTGTCGTCACCTAGCTGACCCAATGTTCGCGGGATTGTTGAGCAACTTTGACGATTGTTATCGGCTCCGATCGTTGGTGATTGTGAAGAAGTGTTGTGTCTTCCTCTGTAGGAGATCACGAAAGGAAACTCTAGTGGATTGCTTGTAGCTTATGGGTCCTCTATCTTATGTTGGTTGTGCGGCACCTCGTTACGGGTTAGGCGTGTGAAGTATATTAGCGTGTGAACCTTCAAATGGGTTAATCGCTACAAGGAGGACTAGCTTGCCGGCAAGCAAATCTTATCTCTATGGATTTCATTGATTGATCTCTTGTCTGGCTCAGCATATCCATTCCTATCACTTATGTATACATTCTCATATATGTGATAGTCGTTGTAGCTAGTTGAGTAGTGCAGCTTAATTTGTGGTAATTATCTTGCTAGAGTACTCATTTTTTCCTCCAAAACACAGGAAAATTATGCTTCATTATATTAAAAAGTAGAGTTTTTTTTTACAATGATTGTGGGGAATTTAGACGGCTCACAGCGACCGATCCGACGGTCATAAAGGCCGAAGGCAATGAGAGGCAATGGGAGAGAGGCAATGGGAGGTGATTGATGTGTCTATGATCGGTTGGCCATAGGTGCTAAATTGCCCCCCATCGCCTTCGAAACTGAGTGGGAGGTGATTCCAAATAAAGGAGGAGTAATTGCGTTTTTGTAGTTTATTTTTTTAATCAAGGGTAAAACGGTAACTTCATTAATGAAAAAAATAGCAAGGTCCCACGTTCGTACTTGAAGAACTCTAAAAAAAGTAATAATAAAAGGGGCTAGAACCCACACAGCACAACACACTCTTCATCATCATCAGCTACTGCCGGTAGGAAACTAATGCGCCTATGGCAGAGAAAACACGACCAAAACAGATAGGGTGCTAACCACCTAGAGCGAGGGAATCAGGGATATCCTCGAGCGGCTCGAGCCCCCGCCAAAGACCACGACCTTCTGTCATCTTCCGCTACAGCAAGAGTGCCTGCAACACTTGAGGTTGCACCATCAAAAATACAGTTTTTGCTGTGTGTCCATAAGGTCCAAGCTTTCAAGACTATGAGAGTGCTGATTCCTTTCCTTACCATGTCACTAGCAGCATTTCTCACTCTCTCCCACCATGAGTGAAAGGATGTTTATGTGGACTGCGGATAAAAAGGCTTGGATTCCAACCCGAGAAAAGAAGCAGAACCAAAATTCTCTTACAAAGACACACTAGACTAAGAGGTGATCAATAGTTTCTGCAGCCTGATCACACAAAGGGCAGTGCTCAGGATGAGGGAGTCCACAGTGTGCAAGGCGATCTGTTGTCAACATCGGTTGTGAGCCACCAACCAAACAAAGAAGCGGCATTTGGGCGGTGCCGAGTCTTCCAAATCCTTTCACTTGCTAGATTACTCACTGGTCGTAGAATAGTGTTATAGCTGTTGTTTGATACATAAAGTTCATAGTCAATAGCATTTGGCAGGTCCACCAGTGCTAATTTGCAATTTATAGCCTTGTTGTTGTCTAACCATTTGTTTAGTGATTTGTAGATTTTTAATTAGACTATTCACCCCCTCAAGGATGGTAACCTGCTGCAGGATGACAAGAGGGATAATCAAGAAGATTGAGGACAGTAATTGTTTACATTTCCCTTAGTTTGTTCTTGTGTAAGTCGTCCAATGTTGGCGCAGTTAGCTTTGTAGGGTAGTTGTTTAGTATCTTCCTGCAACTCTCTTGTTATCTTTCTGAAACTGAAACTCTTTGTACGAATTGTTATTTGTTGCTATATATCAATGAAGATGGGGAGATTCCTCGTTTCAAAAAATCTCTTTGCATAAGAAAAAAAAACTGTGTTTCTCTTATTATTAGTTTCTTCATAACACTCTTTTTATCTTAAACTTCAAAGCTAATGTCCACTAACCTATTTTCCGGTCTATCCTTGTGCCACATCATCACTGACGGAACTAGGGGGGGCCCCCAACATGGTGTCCGACCTCCCCAACATATATGTATGTATACATCCGTAGGTTATATATGTATGTATACATGCAACCCGTTTCTTCATTTCTAGCAAGTTTCTTCATGTAATCTGAAAGAAAGAAGCTAGCAAGCAAAGTATACGTCCATGCATGAAGCAAAGTATATATACGTCCATTTATGCACGCATGTGTGGTTTATGACATGCAAATAGAAAGTTCAGCCATATACTAGCACAGTTGGCAGTTTACTAGTAAAAAAACGTTGAAAATCTATTAATATATATGTTTGTTGTATAGATTTATCATATTCAAGACGTTGTACGGCCCCCGGCCTTAATCAGATGTTCTGGTTCCGTCACTGCATATCATCCGCTTGCGTCATCAGTACTTCAAGAGTCCTCCTGCCATTCATTTGCATCCCTCGAGAATTTACACGGCATAAAGTCGAGTGGTCGCCTGGCCTTTATAATTCCAATCCACTAAATAGCACGAGCACACGTTTCTCTTTTGCTTGCTAGAATTCTACTGCTAATTTGGAGTGGGTTACCTCCCGATGAAAACAGTCTACGTGAAACAAGTTACCCGTATTAATTTTTTTTTTCAAAATAGTGTGTCTAATGTAATTTCTGAGTTTGTTTAATAAGCATATATTACTTACGTTTCCAAATTATACTTAACTTTAAATACTTTATGCACCATAATAATAATCATGAGAGGAATAATATCGCTAATTTCCATAGAAACACATGTCAAATCTATAGCTGATTCCCGCAGCAACGCGCGGGGAATCCATCTAGTTAGCTGAAACATTTCTTCCATTCTCTACCACTTCCATCAAGGTTGTACCTCTTGCACGGTTGGCCGGTTTGTCAGGTTCGCCTCATCGTAATAGCCCGACGCTGCTAGCTGCAGATAAGCCTCCGGCTCCAGGACCAGGACAAACATTCAATTCAAACAGATATGCTAAAATAATTAGCTAAATTATACCGTTAATAACTATTCTGTGAAATATAGAACTCCATAAAAAAGAAAAGTTCTCCAATAAATTTGATATTTTTCATCTTCTATATCAAAAAGTTGTCACGTCACCAACAAAAAGTTTAAGCGAGATAGGCAATGCACTTATACATATTTCAACACCCCAACTCACATACAACTAGAGAGAGGTGCAAACATGAAAATAAAAGGGCGAAGGACTTAAGTTGCCTCTACCAGGATTCGAACACTAAAACTCTTACTTTGATAAATGTTAAGTTGCATGCAACAACCAGTTCAACCCAATAGCTTAAACGATTGGGAAGAGGTGGACGATGCACTTATACACAATTCAACATAACCTAACTCCCTCTATTTCGCGTAACTAGATATACTATATATACAAGTGCATAACAAAATCTAAATATCCATAAAAGGCCAAAATATCTTATAATTTACACTAAAGGAACTACAACGCACGAATACTTAAACATATGCTTAAGGTGAAAGAATAAATAAACATCTATTCCAGAGCCTTTAACCCAAATTGGGGTTTGTTCACCGTCGCTTAGAGAGCTAAGCATCAAAAGTTACAATGTAGACCTAGCAATGGATCCAAATGCAACAAAGAACTAAGAAAAATCCAAATATATGAAGTCAATATGTCCAGTTTAATCTACACCGAGAACTAATCCAATCCAATTCATTCACTCAAAGTCCAAGGCTCATCCAACTATCCATGGACAATAACATTAACAAAATATTGGTGTGCTTTCTCCCAATATTATGTCTATCGTCTCCGATGAGCCTTGAACTTTGGGTGAACCGATTGGATTGGATAGTTCTCGTTGAAGTTAGAATAAATTGGACTTCCATGTACTTTGAGTGAAGTGGAAGAGCTGCATTAGCTCTCCCGTGACTTCATATATTTGGATTTCTCTTGGTTCTCAGTTGGATTTGGATCCATTGCTGACCATGGGGAATGACATTGGCGGCGCTCAGCTCATTCTAGATCACCAGCACCTATATGTGTTTGAGGAACAGGTCGGTTCGAACCACCGGTTTGCTTGTCCTGCAACAATAACTTCCAGTTCGCGCACGTGTTGTCAAACCTCCTCACCTGGACACTCAAGCAAGAATGACAAGACCAAGGTCCCTGGTGGACTGTCGTCTATCCATGTCCACCAGAACACCACCAATAGTCCAGCGCCGATATGCTCATATGCAGCACTCATCCTGCTTGTTCTGCCAAACGCAGGCGCGGTCATAAGCGTCGTGCTTGATAAGGCGCATGACCTTCCACCTTGCGGTGCGGAAGGCATTCTTGAGCACAGTGCAGACGACTAGGCAAGTAATACTTTGTCGATCACAGTCCAATGAATTTTGATTACATCCAACTTTAGTTTTAGACCTTTTCTTTAAAGAGAGGAAATAGCATTGCCGTAGATATTATTAGAAGAAATAAATAGACCCAATTTTCGAGGTAAAAAATAAACTGAACAAGCACTCGGCTAAAACAACCCAACAAAACTAGTTTTGGATCTCACCTGAACGCACATCCTAAGTCCAAATAGATCCGGCCCAAGAAATCAACCAAGAAAATGTCCAATTGGGCATTCGATGATCTAAAAGTCTAGTGAAACACGAATGTAGACAATATAATTAATGGAAAATTTAACAACACTTATCTGGTATCATAAATAAATATTATGATTTTATTTTATAATATAAATTTGGTTAAACTTAAAATATTTTGACTCTACAAGAAAGTTGAAATGACTTAATTTGAGATGAAGGGAAATCGTTTTTTTTTTGGAGGCTGGATCTGAGCCCTGCACACCGTCACATGTGCAAGAGAGGATTGTTGTGGGCTAGGGTTTCATTTACAGCCACAGTTTGTTCATTTAAAGGCCCAACTATTTCAAGACATGCATTAACTATACAAAACTGCCGATGCTGCCAAGGGACAAGCTTTTGAGTCTTGGCCAGACCATGCTTAACTACATCTCAAAATGAGCTATGTACATCTCAAAACCGCATGTCCAAGGCTCTCTGATCTGAGGCTTCATTCCCTAGGGCCATGGGTACTCAACACGTCAACCGCGAGGGGCAGCCATTTGCTGCTTCTTGATCCTATCCCCAGCCTTCACCATGCTGAGCAAAAGATAACGAATGCGAAATTACAAGACAGAATGGACCTCAAAAGAACTGTGGTTATGCTGAGGTTATATTGACAAACCTGATATCATGAGGGGTTATAAATATCCACTGAGACCCTTGTGCAACAGCAAATTCTACTAGGGTGTCTAAGCTTATTTTGCGGCTTACTGCGTCCTGCCAAATTCATAGGCCGCCAGTTACCAAGTCTGTTCTATTATTAAATGGAAAAAGATAATGGCAAAAGTCAGATGATTGCTCACCATGAATACATCAAACTCATCCATGGCCCTAAATGGTGCTTCTGTCATTCCATGAAGAGATAAGGTGAAGCAAAGGGTTGAGAAAGATCGTTCACCAAAGAATGACAGCGTTCAATCAAATAACACTAAACACATGTATTTCTTTACCAATGGAATAAACAAAACTTGATTAGTTAACTAGACTATTGGAAGCTGCAACTACCTGAAAAAAAGGTTGAGGCAATCAAATAACACCAAAAAACAAAAAAAAATCATGTATTTCTTTACCAATGTCCTAAAAGAATAAACAAAACTTGATTAGTTAACTAGACTATCTTGGAGTTTGTGATATGATGGAAGCTGCAACTACCTGAAAGTCCTCCATTGTCGGTGCCAATAGATGAACATAAGGACAAAAAGGAAGCTACCATTGACGGAGAGAGACTTCTATTATGCATAGGTGGGGGACTATTCGAAGGAGGTAAACAAATTTTGTTCATGCTATGAGAAAATTGAGCGTAGGAATGCTAGTGGATGCACTATCCAAGACATGGTATGTTTTCGTAGTTGGTTCTTTCATTTATTTTCCAAGATTTGTTCTATTGTCAAGATATAAACATTTAAAATATTTTCTCTAATGGTATCACGAGACGCATCTTGAGGCATTGTCACCTACGGAGAACACCATAAACATTTGACTTAGACTGGTTCAAAACCAAACATGTACGCGCATTTAGATAAACATTAGAAGGAAATGATGTGAAAGTAACTCACCTCAACAGACAGAACTTCGTTCTTATAGTCTACATTGATGTACCCACTAATACCTTTCTTTCCCAGGTGCTCATTGAACCTTCCATACGTGGTAAGGGAGCAAGACTCAGGGATAATCATATTCCATGATTGATAGGAAGATTTGGAAGGAAATTTGGTGATGAGCATAGCAACGAACTTACAGCCACGTAAGCTGACGCTTCAAAAGACCGGCATTTCTCTGGAATTTCTTCCATCGCAAGTCCAATGCCTTTTGACATGCCTATAGAGCAATGAATTTGGCAAAAAAAGATCCATTTTGAGTGCATACACATGAACTAGTATATCTAACACCATTATCATTTCTTTATCCAAATTGGCTTGAGAGCTGTCAGTCATTATTATTACTAAAATGCGCCCACAAATCAATACTAAAACATTCCACAAGTCATGCAGATTTCCCTTGCATATTGTATGTATCCACAACTAAAAATGATAAGTTGTTTTCAAATCACAACCCTTACCTGTTGATGGGGGAAAAAAATCAAGCAAGCCTTTTAAAACCATGTGCATCTAGAAAGAATGAAGATATCAGGAAAATGGCTCGGAACTTACATTTAATTTGTCCCTAAAACCTGCATACATTTGTTGTTTTCTCAAGATCTTCTGTCCCTTTTTGTCATGCAGTGCTCTCAGATCATCAATGATTTCAGTATATCTGCACAAATATTTTTTACGAGACAGTATTAGAACTCATTGTTTATATATTATGGACATACACAAACAATTGGTCAGACCTTCTGCTTTCTTGCTGAAATTTCTGGTTTAATTTATGAATATGACCACTTAATTGTTCTGCGGATCCATCAACACCCCCAAGAGCTTCCACTTCACTCTCCGCACAGATTGTTGAAGCCTTCTCAAAATTCACCTACAAAAGAATATACAGTCAATACTGGACATTGAGTCAAATAAATCCCTCCATCCAACTGAAATTTGAAGCATAGTGGTACTTCAGCCACATGGAAAATTTGGTGTCTAGCAGCTAGAAATTCTTAACAGCTTTTCCAAATGTCTTCCAACGTCTGTACTATGCATCCAAAATGACCACATGACTGTCATATAAATCTCTATTTTTCTTTTTACAAATGCAATATAAGTTGCTGCTTTCAGAATTTACAACAATAGATTTCAAGTACAACCGATCTTCTATGCACCAAAATATCATGCCTGTAATGTTTAAAACAATCATCACAAAATCATGTACGAAGTACAGCTAAAGTTAGTGTAGCCGCAACAATTCAGTTTGAAATTCATCTTTGATGTTGGGATTCAAAAAACACAAGTACCACTGTCATTACATGATGAACAGTACCCGACTACTTGTCTATTTTGTTTCTTGATATCTATGATGAATTTCAAACTGAACTGTTGCAGCTATACTTAACTTTATTTGTACTACATACATGATTTTTTGAAACATGACAACATGGTATCTAGGTAACAAGGCACCAAATCTGCACTCGAAGGGAAAGAGGGGGTTTGAACAAAGAAGCCATTTACACAGCAATAACCTGATGAAGCTGTTGGAGACGTGTCAACTCTGATTGAGCCGTTGTAATAAGACCTAAAACCTTTGTCTCCATAACATGTTCATAGTGGGCCTTCTTCTGAAAAGGTTAAAAAAAAATACAATGTAGTACCAAGGACAGTATGCCATGTAGCATGTTGCAAGATAGGTGTTACTGTGTTAGAACAGTAACACACTTTTGCATTTAATAGCACTACCCTGACAAGAGTTGCAAAAGCAGGGCATTTTTCAGGTGACAGCAAGAGTTGAGTGATATAAGGAGCGGAAAAGCAACTCTTATTTCTGGAGAACCAAATATTTAAATGCAACAAATTGAAACCATATGCTTTCACATAGCCCCTCTGCAATATCATCAAGCTGCAAAACCTGAGAAACCAACACAGCACACCTTTATCTAAGATTCAAGGAAATGATGTATTGCAACGGAAGAAATGCCATCTCTTAGATCAGCAATGGCTGCAGGGCAAGCAGCCACTACAACTGCAGCGGTTTTCTTAATCGTCCCAACGTCACGTATGCAAACAAAGAGACCGATGCCAGACTCTTATATAAGAACATGCACACAGCTTGTGACCTGATCTCTCCTTGCTAATTCTTGCCTATCCACTCTAGCATCACCGCCTCGTTCATCTGGGTCATGAAGTCCTGTCTAAGTTAGCAATCAACTCTATCATACTTCTGTGTCATGCATGTCCATTGGATCGGCATGTACACCTTCCATTTTCTATGCCAGTAATAATATTTTTGACCTTATTTATCATGATCCATGGATCTTGCTGGTCGTCAATGTCACCGGTTACAAATACTACTTCGTCACTCTAGATGACTGCTTGCATCATCTTTGGACGTTCCCCTATGGCTCAAATCTGACATCTTTTTCGCTTGATAACTCCCTGCCTCCACTCACTCCGGCACCACCATCAAAGGCACCAATGTGATAATGGCCAGTTCAACAATACCAGCTTGTCGCTCTGGCTTGATGGCCTCCAGCGCCCGCCACCACGTGGGAGCTAGCGGATTTTCCCGCTGGCCACCACGCCATCATCCTTAAGTGTACAAGCTCAACAAGGATGAGGATGGAGTGGTGATCAAGCACAAGGCCCGCCTTGTGGCACGCGGGTTCGTTCAGCAGGAGGGAGTCAACTTCGATGACGCCTTCGCGCCCGTTGCGCGGATGGAGTCCGTTCGTCTCCTCGCGCTAGCTGCCCAGGAGGGATGGCGTGCACCACATGGACATCAAGTCCGCCTTCCTCAACGATGATCTGAAGGAGGAGGTCTACGTCCGCAAACCACCGGAATTCGTCATCCCCGGCAAGGAGAACAAGGTTCTCCGCCTTCGCAAGGCCCTCTACGGCTTGCGCAGGCACCACGAGCATGGAACGTCAAGCTGGACCCCACTCTCAAGAAGATGGGGTTTCAGCAGAGCCCTCACGAGGCTGCTGTGTACAGACGGGGCAAGGGAGGCAACGCCGTGCTGGTGGGCATCTACGTCGAACACTTGGTGATCACCGGCACCAAGGAAGAAGAGGTGAAGCGTTCAAGGCTACACCAAGTGCATCGTCGAGATGGGCGGCCTCACCGGCTGCAACCCAGCCCTCACTCCCATGGAGGAGAGGCTGAAGCTGAACCGTGACAGTACAGCGAAGGAGGTTGACGACACGGAGTACTGACACCTTGTGGGCAGCCTTCGCTACCTCGTCCACACGTGGCCGGACCTGGCGTTCGCCGTTGGCGACCGACGCTGGAGCATCAGCAGGCTGTCAAGAGGATCCTACGCTACACCTAGGGCACCTCCGACTACGGCTTGCACTACCCAAGGTGCCACGGCGTGGAGCACTTCATCAGGTACAGCGACAGCGACCTTGCCGGCGACATTGACAACAGCAAGAGCACCACCGGGACACTGTTCTTCCTTCACAAGTGCCTCGCAAGCTAGTAGTCGGTCAAGCACTAGGTGGTGGTCTTGTCCAGCTGTGAGACGGAGTACATCGCTGCTACTGCCGCTTTGACACAAGCTCTGTGGCTGTGGAGCTCAGGGTGGACAGCAAGTCCGCCTTGGCCTTGGCGAAGAACCCCGTCTTCCATGAGCGCAATAAGCATATCCGCATTAAGTACCACTTCATCCAAAGCTGCTTGGAAGAGGGAAGCATCAAGGCCAACTACATCAACACCCAGGATCAGGCCGCGGACTTCCTCACTAAGTCCCTTGGGTGGGTCAAGTTCTAGGAGACGCGCGCCAGGACTAGGATGGTTCAAATTCCCCAGAACGCACCGCACAAGACTTAGGGGGAGATTGATAGACCTCTATAAGTCAGTGCTTATCTTAGGAGTAGTTGAGGTGCTTTGTCACCATCCTTATCTTTTCCTAGCATCTATCTAGCATCTACTTTAGTAGTTGGAATATGTTGTAATCCTTTCCTTCAGGACCAAGGGAGCTACCCTATATGTACCTAATCTTGCCATGGTTGGTCGCAAGGCTAATGGAATGAAAATTGCATAGACTGCATTAAGACATGGATGTAGGAACTAAAATAATAATAAAGTCATATGTGCATGTGAATGAGGAAATGGGATGCAATAAGATGGTGATGATAAGGAAATGATTATGAGGGTACTTGGTGAACATCTACTTCTACAATACTGGAAACTTCTTGAAGGAAAGACTTGGCTACTCTTTTTCTTCTTTTTCTTTTCTTTTCTTTTTTTTCTTTTTTTTTTTTTTAGAGCAACCAATCCTCTGGAAAACGAAACTTTAACAACGGGAGTGTATAACTTGAAATGGATAATATTTGGAGCTTTTATGTAGGCAATTGGAACGGTGATGATTATTTCTAGATGGTTTAAACTGAGAATGTGTATGTGGATGGATCCAGGGAGCTAGGAAAGCGGCATAAGTGCGTATCTCAATATATGGTGGATATGGATCTATATGTAGGTGGTACTTCTAGGGACAGAAGGATGTAGTATTTATAAAATGTCGAGGAAGTAGCATAGATCAATGGATGGAGAGCACATAGTATTGACTTTAACCGCATGACTTCATATGGGTCCACAAAAGATAACCACACTCAATGCCTATAAAGACTACACTCAATGCCTACAAAAAATGATCTATATAAATAGATGGTTTTCCTGATCTAGTAAGCATGAATATATGGCTGTGGTAGGAATTTAAACTCTCATCATAAAGGAACTCATCTGGCAGAATTTAATATTTTCAAAGATAAATTCTCCCAGCGGCTCAAAACCTTCCCATATCATATCCACCAACTACCTAGACTTAGATCAAGCATTCGCTACCCACAAGTTTCGGGTTCGGAGCAAATCTCAAATCTAAACGGTTGTGTCTAAAACTTGGGAGAGTGCAAGGTTGAAAACTAGGTACTTGAAAGGGAATTACGGGCAGAGCAACTATTCATCTCCATGTAGAGTTTATTCTACGGGATAACTTAAAGACAGATTGCAAGAGCTCTCCATAAGATAAATAAGGAAATCTTTACGGGTTTCTAAGGTTATGCATCTTTTTTTAGTTGTTTAGCAAGCTCTATAAATAAATAGACAAGTTGGAACACTTAGCTTGATGAGTCTACGGGATGGTGCAGTGAAAGTTCTCTTGGAGGTTGAGGGCAGCACTTGACAGGAGACTCGGACATCCACCACTGTTAGTTCTTGATCTTGCTCAAATAGACAACAAAGCTTGTGGAGTCGATTAAAGTGTTTTAAAATCTAAGCCTTTCTTAAATGTCTTAACTCAAATGTCTTAACGGGATCACAAGAAATATTTTTATCTTTTTATAATAAAGGATGCAAACAGAGAAAATAAAATATCTTGAAAAATTATTTTTATGCCACCACAATGAATGATTATTCACATGGGGCTTAGTAGTTTTTTGGATGCAAAATGCAGAAATCTTTATTTTCTTTTTTCTAGTGCAAATAGATAGTAAAGCGAAGATGCAATTAAGATGCTATCTTCTTGGAAAGGAAATTTGTTACCTCCTTGGCGAGGGTTTAGTGATTTGCTTGACTTCTTGTCATGTTCACTCCTTCTCATCATTTGATCCCAAAGGTAGAGACCTTTGTCTTGAGATGGTTCTAAGTCAATTGTCACTTTATTTTTGTGATTTTAGATGCTTCTAGTGGTCCTTTAGAGTTTGCCTTGCTTGTGACCTCTCTCCTTGAGCATCTTGCTTTTTTATGCATAGACCTTGTTTCATTGTTTCTTCTCAACGTGCCGAGCGACGGAGGCTTGAAAGAGGAAGAGCATTGCTTGGATCATTGTTTGAAGAGTCATCGGCCTTCCTCCCCCAAGCTTGACCTTGTTGTCGCTCGCCACATGAAACCAAATATGAGTGTTGAGTTATCCCTCAGAGTGTGTTGTACTCCTATGTCCTTAGACCCTTTTGTTTGTCCTCGTTCTTAAGCCTTTATTTGTCGAGAGGGATTTTTGATTATAGGTCCATTGAGCAAAGATCTCTCCCTTGCATCTCGCCTTCGTTTTCTTGTCCCAATCCAGATGAGCGTACAGACAGTTGCATGATCTTCTTTCGTCAACCATTCTTGATTTTCATTGAGTCTTGGTTGACGCATTGATGTTCGTTGGAGATGTTGACTCGAGTTCTTCCTTGATGGTCTTTGTCTTCTAGCGAGCATGGCGAAGAGTTATACGCCATCCGTCTTGATGATCAAGGTAGGAGCTTCTTTAGTATATGCGAGGCTTCATCTCAATGGCTTAGGGACATCATCTTGCAACCATAGTCATGGTCCTTCAAGGCTTGGTCGGTGGTCAACCCTTGATAATGATTGGTTGACACAAGGATGCATGCCATTCCATCCTTGTCCTTCTCAGCCGACATGCAAGATGGTGTCTTCGGAGTTGCTCATAGCTTGTCGCCTTAATCCACTTCTTTGAGTGAGTTCAAGATGTTGATGCTTCTTGTGGCACTCTTGTCTTTCTCTTTGTTCCATTACTGAAGTGGCAAATTCGCAGGTGATGCCAATCCACGAATAGGAGATCATAAGTTCTTTCTGCAAAATATTAGGGGACACATGTCCGAAGGATTGCAATTTTCAATTCCCCCAAACTATGGGCTATTATCCACTATCTATTTTAGAATTTCATCTATGCTAATAAAGAGATGATTTTTTGAGTTACTTTAGCATAGACTTTATTTATCATGTTTTCTAACTGACTCTTTTTTTTGGCACGCTAACATGGTTCAAGGCAAAGTTAACTTGCAACAAAGACAATGTGAATGATATTTGATACTTACAATTCTTCCTTGAACAATGGATGAGTTGTGTCTTTTGTGTGAAGTTGTTGGAATTCATCCATATGCCTTGCTTCATCTCTGAAGTGTGTTCATCTCTTGACTTACCCAAATTGGATTTGAGAGTTTTGCGGGGGTTAGTCCAACAAAATAACCAATATCTACTAAAGCACATTTTAGTTCAATAACCAAACTAGACTCCATGTCTAATTTAATTAAGGAAGGTATTTAACCTAAGCACCACGCTTAATTTAAAAACCTTTGGAGGTATGCGTAACACTTCCAAACCAAAGCATACTATAGCAAACAAAGGTGACATGAAAGCACTATAGAGATTTACTCAAATGGAGATGAAAAAGCATGATCATTGGTGAGGGTTTTTTTTTTTTAGATGCAAAACACATGGATGAATCTAAGAAACCAAACATGCAATGGATAAGCGAACATAAACAAGCTAAACGGTAGTGGATGCATGAATTGTTAAAAGTAAACATGCAGTGGGGTGCAAGAATTTAAATGATAACTACTCATAATTTTAAAGTCCATGAGCAAGACTATCTCACCATTCTTGATCATAGTTACCATGACTCACATAATGAAATTTGTGAGTGGTGCAACATCTATGTTCATCACTTGTGAAGTGATTTGAAATTCTTGTGACGACGACCTTTTGTACATTGTCAGGAGGTGGGGGTTCCAATGTTGATCAATGTTGAATGTACTTTAGTAGTTGGAATATGTTGTAATCCTTTCCTTCAGGACCAAGGGAGCTACCCTATATGTACCTAATCTTGCCATGGTTGGTCGCAAGGCTAATGGAATGAAAAAACTAGCCCCAAATCTGTGATTTGTGCCAACATTCAAGGCGCTCTGTCAAAAACGGTTTGTGCTGCCTCTCCGCACTGCCTACCCATCCGTATCACCATCGACTACATAGAGGCATTCCAGGAGCGACTTGCCTAAGCCAATGTTTGACGCCATGGCAATAGGCACGACTCTTCACCGACGGCCTCCCCCCCAAAAATATCCAGGTTGCCGTGGAGTTCCACCACCTAGCGTGCCATCAAGCGCCACAACCCACCTCCAACAGTGGCGGCGCCAGCCCCGCCCGTAGTGGCCCTTCCGTCATTTGTCTCCGGCTGATCTTGCTAAACATCATCACCAGGGCCTCTGCTATAACTACGATGAAGATGCCGAGACAGACAATGAACCGACAACGACCGCAGGATCCACCCCACCAGGGGCAACTAAGAGGTTCTCACCCTCCTTGACTCTGGCTCAACTCATGACTTTGTCCATAGTGCTCGAGGTGACATTCTTATGCACACTAGGACCCATCCTATGGGATTTTGATGACTTGTGCAATGGCGTTCTTGTGCCAGCTAGCGCGGCTTGGGTTCTCCATATGTTGATCTACCGAGATAACTGCGCCCACACGAGGTGCGTGACGCCAAGATGGCCATGCTAGACCGTCTTCTTGCCTCCGTTAAAGATCTCATTGTTTCTTCAACTCACCATTGACTACCGCATCCACCTCCACTCCAACACTGAGCCCATCGTCGTCTGACCATACAAGTACCCCAAGCTCTAGAAGTACAAAATTGGAGTCGTAGTGCATCGCAGTGCTCGAGTAAGCCATCATCTGCCCTAGCACCTCGGCGTTCTTCGCCCCCGTCCTCCTTGTCAAGCAGCAAGACACATCCTGGCCCTTCTGCATGGATTACCACGCTCACAACGAGCACACGATGAAGGATAAATTCCAAATACCCATGGTAGAAGAGCTCCTCGACGAACTCCACCCCGTGCCCGCTTCACCAAGCTAGACTAGCACTCCGACTATCACCAAATTCACATCCACCCCGACGACATTGGAAGACCTTCCAGACACACCATGGTCATTTTCTTAGGAGAGTTTTATGTAAGCTTAGCTACAAGTTTTTTAGGATTAAGTCTACCAAGCCTAAAACACTCAATTAGTACTAGTTGGAGATTGAGTTCAATATCTCCCACTGCCCCTCTCGCACACACGCTCTTGCTCTCGACGTCGAGCACGGCGTCACAGCCTCGCCATTGTGCAATCACGCGTCGGCCTCCCTTCAACCATCCCTAGCACCTATCGTAGCAACTCAGAGTTCGAACATCATTCAACATCAGAGTATGTCCTCCCCCTCCATTCAATGGCGGAGCGTGAGGCAAAACTTAGCAGGGGCCAATTTTCCTAAGGGCATGTTCAATCCCGTTCAGTAAGCCTGTAAAACCCCGTATACTGATTTGTTCGGTTATACACATCCCCACCTGGAAAGCCCGATTATAAGTTCCCACCCTGCCAGAAATCAAACCACTACTCCGGAGTCGTGGAACAAATCCTGGCGGAGGCGAGCACGATGGCTGCAGCCCTAGGTCCCCACGACAGCCTTCACACGAGATCTTGCATGAGCCCCTACTCGCGCACATAACCTGGCTCAATCCTTCCTTGGACTGGATCCACTCAGGGAGTTAATCCCTTGCAACCGAACATAGCCTAAATGCGAAACTATGCAGTTGTAAATTGTACGTGTTAATAATTAGGTGATTAGCAAAGGATCTCAAAATACAATAATAAAATCTACCAGAACTTATCTCATATACCACTCAAATAGCTTCATCTAGAATATGTACTAATAGACATGGATTAAAGATGCAAGCAAAAATAAATGCAACAACAAGGAAAGACAAATAGCCTACACCGTGGAGCGTGTGGCCAGAGAATGCTAATTCAAAAGAACTGCAGACTATATCCTGGTTTAGATTAGATAGACATCTAAACGAACTAATGGGGTCACCTAGAAAACATGTGATGACAAACAACCCAATAAGGTCTTCAGGTTTTTCATCCTGACAATGAGGGGAACAGAGCCCAGTATGGCCTATTTATGGCTCTACCAATGCCTCCGGTATCCATTCCACACACTGTCAGACATCTGTCATTGTCAGGTTCATGAGCAAATTCATGGAGCGACCCACCAAGGAGCACATGCATGGCAGCCGTCAAGAGGATTTTCTGTTACTCTGCCAGCACACTCCATTTCAACCTCCTACACCTAGCAGGAACACTGAAGGTGAGGCTGGCAGCTACAGCAACAGCTACACATCATTGGCATCAGCATGAAGAGCACTTTAAGCTTGATGTTCTTCTTCGGCCACAGCTTATATAGTAAGGTAATCTGTGAACAGGGGCCTACAGCTCTGACTTCTTGTGAGGGAGTGTAAGAATAAACCTTGACACCTACTCCCTCTGTTCTTGTTCAGTCAGTGTGAGTCCGCTGGTTTGCTTTCGTTGCTGTCAGTTGTCACTTAATTGAGTTGAGGTTTGGTTTCTGTTAGGAGTCAGAGGAGTTAGCCTCTCATGCACCAGGTTGTTTGTCATCCACTCAGTTTTATCTACTTCTATAATCAAGAACCGAAAATGAGACAGCTTTCAGCAGCACAAAATCAGAGTGTCCAGTGTGTGTTCGCTGTGTCCAATCTCAGTTCTGCAGGGCGCTTTGTCAGCAAGGGTTTGAAACCTACTCCCTCCGTCCCTAAATAAGTGTCGCCGTGGGTTTCCTTGCCAGGTGAGATATGCTTTTTGACCAACTTTGCCAGACTTGTGGCAGCTAAATTGTTAACTGATAACCAAATCTCATAAAACCAACACGAAAGCACACAAACTATTACTTGTTAGAATAAGAGAAACACACCTGCTCAGCATCATCTATTTTTTCTGCAACAAGCTGCAATTCACTCTCAGCATCACTAATAGATCCCGTTTCAGCACGTGACTCTGGAATAGTGTTTTTAGCATTTAGTATACATATAGAAAGAATTTACCACAGGGACTGGGATTTAATTGTTCATTCATTCAATCCTGTACCATGCTTTTACATGAATAATATCTTTGCTTCCGCTGGAACATAGCAGAAACAAGTTTTCACTCCGAAGTTTTGCCGTTAAACTATTATTCAGAACAAAATTATAGAAACATAGCAGAAACAAGTTGGCAATCTATGTTTTCTTTGCAGGTCAAAATAAAGACTGATGGAACAGATATACAATGGTTTTCAGACAATTTTAAGAAAGATTAAAAAATAACTTGTTCTGCAATCGAAATATTAAATAGAATGTTATGTTTAGAAAAATAAACAAAGCAAGAAAAACTGCAGTAAACAAACTGAGAAGGCCCAAAATTTGTGTGTGCATCATTTCATCTCTTAAGAAAGACCTGTATCCCATGGGTCCCATTTTACAAGTACATGGTGTGTCGCCAAAGAAGGGCCCGCGACGTCGGCGAGCCGCAGCAGGCGCACACGGCGCGCATGAGGAGTCCGCGGAAGAGAATAGTGGCTAGATTGATATGCCTGTGAGTTTAGGAGAGTTTGTTCCTTAATTGGTTATTTCCTAAATTAGTTGTTGCCGAGTCGGTTAGGCCAATGGCCTATTTATCTTGTACCCTGTGAGACAATTGCTATTAAGATATTATTCATCTAATCTCTCTCTCTCTCTCTCTCTCTCCAAAACAACTAAGCCTACGGCGGAGGAATAAACCTCGCCGGAGAAGACGGATCGCGGCTATGAGCTGCCATCGCGGACGCCAACGTCGAAGCCCTGGCCAAGGCCGGCGTGGCCCTGCAAGCCACCGCGGACGCCAACGCCAAGGTGCTGGACGCCAACACCAAAGCCATCGCTGCCATCACCTCCGACCGGTCATCTTAGTCCGGCCCCAAGCCGTTCTCCGGCGAGCACCACCAAGCACCACCAGGATCGGCTGCCAAAGTTAAGATGGACTTCCAAAGTACGACGGCAAGTCCGACCCGCTTGCTTTCATCAACCGCTGCGAGTCGTACTTCTTCCAACAACGGATCATGGAGGAGGAAAAGACGTGGATGGCCTCCTACAACCTCGTCGACGTCACCTAGATGTGGTATATCCAAGTCCAAATGGACGAGGGTATCCCGTTCTGGCGCCTCATCAAGGAGCTCATCAATCTGCGCTATGGGCCGCCCCTCCGCTCTGGCCCCCTCTTCGAGCTCGTGGATCGCTCACCAGCACGGTCGAGGAGTACCAGGACCGGTTCCAAGCACTTTTCCCCCGGGCTGGCCACCTCGGCGAAGCTCAGCGCGTGCAGCTGTTCACGGGCGGCCTCCTCCCTCCGCTCAGCCTCGACGTGCAGGTCCACAATCCGCAGTCCCTTGCGACTGCCATGAGTCTTGCCCGCAAGATGGACCCGTAGGAACAGTGCACGGTGGCTTCTGCGCCCCTGTCCAAGACTGCGCTGCGTGCCCTGCTGCAAGCGCCAGCACCGCGCCCCGCGCTGCCCCTTCCGTAGCCCTCCAAGCCGGTCACGCCCAATGTAACCATCAAGGGCCGGCCGGTGAAGCGGCTCAACCAGGCAGAGCAGGACGAGCGTCGTCGCCTCAGCTTGTGTTTCAACCGCGACGAACGGTACAGCCGCAGCCACAACAAGGTGTGCAAGCGCGTGTTCTTGTTGGACAGCGCGGTGGACGACAATGACGTCGACGCGGCGGCGGCCGAGGACGCGCCGTCTTGGACGAGCGCCGCCACCTCAGCTTGTGTTTCAACCGCGACGAACGGTACAGCCGCGGCCACACCAAGGTGTGCAAGCGCCTGTTCTTGTTGGACAGCGCGGTGGATGACGACGACGACGACGTCGACGCGGTGGCGGCCGAGGACGCGCCGTCCACTGAGGCGCTGGTCTTTTCCCTCCTCGTAGTCACATGCGTTCCCTTCGCCGACACGATACAGGTCAAGGTGTCGGTGGGCACGACGACTCCCACCGCCCTCCCCGACAGCGACTCCACCTACAACTTCATCGCCGAGGAAGCGGCGAGGCGCACTGGGCTGCCGGTCTAGCCCCGTCCCCGTCTGATAGCGATGGCGGCGAATGGTGAGAAGATCGCCTGCCCTGGCGTGATCCGGCGCGCTCCACTCTCCATCAACAGTACACCATTCACCATCGATCTCTTTTTTTTTTGAGAAACTTCACCATCGATCTCTTTGTGATGCCATTTCTAGGTTATGATGTGGTTTTGGGCACCCAATGGATGGCGACCTCGGGCCCCATCGTCTGGGATTTCACGGAGCGCTCCCTCTTCTTCCAGTACCACAGACGCGCCTTCTGTTGGTCAGGCGTGCCGCCGGCTCCCTAGCCGCGCCTCCGCGCCACGCCCGCGGCTAGCCAGTCCCTCCTTGACGAGCTCCTGGCCGCTTTTAGGGACGTCTTCGCCAAGCCCAAGGGGTTGCCACCACAGCACGCCCGCGACCACGTCATCGTCCTCAAGCCGGAGGTAACACCAGTCGCAGTTCGGCTGTACCGCTACCCGGTGGTCCACAAGGACGAACTCGAGCGTCAATGTACCGCCATGCTCGAGCACGGCATCGTCCGTCGTAGCGACTCGGCGTTCTCCTCGTCAAGGAAGTTAATGGGTCGTGGCGTTTCTGCGTCGACTCCCGCGCCCTGAACGCCCTCACCGTCAAGGACGCGTTCCCTATCCCCGTCGTCGATGAGCTCCTCGACAAGCTCCACGGTGCGCGCTTCTTCACCAAGTTGGACCTGCGGTCGGGGTACCATCAAGTCCTAATGCGCCCGGAGGATGTTCACAAAACCGCATTCCGCACCCACGATGTCTGTACAAGTTCCTGGTGATGCCGTTCGAGCTGTGCAATGCCCCCGCGACATTCCAGGACCTGATGAACAACATGTTGCGCGCCTACCTTCGACGGTTTGTGCTTGTCTTCTTTGACGACATTCTCATCTATAGCACGACATGGGCAGACCACCTCCGACACCTCTGCATCGTCCTCACCGTCCGGTGCCAGCACCGCCTCTTTGTGAAGAGGTCCAAGTGCTCGTTCGGTGTCGACTCTGACGCCTACCTTAGCCACATCATCTCGGCAGCTGGCGTCGCAATGGATCCCGCCAAGGTTTAGGCCATCCATGACTGGCCCCAGCCCTGTTCCGCGCTGGCCGTGCGCAGCTGGCTTGGCGGGCTACTACCGTAAATTCATCCACAACTACAGCACCATCGCTGCCCCCCTCACTGCTCTCCTGAAGGAGGGGTTCTCGTGGTCCGCTACCGCCGCCGCCGCTTTCAGTGCCTCAAGGCGGCCGTCACATCAGCCCCGATGCTGACCCTGCCCGACTTCACCAAGCCTTTCATGGTGGAACGCAACGTGTCGATGTACGGCTTCGGGGCAGTGCTCATTCAGGAGACACACCCGGTCACCTTCTTCAGCTGGCCGGTAGCACCACGCCATCGCTCTCTCGTGGTGTACGAGCGGGAGCTCATTGGGCTCATGCTCACGATATGGCACTGGCGACCGTACCTCTAGGGGCGTCGTTTCGTTGTCAAGACGGACCACTACAGCCTCAAGTACCTCCTCGACCAGCGTCTCGCTACCATCCCTCAGCATCACTGGGTGTGGAAGCTGCTCGGCTTCGATTTCTCCGTCGAATACAAGTCGGGCGCGACGAACACGGTTCTAGTCGCCATCCACGACGATGTCCGCGCCGGCACGCGTGCTGGATCGTGGCAGACGCCATGATCCTCTACGATGGGCGCCTCTACATCCCGCCGGTCTCGCCGCTCTTGCAGGAGATCATGGCTGATGTACATGATGATGGGCACGAGGGCGTCCGACACACTCTCCACCGCCTCCGCCGCGACTTTCACTTCCCCAACATGCGCCGTTTTGTGTGGGACTTTGTGCGGGCGTGCATCACTTGTCAGCGGTACAAGTCCGAGCACCTACATTCGGCCGGCCTGTTGATGCTGCTGTCGATCCCCACCATTGTTTGGGTGGACATCGGCCTCGACTTTGTGGAAGCGCTAACCCGCATCAACAGAAAGTCGGTGATCCTCTTCCGTCGGCCACTTCATCGCCTTGTCGCACCCGTACACAGCTGAGTCCGTGGCTCAGGCCTTCTTCGCCGACATCGTACGCCTTCACGGCATGCCGCAGTCCATGGTGTCCGACCGCGACCCGGTGTTCACTCGACGTTCTAGCGCGAGCTCATGCGGCTCATGGGCACCAAGCTGCACCTGCACATGTCCTCCACCTTCCACCCTCAGTCGGACGACCTGACCAAGGCGGTCAACTGCGTCATCGTCATGTACCTACGTTGCTTCACCGGCGACTGTCCTCGACAATGGCTCCGCTGGCGGCCATGGGCCAAGTACGTCTACAACACGGCCTACCAATCGTCACTCCGGGAGACGTCGTTCCGTGTGGTGTACGGACGTGACCCTCCCACCATCCGCTCATATGAGCCTGGGGAGACGAGGGTCGCCGCCGTCGCGCGTGACATGGAAGAGCGTGAGGCCTTCTTCGTCGACGTGCGCCATCGCCTATAACAAGTAGCACCGGCCGGTCTCCTACGCGATTGGTGATTGGGCGCTTCTTCGTCTCCGCCAGCACGCCCCATCCTCGCTGCAACAACCTACGACTGGCAAGCAAAAGGATCGCTTCCTGGGGCCCTACCGCATCGTCGAGCTCATCAACGATGTCGCCGTACGCCTGGAGCTACCACCGCAGGCCCGCATTCATGATGTGTTTCATGTGGGCACCCTGAAGTTCATCGGGACGCCGTCGTCCGCCGTCTGCACCACCGCCCCTGCCCGACATTCACCATGGCGTCGTTGTTCCTATACCTGATCGGGCGGGTGGCTCAGGGCCGCATGGCGCGAGGTGTTCGCCATGTTCTTGTCCATTGACGCGGCGAGCCGGAGACCTCGGCTACCTGGGAGGACCTCGAGGACGAGCTGGACTTCGAGGGGGGAGAGATGTCATGTGGGGCCGCACCTATGCGCGCCAAAGAAGGGCCCGCGACGTCACGCGAGCCGCAGCGCAGGCGCCCGCAGCAGGTGTGCACGACGCGCATGAGGAGTCCGCGGCCGAGAATAGTGGGTAGATTGATATGCCGTGATTTTAGGAGAGTTTGTTTCCTTAATTAGTTATTTCCTAAATTAGTTGTTGCCGAGTCGGTTAGGCCAATGGCCTATTTATCTTGTACCCCGTGAGACAATTGCAATTAAGAAAGATATTATTCATCTAATCTCTCTCTCTCTCTCCCTCTCTCTCCCTCTCTCTCTCTCTCTCTCTCCAAAACAACTAAGTCTACAGCGGAGGGATAAACCTCGCCGGAGAAGACGGATAGCGGCTACGAGCTACGTACCTGAGGTCCAGCTACCCAGGGGTTTAACACCCTTGTCCCTTGACATGGTGTAGATAACAAGAGTTTGAAATTAAAACTGGTGGCCTCGATGGAACATGTTGGTTTAATTCAGCCACACCACAACCTAAAATCTTAACAATGCATGTAAGACTTGAAGTATTGGCTATGGGGTAAGGTTATGGGTGGAAAATGTTGTCCTTCACAAATCAGCCGGAAATAAACAAATAGTTAGATAAATACACACACAAAAAGGAATATTTTTCATCTCTATAATACAATGAAATGCAGCTCTCCTGCATTTTCAAAAAAAAAAAAAGAAGAATATTGTAATGTGGGTGATGTTCTACTTCCAACAGCCAACATAAAATCTGCTGGTAAACAAAACCAATAGACAGAAATATTTTCATGAGATATAGAAAATAATTTTTCTGTTTCCAAGTAAAAGAACTTTTTTCCAGATTTTATTACTTCTAAGTGTATATGTTTAAATTGACCTTACTGGCAAGAAACAGAACAAACCGACCACCAACTATTCATAGCTTCAGGGTGTTATGACCACATGGCTCTAATATGACCGTAAGTATAACAAACCAAGTTTGGAGATAAATCAAAGTTAATGGAAATAGATGTTACCCATAAAGTCCTCGTAAGAAGCTCTTCTATTATTCTCTTCTTGCAAAGCATTTGTAAGATTCAAATTAATTTTCTGCAGAACTACTTCTTGGTTTCCAATTTCTTCCTTCACTTGCTGCAGAGTTAAGTAAGACAGTAAACTGATGAGATGCTAGCTTACATAATGATTGGTTGCAATGCAGTTAAGTGGTAATTGAGAACAAACCATCATTTCAACTACTAGCTCAGAGGTATCCACAGCAGCAGCATGACTATTGTCAATAGAAATTTTCTTGGTATCAACCAACTGCGCCTTTTTACGCTCCAGATGCAATTCCACATCTCCTCTTTTTCTCTGGAATATGAGGGGTTTCTATCAGAAAACTGATTGCAGCTTATAATAACGAAAGTTTACAGCAATTTGAATTTTACCTTTAACTGTCTCAATTCTAAATCGATGTTGTCTCGATCAGAAACTAATTTCCTTTTGCGATCCAACCTCTCTGAGTTTATTTTCTTAATTTCAGTAGCTTCCTGCTCCATTTCAGTTATTTTTTCGTCTAGAGAAGAGCACAAACGACCAGTTCTCCTGTTCCCATTTGGAGGAAGAAAGGTCTGAACAGAACCTCTATAAAACCTGCAATCAATTGAAACAAAATCAAGAGCTCATCACTTCTTTCTGAAATACACTTTAGAACAGCAAATGACTTTTGAAGGTTGCGAATTTGTATCCTGGACTTTCATTGTCCACAGTATCACCAGTTACACAGCCAAACTTATTGCAGCTTATAACAACAACAGTTAATCACTTGAACATTTGAGAGACCACTGATCATCTCAAAAAAGTTGTGCATTGATACAGTTATATATTTGTAAGGGGTCAAAAGAAATCAGCCAAGTGAATGTTTCGATGGTAAAATTGCACAGATGGAAGGGAAATCTGAAAATTGCATGGCCAAGTAGTGTATGCTGAAGTTCTGTAGTTTCCTATGTGTTTGCAGAGGGAAATGGGCAAATGACTAGAACCCTAAGCTTACCTTTAAAGATCTACAGTTCTCAGTATTCACACACATGTTTCTCAACAGAAACTAGATAAAATGCTAGAGAAAAAAGAGTATGACCAAATCATGATCCAAAAAACAGCAGTACAATGAAACGTACATTTTGCAACCATCAGAAGCATATACTTCCTTCAGATTCCGTATCCTCTGTTCGAATGCAACAGACATTCCCATTTTATCATCTCGAACTAGGACCTGTCTCTCTGCATGGCCCTGAAATAGTGAATTTTTTAGCAACATGGTCAAAAACTATTATTAAAACAGAAGCATCTGAACCAAAAAGAGGAACAGTTATTGGCATTTATAAATAAAAAAATAGTGAAGTGTACATGACGCATTACCTGATCCACTAATACATTGAATATAGTAGTAAGTTCTGAATGAAGAACTGAAAGTACTGTCGGGTGTGGTGTTGAAGGAAGCAAATGATCTGGAATGCGAATCCTATTGAAAGGTGGAATAAGAATTCATCAGAGACAACCAAAGTAAACAAAATAAAACACTTTTTTGTCTTACCGTGGTTTAGCGAAGTCATATATAATAATTTGAAGGTTGTGGTAGTTCGCTTCTTTTGCACATTCTCGTAAAACGAGTGAATCCTTATGGCATGAGACAATGAAAGCATCTAAAAACCTCCCTAACGCATATTCAATTGCAACGGACCAGGAGTCGCATGCCAATTGCTGCACCAAAGCAAATAATGGAAGGTAGTGAAACCTGCAGTGTACAGATATCGTAATCTAAAGAGACTAAGACAAAAATCAAAGATAGTTATGGCATACCAAATGATATCCTATTGGACCAATAGGATGGCATTTGAATTTACTCTTGTGTCTCTCTATTGATTTATAGAGGCTCTGAAGTATAGCTCCTCCAAAGGCTGATAGCTGCAAAGGAGCATCACTAGTTGCTACAAATTAATTTATACAACCAAATAGTTGCTACTGAAAATGTCAGTAAACACCGCATTATAATAGTAGAAATATTTAATGCTTAATGAAGCACCGGATATTACTTTGTCATGTTGGTGCCGTCGTAGATCATCGATTTGACTTTTCAGTTGATTGATCCTACGTCCATCTTCTTCTATCTGCATTGTAAATGCAACAGAATATGTACAATACCACAAGGATTCAAGACAAAGAGGCTGACACCATAAACATAGTAGCGCAGGCAAAATTACATGTGATGCAGAATATTGTGACTACTCAAATTATTCCCCTAAGAGCCATGTCGCCAACTAGTTATACTTCTGGGTTTTGGCCAGGGCCTACGGGCATCTCATTTTTCATTGCCCTTGGGCCTCAGCAGTCAGTAGGAGTCCTCTTTTCCCCTTGGTTAGGTCAAGGTTGTTCAATGTTTTCAAGGGCGTATGTGTAATAAAACACATAATTGTGTGCATGTGGTCATAGCAGCAGCAGTGGGGTGTGTGTGAGTTTAGAGTTGTGTGTGTGGTTTGTGTTGCATTATATGGAATCTTGTCCCATTGTTTATCTTAATATAATGATGCGCAGCTCTCCCGCCTTTTCAAGAAAAATAACCGTGTGCATGTGGGTGTGTTTGTCAAGGTTATTGCCCCTTTTTCTGCTTAGCATTGCTTCCATCTAATTTTAATAAGCGCATATAAGGGTAAAAAAGTTTCTGAAATCAAATGTCTACAACATGTCCGCTCCTTCATCTGCCCTGGGGTCCAAGCTGAATAAATCCTGAGTCGTTGAATAGCGTGGATCACTCAGGACATTTTCATGTTAATGTGCGGGAGTTGACAGGACCAGAGCAACGTTGAGACATGTGGCGATGGCCAAGCATGCTATGGTTTGACATATCTAACATCTATACACTCAGCATAAATGAGATTTGACTTAGGTCTCATTTCTATTTTATATTGCCATCAAGTATTATGGTTGCTTTCTAAACCTTTTTGTTTCAAACACACAGGAGTTGCATATCATGATATTAAGAAGAGTCTAGGCGACTCATAAAGCCCCCTAAGGGCATGACCAACTTTCTAAACCTCAATAGTTATTTTTAATCAACTTATAGCATCCTAAAGCTCCAATTGTGGATCACTTCACTCCTTTAACATTTTTTTCCTCGGACGGACAGCAGAGTTGTGTATCATTATATTAAAGAAGAATTACAAGGGTAAGGAACCCTACAACACACACCAAAGAACAACAGGTTTTGTCAGTTGGTAACACAGAGACACATTAATGCCAATATTAGGTTGGCTACTATGCTTCCTGAGATGGTGCTCAAGAGATGACACAGTTTATTGTGCAGATTTCAGAAAGCTGGTTTTCTTGTGGCACATTTAAGAATCATAACAAAACTGCAATGAATAAGCCACTCTAGGCAGAACCAATTTGGAGGCAAAAAAATTATGAATACCTCTTTTCCGATGTCACCGGTGTTTTTAATAATGCCCCTTAGTTCTTCAGATAATTTCTTATCTTCCTCATGCAACCTGGATGACACACAAGACAGAATCAAACATCCAATAAGCAAACCTGGTTGACACCTAAAGCAAAAGTAATTAGGATGAAACTACCTTGTAGCATTTAAATGAGCAGAGTTTATCTCCTGCTGTAATTCCTGTATGATATCCTCAACTTCAGATACTTCAGCCTTAGATTTCATATAGAAACGATTCAAATGAGAATATGAGATAGAATAATAGTAAGTTCCAAGAGAAAACTAAAGGTTCCAAAGCCAAAAAAATATACAAAAGAAACCAAAAGGGACATAACACATTAGTGCTGACTGCTGGAGAATATCAAAATATTGAAAGCCCAAATATATCCCAATAAGAGGTATATGCCAGCATAGGATATATAGCAATGGTTCAGGCCTACCAACCAAGCATAATCCAGAATCTGCAATAATGAATATCTTGGGAATGTAACAGACTGAACCCGCCTAATCCAGTACCAAGATAAGTATGTCCAGAATTTCCTAATCAGGTTACAGAGCACTACAGCAGGGGCAACTACAGAAGGTAGAGCCTTGGCTAACAAGGGAAAAACTCCTATCCGAATGAAGATAGATTAATATATGATCACAGGAGGACCTTAGAATTGTGGATCAAACTCAAGACCTAATGCCTTGCTGAGATCACCATCCCAATCTCACCAGGTTCATAGTCTAGCAGCATCATGCCCAGACCCTTATAAGTTATAACTAGGTATAGACACCTAGACTGTAACCAGATCATCAATAAAGAAGGAAAAGAACTCATGACATAGGGGTATTATCCATCAAGAGGTCTGAACATGTATTCATTGTGTGTCTGATGTAGTGATGTCTGTATCCAAAAGGCAACCAATTTATTAAAATTAAAATATTATTTACGATATCTAAATCTTTGACAAGTACAAATCTATCTACCCGACTAATGCACCGTTGTTTTCATCGCTAAGTCTACCCCATAAAACCTCCCCCACTGAGATAATCAATGCACCCCTAAAACAGTACCCATCAATCCTCTCTCCTTAACTCAAATCTAATGTGTCAACCTCCTCATATATCCCTCCCATCTCGCACGCCCACGCCCACGTCCAGCACCAACACGCTCGTGCCCCGCAGCCACGGTTCGATTCTCAGCTCGTCTTTTTTTTCGTCTATTATTCATTCCAATGACCACACCAAAAAAAAAAAAAAGAAGACCACACAGACTGTTGTTTCCATCAATTATTCGTTCCAATACTGGTGTGAAATTACAAAAATGTCCCATGTGTTTTGTGACATTTTTTGGTGTGGATGTGTGGACAGAAGCATCCGGACACTACCTTGTCTTCTGTGACAGGTGGCATTTTTTGTGGGACAAATTTCAAACTCTAGAGTTGCAATTATTTTAGGATGGAGGGAGTACATCTATATGTTGATGTCTTTTTTTCCCTCAATACTTACAGTTGTGATAGTTAAGCATGTGAACACGAAGCATATCCAAATTGGATCAAAATTAACACATAGTTGCTCATATGCCTAACAATTTGGACCTGGATGACACTATTTAGTAAGATCAGAGATGCAATTACACACTCTGCAAGTTCATGGACCTAGATGACACAAATTAGCATACTTACGGTTGCACTTGTGCAATCGGCAAGTTCATAGACCTAGATGGACCCAACAAATAAGGGCCGGCAACTACTCGGAAAAGAAAAATACATTTAGAAGAAAAAAATCACCTGAGTTTGTTGCATATGCTGCAGCTCAAGTTCATGAAATTGCTCCTCTAGTTGTCTCAAATGGGCATTCATTTTATTCAACAATTTTCTTCCACGATCATGCTCTTTCTCCAAATCCATCTTCAGTTTCATGGCCTGCAAAGGAACATGAATAATTAAGAAGACAGCTAACAAAGTAATGGTGCAATCATATCTAGAATCTAATAGGAATAGATACAGTTTCAAATTTTTAGGAAATCAGACAATTTTCACATAATTCAAATTTACTTCAATGGGTAACCTATTTTCTCAATTAAATTGCTTAAATGGTACATTTACCAAAGAAGATGTGGATGCTCATATAAGCACATTCAAATGGCAAAAGTAAGGAGGCATGTGCACAGTTTGTTAGAGTGTGCAGCAGATCCGGCCCAGCTCGCCTAGTTCCACCAGCACAATATACCAAGGCCCCATCTTATATGCTCTGCACCCACAACACCAATTTTCGATGTGGGACTAAACCAAACAATCTCCCCCTTTACACACACAATCTCCCCCGTCACGTATCAGGCCAAACTCTTCACATCGCATACACCCCGTGTGATCTCCAAAAGACGTTATCCAGACAACGAGCCCAATTCCATGTCACACACAACCCATGTGACCTCTGAGACATTAATGCCCCCTGCCCCTTCATCACCATGTGACCCCTCCGGAAGACGTTATATGGGCCTAAAGTCCAACGCTCCATATCACACACAGCACATGGGACCTCCAAGACGTTAAACGAGAACCGGCTGATCTTTGAGACATTAATGCCCCCTGCCCCCTCATCACCATGTGACCCCTCCAGAAGACGTTATATGGGCCTAGGGTTTTGGACCATGGCTCTAATACCAGTTTTTTTTTTTGAGAAACGGAGCATACCACTTGTTAGAGTACGCAGCAAATTCAGCCTGGTTCGCTATACCCACAAGCCGGCGGCCCAAATCCAACGGAGCCCACAACATATCAAGGCCTTGGACCTAACTCAACCCAAAAGACTAGCCTAATAGATTAGGGCTACCCTCGCTTTATATGTTGTGCTCCCCCATCATCAATTTCTGATGTGGGACTAAACCAAACTCAATTGCCTGCAAGTCATAAATGTGAACAATATCATATGACTATATAGTGGTAAAACGTGGTAACTATCCGTGACCTAAAGGTAGAGTTTAGATAATAATTTACATTGAAATGAGAAGTATAACCAGTAAACTGAAACATGAAAAGTATAGGTACTTGCAATGTAGTGCAATTTCATATTCACAAGGCCATGAACACGCATACAACATGCATCTATTACGAAAACAACATGCAATAGCACCAAGGTTGTTATTAGTCATAATGTGTTTAAGTAATTGTTGTCAAACATCAGCAACAACATATAAAGCAAAGCAATACTGAAAGCTACTTAAGCCAACAATAAACCTTGCGAATGTCATGATCCATTTCTTCCTTCATCCTTGTTGCTTCCTGTCTCTTCTCCAAAAAGGATTTAAAATTTTTTGTCTTCACAATAAATTCTTTCCTCAGTTCCTCTATAATGGCCTAAAACATAAGAAAAATTCAGTTAACAACCATTTCAACATTTAGAAATGGTGGATTATTAATTTAGCACCCAAATTTTGCACCATGAATGCAACATCCTCAGGGAGTAGGGAAAACTGTAACATAAACTACCGGAAGGAATGAAACTTGAACCATGGCAATTTCATATCAACAGGTTAAATTGTAAACGAACAAATGATGACTTCAAACTGCCATGAAATAATCAACCACAAATGCTTTAAACAAATTCAGAATATAAACGTTGTTGGCCATTACGAATTTTGGTATTATACCCTACATTGCATATTAGGGCTTGTTTTTTTTAATGGGAAATATAGCAGGGGAAAGCCCCCACTGTAGGATTTTATTAAATAATAATTTTTATTAAATAATAATTTAAAACAGAAACTTGTACAAAATAGAGAGAAATAACAACAAACCAACCAGCCGGATCCAGTGTTCCATGCTCGCACCAAGCATATTGAAATAGATTTTCATTTTGTTCGAGAAAGAGTTGCACAAAAACTCTTAGACATCAGATTTATAAACTCTGCTGATCAATTAGCTGATGGCTTTACAAAACCCTTAACTACTGCCAAAGTAGAGGCATTTAGAAACAATCTCAACCTAGTGGCCGGTTGAGATTGAGTAGGGGTGTTGGAATGTAACATGTGTGGCGTGAGTCATGTGTGGTGTGTGTTGGTCAAGTAGTGTTAAGTGGACAGGATTAGTCTTAGAGATGCACATGCACATGACCATGTAACCGTGACCAAATATGTAATGCCATGCAGGGGGCTCTTCCCTGCCATATAAACATGTAACCGGGAGCACCTAGAAGGTATCCCGTTCACCCTATTTGTTTTACATGCTCCTGGTGGTGAGCCTCGCCCACCGGCCGCCATGCTCACTGGTGCCCCTCCGGGGTTCTACCCAGCGTCCCCGTGGGGCACACCTTCCGGCGCCTTGCCTGGGCCGGCCGGTTAGAGCCAGGAGGCACTGGCGCGCTCCTTCAGCACTATGGGCTTGACACCTCCTGCCGCCCCAGAGTGGATCGCCGACTCGGGTGCTACCTACCACACCACCCCGGACCCTGGTATACTCTCGTCTGCTCGCCCTCCTTCTTCCTCTCACCCTTCGCCCATCATGGTCGCCAATGGCTCGTATCTTCTTGTCATGTCCGTGGGTGCCACCGGCACCCATGGCTCCTTTCGCAATCCTGATGTTCTTGTTGCACCCACGATGGTCCACAATCTTCTTTCTATTTGTCATTTTACAGCTGACAGTTCTTGTTTTGTTAAGTTTGACTCTTCTGGTCTTACTGTGAAGGATTTGGCTACCCGACGTCCTCTCCTCCGATGTGACAGCACGGGGCCCCTTTACACTCTTTGGTTTCCGGCGACTGCCTCGCCTTCTTTCGCCCACTTTGTCAGCTGCCTTCGCCACCACTACTTCCTCTACTTGGCACGGGCGTCTCGGCCATCCTGGACGTGATGCCCTGATGCAGCTTAGTCATAGCTCCGACATTCGCTATACTCGAGCTCATGATGAGCATGTGTCATGCGTGCCAGCTGGGCCGTCATGTTCATCTTCCTTTTTCTAGTTCTTCTTCACATGCGGCTCGCATTTTTGATCTTGTACACTGCTCAGCATTTCTGGCTATAAGTGCTATCTTGTGGTGGTTGATGTTTTTTCTCATTATTCATGGACTTTTCCCTTACGTGCCAAGTCTGATGCATTCCCCGCGATTCTCCACTTCTTCGCTTGGGTGTCCACTCAGTCCGGCCTCACCATCAAGGTCGTCCAGTGTGACAATGGCCGTGAGTTCGATAACTCCACCTCGCGTGCTTTCTTCCTCTCTCACAGTGTCCAGCTGCGCATGTCTTGCCCGTACACCTCCTCTCAGAGCGGTAAGGCTGAGCGCATGATTCGCACCACCAATGACACCATGCGCACGCTTCTACTTCAGGCCTCACTACCGGCTCGCTTCTGGGCTGAGAGCCTGCACACCTCCACCTATCTCCTTAACCGCCTTCCTTCCGCTGCCTGCCCAGCTCCCGCACCACACCACGCTCTTTTCGGTACCCCTCCTCAGTACGATCACCTTCGAGTCTTCGGGTGTGCGTGTTACCCGAACACCACCGCCACAGCTCCCCACAAGCTAGCTCCTCGGTCGACTCTCTGTGTCCTCCTCGGGTACTCCCCGGATCACAAGGGCTACCGATACTATGATCTCACCTCTCGTCGAGTCCTCAGATCTCGCCATGTGGTGTTTGATGAGTCTGTCTTCCCCTTCTCCACCACCAACACCCCCACTTCCACTCCGGAGCTTGACATCTCCTCTTTATTTCCCACTGACGCGGTGGTCGAGCTACCTTTCCAGTTGTCTCCTGTAGGTACTACCGCACCGTGCCCTTCGCCGGGGCCATGCCCCAACTCGCCATCGGCCTGTGACTCCCCCGACCCTGCTCCCTGTTCGGGCATGGAGGGGTCACCTTCCGGGCCGGCCCTGTCATTCCGTCTGACGGAGTCCAGGGCCATCGCCTCCGGCCCAGCCTGCGCGCTTCGCCCAGCCGGTGCACGTGTACCAGCGCCGTGTACGGACTGCGTGCCGCCGCCGTCACCGCAGGTGGCCCCTTCTTCGCCGGGGTCACCTGCACCATCGGTGGTGTCCTCCTCTCCGCCGGTGACACTGACGACGCCACCGCGGCCACCGGCTGCCCGTGTCGCGATGCCGGTGTACCACCCGCCGCTTCTTCACTGGGACCCTCGTCACACTCACCCGATGGTGACGAGGCAGGCGTCCCGCCCGCAGGCCCTCACCGCCACTGCTTGCGAGACGGGGATCTCTCCGGTACCCTCTTCCGTCCGCGAGGCCTTGTCGGACCCTCAGTGGCACCGTGCGATGGAAGAGGAGTACGCGGCACTCCTCGCCAACCAGACATGGGATCTAGTGCCACGTCCGCCGGGCTCCAACGTCGTCACCGGCAAGTGGATCTGGACCCACAAGGCACCAGGCTGATGGTACTCTTGAGAGGTACAAGGCTCGTTGGGTACTCCGGGGCTTCACTCAGCGCCCTGGTGTTGATTATGGTGAGACCTTCAGTCCAGTGGTGAAGCCAGCTATTGTCCACACGGTGCTCTCGCTGGCTTTCACCCGCTCCTGGCTAGTGCATCAGCTGCCTTCCTGCATGGTCTTCTCACTGAGACAGTTTACTGTAGTCAGTCGGCTGGGTTTGTTGACTCCTCTCGTCCTAATATGGTCTGCCGGCTCAAAAAGTCTCTCTACGGCCTCAAGCAGGCCCCCGGGCGTGGAACCATCGGTTTGCTGCCTTCCTACTGACACTGGGATTTGTGGAGGCCAAGTCAGACACGTCCCTATTCATCTATCACCATGGGACTGAGACTGCGTACCTGCTGCTCTATGTGGATGATATTGTCCTTACGGCCTCCAGTGAGTCACTCCTTCGCCGCATCATCACCTCTCTTCAGCAGGAGTTTGCTATGAAGGATTTGGGTGTGCTCCGCCACTTCCTTGGGGTCACTGTTGAGCCTCATCCTGCCGGGCTACTTCTTCACCAGCGACAGTATACTCTGGATATCCTTGAGAGAGCTAGGATGACAGACTGCAACCCCTGCTCTACTCCAGTTGACACACAGAGCAAGCTGTCCGAGACCGAGGGTTCACCAGTGATAGATCCCACTGCGTACGTATCGGAGTCTTGCTGGTGCTCTTCAGTACCTCACCTTCACCCGGCCGGACATCACCTATGCAGTTCAGCAGCCGTGTCTTCATATGCATGATCCACGGGAGCCCCACCTCACTGCTCTCAAGCGTCTCCTCCGCTACCTTCGCGACACTGGGGCCTCCTCCACAGAGATGGTTGTCTACACTGACGCTGACTGGGCCAGCTGTTTAGACACTCGGCGCTCCACCTCTGGCTACGCTGTCTTTCTGGGCGGCAACCTGGTGTCCTGGTCGTCCAAGCGCCAGCAGTGCCGAGGCGGAGTACCGTGCCGTTGCCAACGGTGTGGCTGAGGCTTCCTGGCTCCGGCAGCTCCTGGCTGAGCTCCATAGCCCCCTGCGCCGGGCCACGCTCATCTACTGCGACAACGTCAGTGCGGTCTACCTCTCCACCAACCCCGTTAAGCACCAGCGCACAAAGCATGTGGAGATCGACCTACACTTCGTCCGTGATTGGGTTGCCATCGGCGAGGTGCTGTGGGTCCTTCACGTGCCGACCACCTCCCAGTTCGCCGACATCTTCACCAAGGGCCTCCCGTCGTCGACCTTCACCGACTTCCGCTCCAACCTCAACATCACCTATGGCTAGTTGCGTCTGTGGGAAGGGCTCGTGTGCTCTTCTTTTCATGGTGTCGAACTCCGCTGCACCGGTAGTTCAGACTGCGGGGGTGTTGGAGTATATGTGTATGAGGCCCATGAGGCTAGGCCCATGAGGCCCATGTATGCTACACTATATAGCTACCCTTCTAGGGTTAGGGGGTGTTGGAGTATATGTGTATGAGGCCCATGAGGCTAGGCCCATGAGGCCCATGTATGCTACACTATATAGCTACCCTTCTAGGGTTAGCCCAAATCAATAGAGAATACAATTCCAACAAATAGGCCCAAACCAGACAATCTCGTATGGTTCTGTTTTTGATAAAAACATATTGGTTGGTGTGAATGAGGGGTATAATTTTACCTTGCAACCTGTTAGCCACTAACTTTGTGATGACTTTAATAGCACAGTTGAGAAGGGAGATAGGTCTGAAATCATTAACAGTAGCAGGGTTGTTTATCTTGGGGATCAGGGTAATGTGGGAATTATTTATAGACGGTAGATCTAAGGAACCATTAAAGAAATCAAAGCACAGGTTACAGAAGTCCTCTTTAACTATCTCCAAGCAACTTTTTAGAAAAAACCCATCAAAACCATCTTGATGAGAGAATCAATATCCTCAATGCTGAAAGGCCTAGACATTTCATTAAGGCTATCACTAGTCTGAACAAGCTGGGTTAGGTCAAAGAGCATGGAAGGGTTGGTGGTGCATCCCATCCTGTGATTGTACACCACTGCTCCAAACTTTAGAGCTAAAGTCTCCAAAGTGGTGGTCTAAGGTTAGCTCTAAACTTTAGCCTACCTCACATTAGAGCTACAGACCTCAAAAGTGAGCTAAAGTGCTCTAAAGTTTTTACAGCTTTAAAGTTTAGAGAAGGGGATCCATAGAAGCTTTAACCAGCTGACCCAAACTTCTACATAGCTTTGATCAAAGTCCACTCCATTCATTATTACAAATATCATACATGGCCGTTCAAATGTATTAAAGTGTCCTTGAATTCATCCTTTGATCTAATAAAACCATGAGTACAATACAAGCAAAAAAATAGCAGTCTATAATGAATTCATATTTCGTAAAATGCTGACTAGCAAACATGAAGTTCTTCCAGTGTTACTTGTACTCAACTAGGGATTGAATATAGTTAGGCAGTTAGATAACAAAAAAAATATGAACAGGAATGCTGTAAGAAAAATGAGAAAGAATTGTTTCAATTAAAGTATCACTTACTATATTTTGATCAATTCGTTCTTGGCATTCAGGGATACGTCCTTTGAATTTCTCAAGATTCTCTTCTTGATCCCCAATCTCCTTGTCAACATCATAAACCCATGCCCAAGCCAACTTTTTCTTCAAGTTTTCAATCTCATGTCCTATTTCTTCAACATGTTCCATATTCTTTATCTTCTCCTGAATCTCATCTAGTTCTCTGAGCACTGGCCTAATTGACACTTCCAGTTCTTCAACTATAGAGTCCGCAATGTTCAGGTTATCTCTTATTGTAGCAAGCAAGTCATTCACTTGTTGAAGAAGTGTAGCCTTGAAAAAGAACTGAAGCAAAACAGAAAGGTATGGCAGTAAAAAACATAGAATGAGGCCAGTTATCAGTTACATTAGGAGAAGATACAGCATGCATAGGTGCAGCACAGCATGCATAGGTGCAGCACACTTTTAAACTCCAACTTAATGACTGAAGCCTAATTGCTCAAGTTTATCTAAAACGGTACAGTATATTCTGAAATTTGGCCTATCAATAAGTTGGGTATTATCTTTTTCTTAAAACAACAATCAGCAAATAATTCAGCAAGAATGAAAATATACAATGGCCAGGCCACTAACAGGCACATGAATTTGCATTCAACAATAATAGATTCACTCAAAGGCGTAGATGTTCCGTCGCATAGTTAAAAATTGCAGAAGAGTGGTGTGAAACTAAAAGTTTTGATTACCTTGAACTTATCCTTGTCATTTCCTGAATGTAAAAACTCTCTGCTTTTGTCTTGACTCATAATTACACAAGGGTTATCAACTTCAATCTGGAAAGTGACACAGATGCATAACACAGACAACATATATCTAATAATCACATTACAAATAAGTACTCCAGTAGAAAGGTATAGAGATGAAAATAACTAGATAGCTATAGAATGAATTCATGTTGATGTACCAACTGTTTAACCAAAAAGAATCCACAAATATACACCATGCTGTCAAGAACCTAGAAAAACAATCTATATTATCAACATCAAGGAGTGCAGAGCTACACTGCTGACTGAATTTGCCCATGTACCATGTTGGATTGCATGTTGTAACCTCACCATGTGAAGCACTCAAGAGAGTGTGGCAATTATCATCTAACTATTAACAATCATACGATCATATTTTGCCTATTTTGAACAAGGACTCCACAGAAAAATAAATAATGAAGAGGCAACCAATGGGCTAAGCAAGTTAAACAGACAAGAATGTTCTGTTCTAAGCGACAAGCAACTTACATTAAAATGTTCAATTATTTCATTTAGGTCATCCTTGCGATGCGCCACCTTCCTCCCTGTTCCAGGCAAAGATTAACAGTTAATAAAACATAAGAATTCAAGGGGAAATCTAAAAGAGCTGATAAAAAAGAAAGCTATGCTCTTAGTGCAATTTAGCAAATTTACCACAATTATCAATTTGTAATTCCTACTCAATGCGACTTCAAATATCAGCCCGTTATTCAGGTCCAAAAGCCATTGTCATACTCAAGGCATACAGGGTTTCATTAATATAACTTTGGCTATCTATGATGGAAATGAAGGGTAACATATAAAAATTGGGCACTCTTGAGTATATTGTTGTCGTGCACTCCTTCATTGGGAAGCAGTATAATAATAAGAAGAAAGGTTCGGCTGCCTCTAGTGGCTAGCATTAGTCTAGCTAAGATATGAACATGCAGGAATAATAGGAGTACGTCAGCCGCTCATGTGGGTGTCATAACAACTTGTATGGCAGGGCATTAGGATCAGGCAGAGAAGAAGAGTCGTCTTGTTCAAAGCCTCCCTGGGAGGGCGAACTAGCTCTTCTGTTGTTGCCATTGCTAGGATTAGCCATTGTAATTCCCCCTCCAGTTCATCAATTAAGTGCCCAGTTCCCTGGCCTTATCTAGTACCAAAGCCAGGTTCGGGGCGCAGTGGGTGTTCGTGGACACCAGTGCGCAGCAATCCGCTCAGCGCCCTCATGAACCTACGCTGCACCGGGACGGTTGAGGAGTACAAGGGGCAGTTCCTGCCCATCCTCGTGCGCTGCCGGCCACTCCAAGAGCAGAACCAAATCGATATTTTCACATTGGCGTCATCGCTTCTTCCCCACCAGCGACGGCTCAGTATGCTATGCCAGCAGCCGCCAAATCTTCCCCGCCGGCAGGATCACCAACAGCTTCACTCCACTGACAATTGCGGCTACACCAACAACTTCCCCCGCTAACTCCACCCATGTCTGTCGGCCCACTGACAACGTCGCCACCACCTCCACCATCAGCGCCATCCCCACCTGTGATTACTCCTCCAGTCACCTTTGTGCCAGCCATGGTGAAGGAAGAGCTGTTTGACCCATGACCTTTGTCCCCACACTTGGATCCCCCGCAACACCACCTGGCACCTGTAGCGATGACGACCGCACCGTCAAGCCTGAAGACGTCGTACAAGGTTGGCGGAATCCACAGCCCTCCAGACCCCTCCACTCACCACTATAGATGTACGTGTTCTCCGCAACGACGCTGCACCCAGGGGCTCCCAAGCTCACGTCCCAACTGACGGTGTCTCTGCGGTTGTGGATGTCTCCACATACCACCGACATGCACACCATATCTGGCGAGCTCTCTGGCCTCGTTGTCTGCTCCTCCTTGAGCACCAGACCGCCACTGTCCTCTACATCAGCAGCCATGCCAACAACCAGTGGCGGACCTAGGAAATTTGACGAGCCTGGGCGACGAACAAGTAATGACGTGCGGCTGCGTTCCTGCCCCTGAGAACGACGGCAATTCTAGTGGAGACGTAGTGGGCCTCCTGTGTCCCGTAGGAGAGGAGCCCGGGCAAGGGCCCAGGCTCGCCGGGCCTTCGGTCCGCCACTGCCAACAACAACTCTGTCAATTGTGGCGACACCCACGACATCAACGTTGTCTTTGCAGCTGCCAGATGTGCCACCATATCCGACATTGCCGCCATGTTCGTTAGCTGTGGACATGCCTTACCCATCAACTGTCTGCCTTTGCAAATGCCAGATGTGCCACCATATCCGACATTGCCGCCATGTTCGTTAGCTATGGACATGCCTACCCCATCAGCATTGTCTGCCTTTGTCGCCCACATCCTAACAGCAGTGGGCAGTGGCATCTCCTTCCCCTGCAACCATCATGGCACCACCAACGACACCAGCACCAGCACCCCCGCTGGCTGAATTGACTCAAGTGGCGCAATTTCAGACCACATCTTCTGCCGTCGCCGTGATTCTCTTCTGCCAGCAGCTGACTGCTCAAGTATGCTTCATCACCTTCAGTATTGCTCAGCCCCAGTTCCGAGCAGGCCTACAGCTCGAGGGCGAGCCGTTTCAAAAAGAGGGTGGAAGTTAGTGTTGTGGACTCCTTCATTGGGAAGCAGTATAATAATAAGAAGAAGAAAGGTTCGCTGCCTGTAGTGGCTAGAATTAGTCAAGCTAGCTAAGATTAGAACATGCAGGAACAATAGGAGTATCTCAGCCACTCATATGGCATTAGGATCAAGCGGAGAAGAAGAGTCGTCTTGTTCGGAGCCTCCCAGGGAGGGAGGACTAGCTCTTCTGTGCTGCCATTGCTACCCCCTCCGGTTCATCAATTAAGTGCCCAGTTCCCTGGCCTTATCAATTATATATCGTGGGAAGGCAGAATGTCTTTGACTTAAAAACATATAGTAAGAATCCAACAATTTAAGAGCATGTGAACTTTTTGACCAGTTGGAAGTGGGTCATGATGCTTCTCACAAGAAAGGCTGTGACAACTAATAAAGGAAAAATAGAACAGTCTACTATTTTAAAGGGGCATTTGCATATTGAGGAATATTTACCAAATTTTTTGCACCACTCCCCAACATTCATTAGAAACCAAGGGCAATGATGCTAACATTTTGAAAACAGCCACAAAAAAAGGGAATGCACTCAATAGTCATGAGAATCCTCTATTGTAAACCAACCTTACAAGTGACTAAACAAAGGCAACGATCTAAATTAATAATCTCAAAAACTACAATAATGTCAAAGCAAATAGCACCATCTATTAGAATGAAAACATGACGAGAAATTGACAACTTGGTGCCGGAAACTTCACCCAAGAAACGCCACTTGCAATAGAAAACACCAGCAACAATACTATTACCATGTTGATCCTTCAAAACTGTAGAACTGGTTGATTCAGTAATCCTGCGTTCCAATATAATAGTGTTCCCATATATTTCAGGCTTAAACGCACCTTCCCCATGATTATTAATATCCACAGTGATTGCTGCATAGCTGGAGTGGTAGAGAAGATGAAAAAATTAGACCAGGTCAGCCGGTTGCAAAAAGGAGACACAAAACCTTAACTGACAGGTTGTATATGGTGAAGAATATGTGTTGCAGATTAAGAATCCACTATATGAATGAGAACTGTCTGAGAAACATCTTTACGTTTTTCAGATACAATATATTGTAAATGCCTTTGAGCTTGAGGAGCTTATTGGGAAGTATACTAGGTGTAGGTGTGTGGCACAATATTTGCAGTTCTCCATAATCCCTAAAACTGATTTAACTCCTTTACAAAAAGTATTAACTAAAAAAAATCAGGAGAAGAAGAAGGGAGACGAAAGAGAGAAGGCGGACGCAACCTGCAGCCGGTCTTGATGAAGCCCTTGAGGGAGGCGGCGCGCTGGGTGCTCTTAGCGCGGCAGCCGAAGGCGACGCAGAGGGCCGTGAGGATGGCGCTCTTCCCGCCTGCGCCGCCGCGTCGTACAAGAGAAGGGCATCATTGAGGCACCGCGATAAATCGGGAGAGGCCGAGGGACGGAGGGTTAGGGTTTGGGAGCCGTACTTCCGTTCTGGCCGGTGATGAAGTTGACATGATCGCCGAGCTCGATGTGGAGGCTGGAATGGCACATGAAGTTCTCCAGCCGGATGCGGGAGATCGTCTCCGCCGCCATCGCCGGCGATCACGCGACGACGCGTCCTCTCTCTCCCGGAAGGTTGTGTCGTGGGCGGCGGGATTTTGCGGGGGTTTTGTTGGGAAGTAGCCCGCCAAAATAACCGACCGCGGGCCCTGGGTAAGTGGGATTGGATGGGTTTGCGAATTGCCACAGGGAGGGGCGCCGCAATTCTAACGCATCCGCCGGTTTGGATGGCTGATTTCTGTAAGTTCAGGTAGATGAGGTATACTGAATCCGAACCTGAATTATCGGCTATTCGAAATTTCAGGTCCGAATTATCGGGTATCCGGAATTTCAGGTAGTATTTTTTGGCTAATATCGGGTAACAATTTTCATTGCCTGAATTTTGAATTAACCGAACTACCCAAGAAAAAAAAAACGTAACCGCGTAACCCGAACGCCCATGCCTAATGAAGAGGGCAAGTTGCCGCCGCCGACGCCCTTCCTCTTCACCAGCCGATGTGGCCTTACCCTTGGCCTTGAGGACGGGGAGTCCTCGGCCGGGGTTGAGACTTGAGGGGGGCAAGGGGCCGCAATCCCACGGCCTGGAGGTACGGGGTGGATCTGGCCGCTGCTGAGGCTCGCGTCATCACCTTCGCCGGGGTTGTCAGCGCCGCCATGGGCCACCACGTCAGGCAGGACTTCGAAAAGGACGTTGCTTTCGATCTTATGCGCCCCAAGAGGCAACCCCGTCTTGCTTCGCCACTGCCCATTGGGGCACGCTTGCGCTCTGTTGTGGTCTGTAACACCGCTCACGAGGACGGCCCTGCCTCGCAACCAGTCGCAAAAATCAAGAGGTGGCGTTGTCGCTGTCGAGTCAGACCTAGGAAGGCTGACTGTTTTCCGGTCGTGCCTCCACACCTGACCGAGAGGGCGCCTATGCACCAACGGCTTGGGCCCTTGTCGTCTGAGCACGTGCCCGTGCACAGCGCCTCGGGCAGCGACGTTTGGGGTCGGCACCTGGTGCCCGCCGTCGTCGTTGTCGTACGCAAGGCACGGGAGCTTCCACTTTCTTCGGGCAATCTTCGTTATCACCGTCGGTCCACTGTCCGGATGCGCCTCCTCGACGCCACGCTCCCTGTGCAGTTGTGCCTGTCGACGCCACGCTCCTTATGCGGTTGTGCCTGTCGACGACGACGGGTTCACGCTTGTTCAGAGTCATCAGCGCGATAACCGTCGTGCCTCGCATCAACCTCGTTGCCAGCGGCCGGTGCCACCTTCACTCATCGCCCCCTGCTTCAATTGCTTGGCTAGGGGCCACATCGCCGCCCAGTGCACGTTCCTGTCCCATTGCCTCTTCTGTCCCAGCACGAGGCATCAAGCAAGGAGCTGCAGGCACGGCTACCCACCCTTGCGCCTCTCCTTCGACCGGATGCGTGGGCCCCCAAGGCGCGGTCGTGCTGGTTCGCAACCGCACCTACTCCGTCTTGGGAGCCACGGTGTCGATAGGGACAAAAGTGGCGACATCCAGGGTGCCATCGACGCATCAGAGTCACAGGCGACCATCCTTGTCGGGCAGATCCCTTGCCCGACTCACGGCTCCTTGTTGCCGACGGTGATGGGGGCGGTCCACGACCATCGCTGCCTATGCCTCCTACTGAAGGAGCCGCACAGTGGATGGTGGTGGGCCCCACGACATCATCGCGGCCTCGGCCTACACCGATAATGTCGGTGACTCTGCTGACCCACTCGCGGCGGCGCTGCGCGGGGCCGCCGGACCACCAATTTCGGTTGACCCGGTGCTTGACGAGCCAGCGGCCTCCCTCGTCACGACAGCTCCTATGCCGTGTCCGTCCACCCCGACAGCTGCCTACCTGGATTCCTAGGCCATGCCGGTGGACACCCTTTCGCGGCCACGTATGGTCCACCTCAGCTTCGCTGATGCTGAGGGGATGGGGCGGACGGTGAGGACGCGGCGTTCATCTCCAACGTCAAGGCACTCTCCATCAACCCACCACCGGCTACCCCTGCTGCCAATCTGACTACAACTCCTGTACAGGTTGCTGCCGTGCCTACAACGGCTTCTGTAGCCTCCTTCATCGACTCCTTGATGCTGATGTTGGAGGAGCCTTTGATCAAGACTCCGCCTTGTACCCGGACCTCGAGGGCCTTCGACGACGACTAGGTACTACGCCGCAGCATGCGTCTTGCCGCCAAATTGGCCTTCCATGACCCTAATCCGGAGAAGCAGGCGCGACGCATCATGGTGAACAGGTGGGTTGGGCCCGATCATGTGCCGACTAATACTCCGGACACCACAATCGCCGCCAAGTTCCATGAAGCGTTCGGTGGTTTGGTCTCGACTTCAAGGCGGGAATCAATTCGTCATTTGTTTCCGGGCTCCACGAGAATCAGATGACAGCGAGGCCCGATGAGATGCGCGAGGTTTGAATAGTCGGACACGTCGCTTCAGTCGCACAATTAGTTATTTAGTTAGTACATCAGTGTCTGCTCCATAGTTCGAGCCGGTGATTCATTTTTTAGTGTGTTTGCTTGCGGTAATCTATGGCATCACACCAACAGTCACAACAAACAATGTAACCAAACTCTAATTTCCTTTAAAGCAATACTGCAAATGCACGTTTTCGAAAAAAAGAATTGGAAGCAATAACGTGTTTCAACTGGTAATCTATTTATCCATGGTTCAAGTGCAGCCTGATTGGCCTGGCCGCCTGGGAGACGTCGCACGTGGCATGTGCGGCCGGGGAGTGAATTCTTAAGCGTTGATGAGGAACCACAAATTACAAATTATATAATTTAATTTAATTACATTGATTGACATCAAAACAAGTGACCAAATCTAAATAAAAACACTATAAATTAATCACACTATAAACTGCTCGACTATTTTCCCTTCCGGGACGACAGGGAGTAGAGCAAAGCACTTAACAATAAACTCTTATAATTTACCTTAACCGATCGATCACCAAATAATTAATACAAGTAAAACAAATTTAACACTGAAAGAAAATTCTAAACGAACAGTGAAAGGAACAAAAAAGAATAATCACATCAAAAAGATAAGACCGGACATAATTCAGGTGACTGACAGATACATTAGATGTTCAGCCCATCAACGCATATGCAGCTACCGCCGTGGCGGCCGCGGTGACTACCCACCGCGCGAGCAGAGCCGGTGCCGCGTCGCCCTTCTCCGCATCGGCCGTCGAGTCGTCCGAGGAATCGTCGTCGTCACCCCCGCCGTGACCGGCCTTCTTCTTCTTGGACGGCTCCGGCGCGGGCGCGGGCGCCTCGACGACCTTGAACAGCTCCTTGGGCTGCAGGAACTTGTCGACGGCGTAGACGGCCAGCGGCTCGAAGTCGCCGACGGTGGCGGTGACGCTGGACGTGACGACCCTGGTCTGCAGCGTGACCGTCTCGTCCTTGTTCTTGACGTCGTAGCTGTAGTCCATCTTCTTCTCGCTGGCGGTGGCGAGCGTGGTGACCATGCCGTTGTTGGACTTGAGCAGCTGCAGCGAGAAGTAGTCCGGCACGCAGTGGTACAGCAGGATCGCCGTCTTGGCCTTGGCCGTCAGGTTCTTGTACGCGGGCGCGAACGACGCCACGGCCGCGTCCATGGGGCAGAAGAGCGTGAGCCCGTTTTCCTTGGTCTCGTTCGCGGCGCGGAACGCCTCGGCGTTGGCGGAGAGCAGGGACGCGAACGACTTGCAGTACCGCTTGGAGAGGAGCTCAACCAGGTCCACGGGCGCCGGCGCCGGCACCGGCGCCTCGGCCTCCGCCGACGAGATGATGGAGCTCACCTGGAGCACCGCGATGTCGTAGGGGTACTCCTTCACGGACTTGACGTACCGGGACGGCTTCGCGGTGTCGTCGGCGTCCTCCGTCATGAAGCTCACCTTGCCGTCTTTCCGGGTGATGTTCACGTACCCCGACATGCCGGACGCCGACCCGGTAGCCTGTAGTATACAAGTTCAGTGTCAGCAAAAAGAGAAACAGTTTTATCTGTTTTCATCAAAGAGAAACTTTTCACCGTGTGATTGCATCAGAATTATGAGGTGGTTAGGGAAAATCAATCATGCACCAAATGCACTGTTGTATTAATTAATTGTATATTGAGAATAGGAAATAATTAAGTTTGCTAAAGTTGACAGCAACTGGGTGCAAGAAATTCGAAGCCTGGCGCCCTGGCCTACCAACCATCCCTGTCGGTGAACGCTGACTGGGCATACGTTGTGCTCTTAATCAATGACATGGCAACTAACGGCATGCGGATTTTCTCACTACATGATAGAGCTTCCACAGCAATCATGTCATGGCTTTATCATAATTAAATTAAAGGAGCTCCTCCCAACAATTGAGTTTGAAAAATTGGAGGTTTCAATCAATCTCGTTGGTTCTCAACTAACTAGCTATGATCAAACCCATTACACAAGCAATAATCGGCCGGGAACACAACTTGTTCAATCATCAGACTGGTGCACTGGACAAGCTGTGCATGCCCCCTCCTTTAGGAAACAAAGTGTTTGTTCATGGTTATTTGCAGGTGGTTGATATATAGCTTTAGTACACGCTTTGGTATTCTTTCAGAGAGGCCAGCAATAATTTCTCCAGTATACATTAATTGTATCTTCCTCAACAACTCTTAACAAATTATGTCAACAATATAATATTATTCCCCACAAACTAATCCATGGTAATGATAGATATTTAGACAAATACTACTATTGGTCACATACAAAAAAAAACAGTAGGGAAAAGTTGTTAGTCTTACGGACAGCACATATAAAGCTAAGTTAGCTAGCTACATATAAAGCTATCGGTCACATATAAAACTAAGTCAGCACATATATATTGGGGACACAGAAACATAAGATACATGAGAAGCCTTCGTTTGTGATGGAAAACTAATGACTAAATATTATCCACTTCATTCCAAACTATAAGAAGTTTTGGCTTTGTTAGATATATATTATTTTTTCCCGCTGGTGGTGTTGTGCAGCCAGCGTTTGTGCCCGAGTGGAAAACTCTGTAATAATTGGCGTGATTCTATCTTCTGATAGAAGAAGCCGGGTATACATTATCCATTATCAAAAAAAATATATCTAACAGACATGTAGTGTTATATTTAAGTGCATAGAAAAATCTATATATTTAGAAAAGTCAAAACGTCTTATAATTTATAACTGAGTATATAGGTTAATTATTGCTACTATTGTTTAATTTGGTCTATGTCAATGAAATTAGGGACATGTTTTGAAAAGGATATATATGTTCTAGTTTTGTTCCTAGTTAAACTATCTAGAGTTTGATAAATTTTTTGATGCGTGGATTTATTAACCCACGCACAGGCCTACTTCATGAATCATGCTAATGCTCGAGTGTGTGGATGTGTGCTGGCGCATAGGAGTAGTACATACCTGGAACATGGAGGAGGAGGCGGTGGCACCGTGGGCGAGCTTCTTGAGCTTCTTGTCGCCGTAGTAGTCGACGAGGACGTGCAGCGACAAGATGTGCCGTATCGTCTGCAGCGAGTAGTGGTCGAGCGCCGACATGGCGGCGTTGTCGACGGCCAACACGGTGATGGTCTGCCGCCGGTTGATGTCGTACGCCAGACGTGTCTTGGACAGCATCTCGTTGAACTTGGAGTACTCCTTGTATGGTGCCAGAATCTTGGTGATGTTGTACTTGGTCGCGGCCACCGGCGCCGGCGCCAGTGCCGCCACGGCGGCCACGGCGAGGGCCAGAGCTAGCAGGATGGCCGGCCGGCTTCTTGCCATTATTGCCGACGACCGCAAAGACAGTAGCTAGGGGGATGTAGGAGAGATGTTGGAGGTGATGGAAGGCAGGGAGCTGTGCTCTGTGCTTATATAGTACTCCACACTCTAGTGTAGTATGTCTGGCCGGGAATTGAAAAAGGCGATGAACGAAGAAGGTTGGCGGGTCGCTGTGAAGACGCGTCCAGCGAGCGGGAAAGACGTTGGAGTGATCTACATAGGCAGCTGCCAATCCGGTGGCCGGTCACGTCCAAGCTCTTCTGTTCAAGTGTTCGTCGTTTGGTCTTTTCCTGTTTAATACGGTTTTCGAGTTTTCGGAATCTCGATGACTCGTCGTTTGTTGGGGGGAGGCAAATTTAAACGACAATGATATGATATGCCCGGTCATCATTCGTTGGGGCATCATATCAGGCCATCATGCTTGGTTTTTTTGAGCTATATAGCCGGTGCCTCTTGGAGAAATTGCGTTGGGCTGTCTACTGCTAACTCGGTTGTTTGGTGTCTGTGTATCTATACTATATTCGTGTGTTTAGAATGAAACGACCAAACACTCGGTTGTTTTTTTTTTTTTTTTTTTTTGAGAGGCCCTAGTCTGAGAACAAGTTGTAGTATCTGAACAGTCATCTAACTCACACCACACACAACGCACACCTCACTCACACCTACCCTAGAAGCTGCTAAGACCTACACCCTATCTTCAGACAACACCCCAAGCCCAGCTCGTCGCGGTGAAGCGGAATACCGGGAAAGCGCATGGGTGCTATCGGGCCTGGAAACCGAAAAAACGGGAAAATCCCGCTTTTATTCGTGCGGTACCGAGGTTCGAACCCCGGTCGGTGTATACGACCACCACCGGTCGTTACCACTGAGCCAACGCTCAGTCCGCAAACACTCGGTTGTTAGATCGGCGGTCAAGTCAAAAAACTCGATTTTCTTGAGCACCATACTTTTGTTTCACAGAAGCACGTTGCACACGAGAATTATTCTAGCGGCATTTGATTTAAGTCCAACGCCTGCCGTCACAGGTAACAGATACAATGCGTTTATATATTTTTTTCTCGAACACGACTTCACGTGTCATTTTCATTAAGAAGAAAAAGCCGGGACCGGCGATTACAACAAAACCACGGAGAGAGTGGTCACAAACACAACACAACATGAAACTAACAAACGCAACAAGAACAGAGAACTCTCCACCCGCCTACACAACGAGAACACAACACTCTTAACTCGAAAGCGGCCGGAGCTGGAGCAAGACCATGACGATGGCGCAGGTTCAGAGGCATCACAAGCTCGGCAGCGACTGCCCAAGGTGGAGCCAAGCGCGACATTGGTGGCCGGAGCAGAGCTCAACGCTACAACGGGGCATGACAAGCCAGAGCGAAGGAAGGGGACGCTGCCGGTGACACTGGAAGTCTGAGGAGGACTGCGGATGGCTACGCAGGGCTCACAGGGGGCTTCAACGGAGCCTTCGGCAAGGGGGTGACGTCCTTGGACGCCATCTCCGTTGAGAAGAAGGATCCCCCGGAACTTTCGTTCCCGAACCCCGGCAGCCGTTGATGACCAAAGATGACGACGCCTTCAGGAAGGTGATGACGCGGCCGCCACCGTCGTCGGCCCAAGGCGCAAGGCCTGGGAGAGGGGTTTTCACCCAGACTGTCGTCGATCGTAGGTAGCCCACCACGACGCGCGTTGTCCGTCCACCCACCACCGCGGTGGGGAGGACAAGCGCCGCCACCTGCCACCGTGCTAACGGCAAGTTGGCGTGAGCCGGCCCGGGCCATCCTCAACCCACCACCGCCGGTGGGCAGGACTAGCCCAACCAACTGCCAACGCCGTTCGCCAGAGCACTGCAACAGCCAGAGAAGCCGGGGCCGCGCTCGGGGCACCCCCTGGCGCCGCCGCCTTGACACGGGTGAGCCAAGGGGAGGTGGTTGGGCCGGCCCGCCCGCCGCGCCGCCATCAACTCCCCGGCCCAGCCCGCCGGCGTCTTCCACGCCGAGAGCGGGCGCTGCCCACCGCCCGCCGCACTCCGGGCCGCCACCGCCGGGGGGGCGGGGCTGGCAAGGGCGCGGGCCGGGCGCGGACGAACTTGGGGGAAGTGGGCGGCCGGCTTGGCTCGTCACCGCCGCCGTCACCCCAAGCCCCGCCCGCCGCCCGCCAGGGCCGCCGCCGCGGCCAAAGAGGAGCGCGCGGGCGCGCCCCGGGCGCAGCGGCGGCGCGGCGCGGGTGGGCCAAGGGACGACCTGGCCGGGCGGGGCCCGTCGCCGCCGCCGTCGACCTTGGCCAAACCCGCCGCCGGCCGATCTGGCCCGCCCGGCCACCGAGGGGGGGGGGGGAGCCGATGCGGCCGCCATGGAGCAGCCGGGGCTAGGGGAGGGGCGGGGCCGCCCGCCGCCGCCACCATCAAACTCTAGGCCCGGCCACCACCCGCCAACCCGGCCGTCCCGGTCGCGGATCCGGGCGCGGAGAGGCCGGATCCGGCCGGGCAGGGCCGGAGGAGAAAGGCTAGGGAAGTGGGGGACGGGGAGCACGGGGGGCACCGGGAGGGGAGGAGCGGCGAGGAGGCAACCTTTTTGAGCCCTCCCGCTGGCCGCCGCGCCGCCGGCGAAGAGGGGCGGCGACGGCCCGAACGACGGCAAGGGTGGGGGCGAGGGGCGGCGGCGCGTTAGCCCTCGAGTCACCACCCCGAGGGAGACGACGCGAGGGGAGGGGAGGGGTGGAACCTAGAATAAATAAAATAACAAGCTACAATGCGTTTATTGGTTGGTGGAATCCGTTGAAATGGAACCATATTCCATCCTAGCTTCTACGGTGATCGGTTCGTGGACTCAGTAACCGAGAGTCATTATTCCTTGGAACATTCTTTTGAGACGTTACACCAACTCGAACTTCGCTCTCAAAAATAGTCGAACAAGTTTGCTCCACTCAAAAGGCTCTAATAACGGCGTCTCCTTCGCACCAGTGTTGGGGTCAGCATGACTCGGGGTAGGCAAAGATGCATGCCCAGGGGTGAGCAGATCTGGCACCACGGATTAGGCGCCGCTAGGGAAGCCGCCCTGCATTATCTAAAAAAATGGGAAGCCGCCGTGGTCGGAGATGGGGCTGCTACAGTTAGGGGAAGGCGAAGCTAGTGAGTGGGGCTATACGGATGCATGGGATGGGTGGAACGGTGGGCAAGGAAAATACTGCACTGCCATGACGGGGCAAGCGGGCCAGGCTATGCGATCGGTCACTGATGAACTGAGAACCATGGACTAGTGCTTGAACAAGAATGGAAGTCAAAGAAGTGTTTGTGTTGTATGACATGTGGGCCCATGGCTAACGGTCGGGCTTAACTTTTTTGTTATTATCGGATTCGTCTCATCCCTCCAAATAAAATTAGAATAGAATCACTCCGGCCTTTAAACCAAACACTAGTTAGACCATCCCATCCGTGAAACCATGCCGTCCTATCCCTCTCTAACAAAATGCATCCTAAGAAAAAACCTAATGCAAGTCTACCCGATTCCGATGAAAGAACTTTTACAAAACAATAGAAAAATTCAAATATAAGAACTTCACCACATTGATGTTAAAGTGGATAGACAGATGTAATGCAACGCTACTATATGCGGGATTTATAGAGGCGGATAGTCTAGTTGCCTCTACCTTTCCATCTAAAAGTTAACAATTTATAGTTGTAGAGGTGGCTATATATCCAATAGCCTCTTAAAATGGATTGGTAGAGGCAGTTTGAAATCTTTCCACGCGTAGAACTATTTTTTTCAAAAAAAAAATCACAAGCCGTACAAAGAAATATAGCATTTTTTTTAATAATTAGAAGAAGTCATTTCGCACATCATAAGTCATAAGTCATACCTTTTTGCAATATGTGTGAATATGCTTCCTCTGACTACTACACCCTACAATCACTTGTGACTAGAAGTGTCACATGCCTCTTGTGTATTTACTTTACTGGATTTTGAAATAAATATTTGGGATGTTAAACTAATTTAAATGAAAAGGTTTCAACTGGAAAGTTTATATTGTTGAGTACTACAACTTCCATTTTGGTTGTTTCTCCTTTTGGGGCAATTTGAAGTTGTCCATATAAAGTTGTACATCTCTTCAAGACCTACATCTTTGCTTTTTTGTTGTTTCTCTATCCGAGCTATTGAAATTTTGAATTTCAAAATATGATGACTTCAAATTGACTTTTGAGGCTATGGATTATTTCAAATAAAAAAGTTATTGACTGGAATGTTTTAGATATTTTCAATGTATATAACTTTGGTTTGATCATTTATCCACTTGATGTTGTATGAAATTTTGAACAAGAATATGAGAACATTTATTGAAACCTATAAGTGCAATTTGAATTTTGTCAGCTAGTTTTCAAACACGCCAACACATGACATTAGCAACCTATCCCAGTGAAGAATACTATATTATAACCTCAAATTTCTCCGATGCTGTCATATTGCACTCCTAGACAAATTCATGCCGTCACTTCCCCGGCTTCTCCACTAGTTGATCCAGCTCTCCTTGCTATTTTCACTACCACAAAGACGATTAACAGCCTCTCTAATTAACACATGCAGCCACATTGAGTGGCTTCCTCCATAAATGATTAGGTGGCCTCTAGGTAAACGCCCACCTATGTTAATCATTAATGTAAAGGTGGACATCCTTCCCAATGGTAGAAACCATACACGATATCCAAGAAAAGTGTGTCAGTTAAAATCATCTATAGAAACTAATTCCCTCAATGGTAGAGTCTTCGTGTAATAAGTAGTGAATTTTCCTCTCTTGGTTATCCCTTCCTCTCGTGCTCTCTGCTTCTGTTATTCGAGCGCGTGGTGGACACAGACACGGACGCCGGACGAGCAGCCGCCCGCCGCGGCGTGCGCACGGCCAGTGGAACGAGCACGCAGCCAGCTGACCTGGCACGCGCAGCGGTGGCGGCGCGTCCGTGCGGATGGGCTTCTGCGGCACCGCGAGGAGGATGGGATCCCACGGCGGCGCCGCCTTGCGAGCTGTGTGGCCATGGCAGGCCGTGCATGCACAAGCCAACAAGCTAGCCAGCAAGCCACGTACATGTGCAGGACAAGCAAGCAAAGCATGCATGGCGGGCCGGACAGGGCAGCGAGCGGCCGCGCGAGCTCCCCACAGACGGCCATGCGTCCTGCGGCGAATCAACATGGGCAGCAAAGGCGGACACGGCCAGCGGGGCGGGCCGCTGGTTCCAGCGTCGTGGCGGCGTCGCCTCGGCCGGTCGGTCCCCGTGGCGAATCAGCTGGGGCAGCAAAAGCGAACACGGCGAGCTTCGATCGGGCAGAGGCGGCGAGCGGGGCGGGTCGCCGGCGTCGCCTCCGCGACCGGAGCACCCACAGCGCGAACTGCGAAGACGGCGAAGCTTGCGCGGACAGCGAGCACGCGTGGCGAAGGCTGCATGACGGACGGCGAGCACGACGCGGCGGATTCAGCAGCAGCCAATCCCATCACCACGTAGAAACGGGTCGTTTCCTCCCAACGGCGATTTTGCCGTTTCTAGTTGCATCGGTGCGAGTGAAGACCTGATTTCTTAAGGAGGAAACGGTTTCTACTAATTTTCTTCTCTTTCTTCATTAATTAAGCTATTACATTAAATTTTTTGCTTAGCTGGCAGGTTAATTAATAGGGATAGAAACTGCTCATTAATTACCATTGGGACTGCCCTAAGGCGCTCCATTATGTCAATCATCTATTTACAAATACGAACGCACCCGTCTCTAAAAACTTGATTTTAGGGGCATGCATCTTAAGACGTGAATCTCTTCAAGGTATTATCGACATAAACGACTATTACAAGAGTTGTCTCTAAAAATCAAATTTAGAGGTGGTAGTCCTAAGAGGCCCATCTCTAGAAATAATTACATTATAAAATATTCATAACATTTTCCATATAAAGTCGGATGAAGACAAATTTTATATGAAAATTATAGCACCAACGTGATCCACAACTTTGTAGTTTTTTTTTTGAACAAGTGATCTATAACTTTGTAGTTGATTTTTTATTGGACACTGTTCGTACCAAAATATTGCTTTAAGTTAATGAATTTTTAAACTTAAAATTTTTAAGTAAAACTTGGATGTACCAAATTGTAAAGTATGATCTACAATGTTGTAGTTGAATAGTTCTTTATTTGAAGTTATTAGAGTCCTAAATATGTATTTAAAGTTTATAGATTTTGAAATGCAAAATGTAGAACTTCCAAATGGCCTTGAATGTGGACATAGTTAATACCGAAGTTATAGTGGTCAACCTATCCATGTTTCTGCTAAGTTTATTGTTTTAAATATTTGTTTTACATTCACATAATTTGAGATTCAAAATTTTGTTTTATTTGTCAAAAAATCTTGGATAGAGACACATCCTACACCAAAGTTGTTGTGCTTGACATGATTTAAAACTTTGTCATGACCGGCCATGATGCGCTAGTGCACGTTAAGGCCGACCACCATCCCATACAGTGCCACCTGCTCCACTTTCCACCAAGAGAAGAAGGAAAACAAGTACGACTGAGGGCCCACTCCTCTCTTTTTGTTTTTCTCTTTCTTCTCTGTCTCTCTTCCCACACCGCTTCCTTCTTTTCTAAGATTGTAACCCTACTCCCCCCTTGGCTCCTATAAAAGGGGAGGCAGGGGCTCTTCTTTTAGAAGAAGCCTGGATGCCTGACCACCGAGGTATAGACATTCAAGCACACGCGCACACACTTCACACCCCTCACTCTTCTCTCCCCAGAGACTTAGGACTCTCCTCCCTCTCTCAACCGTCTTGTATTGCCCATACTACAAGCAACTGATGCAGAGTAACATGAGCACTCACTCGGACTGGACGTAATGATTTCACCTGAACTAGTATAAACATTTGCGTCCGCTTTGCATACCATCGCAGCCCAAGACGCACAAAAACAATACTAGTCACTCTGTCTTGACCCCCGGTTCCTAGACACTCCACTGACGTTTTGAAATTCAAAATTTAGAACTTCCAAATGGCATTGAATGTAAGGTTACGAAGTTATGATAAAAAAGATAGCATCCTATACATACACTACCGGATCGAGACATCGGCAAACCCACTTTCCCCATCGGCAGAAAGGTTGCCGATGGCAAAGTGGTGATGCCATCGGCAATCTCCCATCGGCAAAAACGTCATCGGCAAAAAACATTTTGCCGATGGCAAAAGTATATGCCATCGGCAAAAGAGTTGCCGATGGCCGCGGGTCCAATCGGCAAACCTTCCACGTCAGCCGCCCCGCCGTCAGGCTGACGGCGGGTTTGCCGATGGCTGACGCCACGTGGCCATCGGCAAAAGCCTTTGTTTGCGGATGGCCACGGCCGTCGGCGGATTTTTTAATTTGTTTTGAAAAGAATTCCCTGATTTTTTTTTCCGATGGCCGTGGCCATCGGCAAACTTATGGTCAGGCCATCGGCAAACCGGGGTACGTATTTGGGCCAAATTCCCCAGGTTTGCCGATGGCTGGCCATCGGCAAACCCTGGGGAAATTTTTTTCCTTTTTTTCCCGTTTTCTTCCATTTCAAAGCACATATAATCACAAGCATAATAACACAAGCAACATATACAACATTCATCACATATATTCGCAATAATGCTCCATTTCAACCATAATATAGCATCAAATTCATATAACATGTCCGAAATCATCCATACAAGTCGAAATGGCTCCATACAAGTCCCAATTCATGCATACAAGTCCAAATGCATCCATACAAGGCCAACATCGGCCAAACATGTCCGACGTGGCACAACAAGGTCCAAAATCAGGAATAGAAGGTACCTAGCTCGTGGCGCCGTCCCCTTGGGTCCCCGAGCCCCCGAAGCATCCTCCCACGCAGCCAACTCCCCGCGGGCTGCTGCGGCCGCCGCCACGAGCACGCCGGGGCCGAGCTGCTGCGGTCGAGGGAACCGAGACGGCCCGGGCTGCCCCCGCGGCGGCCACGAGTACCCCGGCTGCGTGGGGAACCGAGACGGCCCGGGCTGCCCCCGCGGCGGCCACGAGTACCCCCGCGTCGGTGGAGGACCCGGGACGAACGGCCGCGTGAGGAGGCTCTGGAAAGGACCCCAACCGGGCTGTGGAGCAGGACCCCGTGGAGAAGCACCCGCCGGAGGGCTAGCACTGGAGTTGGGTTCGAACCCTCCGACCGTAATCCGCACAAAGACCAAGTGATGGAATTAGTACCGCAGACCGGCATCACAAGCTAAAGAAATAGGCAATGTAGGGACTCACGGGACGAGGTGCAAGAAAAGGCGGCGGTGGAGGTACCGGTGGTGGAGCGAAGAAAGAGGCTGGAGGCTCACTCATTCCCATGGCACGCATGTGCTGGGACATCTGCGACCACGCCTGCTGGTAGTGCAGCGCAACTGCGGCCGCGTGCTCCTGATAGGCAAGCGCCATCTGCTTCTGGTTGGCTAGCACCTCTTGGACCGTGGCCTGCAATATTACACGAGCATGGTTGATTGTATTTGAAGGCAAGGTACATTATGTGTGAAACGGTCGAACGACGAATGAAACTCCACTTACCTGAAGACCCGCGATCTGCTGCGCACTGCTCGGCTGCCGAGGCGCTATGGGGACCCGCGGTGCGCCCCTACGCTGGTCTTCCTTGCGGATCTCGGTCAGCGTCGGGACAGAGGATGGGTCAATGGCGCTGTGGGCCATATAGAACCGGCCGTGCTGCTTCCCTCCACCCAACCTCATCACGAGCTGAGGGTCTATGGGCTCAGTGGTGACGTCGTAGCTGTCGCCATGGGCCTCTCGAGCTGCGGCGGCGTACTTGGTGAGCTTGTCGTACACGACCGGGCTGGTGTACTTCTCGGGCCCGTCCGAAGAGCCGTACGTGGTGGAGGGCGCTTTATTTGGGCCCTTGTGAGCAAGGGCCCACCCCATGTACTCGTTGATGGGCTGCCCGGGGTGGTGCTCCCTCTCGCGAGGAAAACAAAAACATGGTTACAACTTGCTATATAAGAAATCCAGCGCTATAAGAAATGGTTGAACACAAGCATACCCATGTTTCCATGAACTCGTTGAGGTTCCGGCTCCCCGGGTGGTGTGAGACCCCGGACCTCGCCATCTCTTCCAAGCGCTTCGCCCGACGTGCTCGTGCTCCACGTACGCCTCCGGCGTTTGCCACCCTCCGACAATCGTACGCCGGCCGGTCGGCGTACTTGCCGCACCGGCCCGGAGGTGTCTGCATGACATTCAAGTATTAGATCTTCCAGATAATGAGTTGAATGTGTCACATAAGGAATCACAGCGGATGTTTTCCTACTTATTTACCTGCATGTACTGCTCCTCGGTGAGGTCGGTCTCCGGCTCACATATCAGCTCCCTGGCCTGGGTCTTATCCACCTTCACCCCCCTGAAGTTGGCGTAGTAGGAGATGACGGCCTGGGTGTGCGCCTCGTAGAACATGTCCTTGATCCGCAACTCGCACACCTTGTCCTGATGCCGGTCCGCCATCTCGGGGTCCTGCCCCTCCGCCAACCTATAGTACAACTGCACACAGGCATCAAACATCATTCCATTGTTTGAGAAAAGTCCAACAAATACGTAGTATTGAGATATGCGTTGCGATTGAAAGACTCACCCAGAACTCCCTCTTGATCTTCTTAGCGAGGACTTCCCCATGTGCGTCCTTGATTAGGATGTAGTATGGCCATTTGTCGGGCACGATCGTCTTCCCCTCGATGGTGACCAAGCCAGGGAAGTTTGCCTTAATCACTCGCCCCTGGATGCTAGTGACATGGGGCGAACACTTCCTGGCCGTCACCTTTGCCCAGCCACTGCACATAAACAACAATTGTTAGTACGCAGTTTTAATTCGAAAATGAAATAAGAACAAGTACAGAAATCAACAATGGATACTTACGTCCCAGAGATCACGATCTGCGGGCGGTCCTCAGGGCGCGGCAAGTGCTCAGGGAGCTTAGTGGGCCCGCGCTGGAAGGGCTTCTTCCCGGTCCCTGTGGAAGCCGAGGTGCCTGCAGTCTCCTCCTCCTCCTCGTCGTCGCCACAGCCACCGCCGCCGCCATCCTCCTCCTCGTCGTCGTCGTCGTCGCCACCGCCGTCGGCACAAACAGCCTCATCATCAAACAGCCTCATCCTGGCAGTCCTCCGCCTACCCCCACCCCTGCTGGTCGACGGCTCCACCTCAAGCTCCTCGTCGTCCTCCTCCTCGTGGTTGCCGGCCTCCACGTGCTCCTCGTGGTGGCTGGCCTCCACGTGGTCCTGCTGGGGCCCGAGGTGCATGTACTTCGACTCGACGTTTTGTCGGCGCGACCGTCCTCCGCCCGGCATTTTGTCTCGCAATGACAAAGATTAAAATAGTTAGTATTAGTAGATTGCAAGTACTTGTAAAGAAAACATAAATGTAAGGTAATATAAATAACAGTATCAATATTACATGGATTAGAAACTATCTCCGCAAACGGCAATATTGCTGGCGAGCGCTCATCCTCGTCATCAGTACTGTCGTCATCACTATCAATATTGTCGAGCTCTCTTAAGTCCTCATCATTAGGCGCTACATGTTCCCCAACTTCTACATCGCGTCGCGTCTGCCAGGCATCTAGGATTCTTAAGTCCTCAGCATCGTGCACCTCATCACCCTCGTCCTCATCGATGTCGTTGTTTACTTCCATACTCATCAACGAATCAATGTCTATCTCCAACTTACCTTCTAGCCCCTCAAAGTTGATAGAACTCATCTGCCCTTGGGTCAAAGTTGTAATCATCATCGTTCGGGACCGCCGCTTTACCGCGTGGCGATACGAACTGCACAAGGCTCCAACCCGCAAGGCGCTTGTCATTCTGGTTTGCCCATGGGAGGTAATAAACTTGCTTGGCGTCTCAGTTAGCCACAATATAGACATCGTCTCCTCCATATTTGGAATCCTGTCGGATTTCGACTTGCCCAATCTTAAGGTCCTTTTTTGTGACCTGGGGATCGAACCAATGACATTTGAACATCACAGGCTTACAACCTAGGAACTTGCCAAAGTCAAGCTCTAATATCTGTTCGACTATGCCGTAATAGTCCTTCCCATCCGTGCCGGGAGTTCGAACTCCGGTGCACGTGGTTTTTAGGTTGCCCCGTTTCTCTTCGTAGCTTCTCGTGCGAAACCGATAGCCATTCACGTCATAAACGTTGAATGACTTGACATGTCGATCGAAGGTTTGGCCAACACATCTCAATGCAGGACTCATTTCCGCATCACAATTAGCCTGCACGGTTAGGACAGGTGGATAGTTAAGTTACTCGCTCATAGGAGCAAAGTGGAATCGAGGTTAGGTAGATAGTTACATGTGGAGATGTCTGGGTTTTGACCATCCGACGTCACAACTTGCTCGAAACTTTTTGAAATTTTTACCACACACTACACATGCCATGACAACACAACTCGTCAAGTTTCGTCAATTTCGGACTCCGTTTGGATTTTATATAATTTAAAAACACTTTCTCGGCACGTCACTACCCATGTTACGAGGCCAACAGGGTCGTAATTTCATGCGAGGCCCTGGATATGGCCTCAACTTACTCCGAGAATTATGAATATCATTTTTCAAATCAAAAGTCTGCATTATTTCATGTACCTGCAGTTCAAATTTTGAGGTGCGGGAAAAATTCAAAGAAAACAAAATAATTCACGAAATATAGCTAAAAAGTTTAAAAATGCCCCAAATTCTGGAGGTGGGTTGTATGTGAGGTAGGAAGACACCAGAAAAAAAATGGGAAGGAAAAAACAAAAAAAAAAGGATTATTTGCCGATGGCCTTGGAAAGCCATCGGCAATGCGTGTTTGCCGATGGCCGGCCATCGGCAAACAAGGTGGGCCTGGGCGCTCCCCAGGCTGCCACGTTGCCACGGTTTGCCGTTGGCCGTGGCCATCGGCAAACGGCAGAGTTTGCCGATGGCCTAACGGCGGAAGCCATCGGCAAACTGGACGGCGTCGGCCGCCGTCAGCTCCTGGCATAGTTTGCCGATGGTGTTAGTATGCCGATGGCCCGGCCATCGGCAAATAAATTTTTGGCCGCCGATGGCCGTTGTTCGCCGATGGCCCGGCCATCGGCAATAATGTGTTTGCCGATGGCTTTACTTTGCCATCGGCAAACTGGCATGTTTGCCGATGACGGATTCCTTGGCCATCGGCAAACTTCTGGGCCATCGGCAAACACTCGCTCTCCGGTAGTGATATTCACAAATAAGTGTGTGATACAGTGGAACACAATGAACTCTTGGAAAAGACAGCCAACTCACACACACGAACTCTCGGAAAACAATGAACACAGAGCTTTTGGTGCTGCTGGAAATAGGCAGCGCTTCCTGTTGTGTTACAGAGTAAAGCGTTAAGCTCTGCTTGCTGCACGTCGCATGGCTCACAGCTGAGCGCGTGGCGAGCTATTCTCGGCCACTTCTTCCTACGCGCACGGCGACACTTCCCACTTCTTCCTACGCGCACGGCGACCACACACGGGAGCTCATGCGCATGCAAGCAAAAGAAACCATGCCCTAGCTAAATATAACGCAAGGCTTAATCTCGGTTTCATTTCTCAAGATGAACAACAAGGTGGTGACGAACCTCTTGCGTTTCCTTGTTATTACCAGCTCCACCATTTCCAGCGTTGTTCTTGTCATCCTGCTGCAGCGTTCTTCGTGCTCGTACCACCCCAAATCACTAGCGCATATACAAGCAGAAGAACCGCCCCGCCTGCTGGGTTGTAATAATGGAACAACGGCTCATCAAGTGGTTGCTGCGTCGTCGTCGTCGTCGTCATCCTCCGACGATGACAAGAAGCTTTCCGAGCTGCTGCGAAGAGCTGCCATGGAGGACAACAAGACGGTGATAATGTGCATCACAAACGAAGCGTGGACAGCTCCCGGCTCGCTCACGGACCTCTTCCTGGAGAGCCTCCATAGGGGTGTGAAGACGGAGGCCCTGCTGAAACACCTCCTCATCGTCACCGTGGATGCCAAGTCGTTTGAGCGGTGCCAGCGGGTGCACCCGCTCTGCTACGACCTGGACGTGGGCGGCGCCAACTTCACGTCGGAGCAGCAGTACATGGCCAGGGACTACCTGGACATGGTGTGGCGCCGGATCAGGCTCCAGGGCCGCGTCCTGGAGCTCGGCTACAGCTTCCTCCACACGGACGTGGACATCGTGTGGTTCCGGAACCCGCTGCTGCGCATTCCCGTGGCCGCGGACCTGACCATGGCGTGCGACGAGTTCCGAGGCGACAACCCCTACGACCTGGACAAGGACGCCAACACCGGGCTGGTGTACGCAAGGGCCAACGCGCGGACGGCCGAGTTCTACCGCGTCTGGTACGAGTCCAGGACCCTGTTCCCGGGCAATAAGACGCAGGACGTGCTCCTGGTGATCAAGCACGAGCTCACGGTGAGGCTTGGCGTCACGCTGCAGTTCGTCGACACCGACTACTTCGGCACCTTTTGCGACACTTACTATCATAGGAAGGAGAGGGACTTGAACAAGCTGTGCACCTTCCACGCCAACTGCATCCTGGGGCTAAACAACAAGGTGTACATGCTGCGCGGCGTCCTCAACGAGTGGATGCAGTTCAAGGGCGCCATCACCAGCAACGGCACCACTCTTAATTAAATTTGTTTTAGTTTCTGTTCGCATCCCATGGACGGTCTCGCGCGCGTCTAGTTAATTTCTTGTTCATTTCGTCGGGGATAAAATATATGCAAAATGTAATGTGGCTAACGAGTAATTTTGGATTTCCTTGTTAATCCAATTTATGGCATTTACTGTTTTTTTTTCGAGGAACTCTACTCTATATACTTTGGTTAAATTTACACTACTATAGAAATAGACATTCTTGCATCCTTTTTAACACCACCGGTTCTATGGCCAAACTTTGTTGTGGCCAATTGATCACTAGTGGTGGAAAACGTTTTCGCTGCTAGCTTTTCACTTGATGGAGATAAACCGGATGGATTAATTGTGGGCAGTGGCGGATGCAGGATGGAGGATTAGGGGGGCTAAAATAATAGAAATATTGATTTACATGAAAATTTAATGGTGAAATAAAGCTTTTGCTACAGTAATTAGCATTGAAATCAAGAAATTAGGGGGGGCTGGAGCCCCCCCTGTAAATCCGCCCCTGATTGTGGGCTGTGGCCAATTGAAATTGCATAGTTGCATTTGCTTAGAGTTTTGGCGTCTAGTGGCACTACTGATCATGTTGCTGTAGGATTAATTCTTGCTACTTTTGGTGGTTGCCGTCATTTAGACGGTTTGGAGTAGCGGAGGAGTATCGGCACGAGTTGGTGATTGTTCGTGGCCACTCCCGACATTCTTTTAAGGAGTTCTTGTGCTACTTTTGAAGGCAACTCTGATAAACTGCTCGTGACTTGTATATCCTCATCTTACGTTGGTTGTGCGACATCCGAGTGTTGGGTTAGGCGCGTGTGATGCCTCAAAGTGAGAGTGTCGTCGTAACGGGTACTATCTCGCCGGCAAGCAAGTGAACCTCGGGATAGATCCTTATGTAAATTGGTATTCTTTTGATTGACGCTTCCCTAGTTAGGTACACCACTCTATCTTACTTGCTTATGATATTTGTGTAGTGTTAGTGCTTGTTTACCTTGCTAGTTGAGAAATTAGTTGTAGCTAGTTGCTTAGTTAGTTGTTCTTAGCTTACTTGCTCACTAGTTGTAGCTAGATAAACCTAGCTAGCTTTCTTGGTTGTGTGCCATGATCATAACTACTAGTTTGTGGTAGGTGGCTTGCCTTTTAAAGTAGAGCTATAGCAAAAATGCGATTAGCTCATTGTTGTTATCTGCCAAATTGCTTTACTGTTTTTTAGAATTTTAATTAGGCCATTCATCCTCTCTAGCCATTTAAGACCTTTCAACGATGAGATGAATGTGATAATTGTGCATTGTGTTCTGTGTGACATACAATGTCGCTTGAACTTATCAGCAATGTATAGTACAATATTTTCTCTACAAGAAAAGATACATTGTACTATACATGGCTGATATGCATAGCTCCTCTAAATTCACGTCTTTGTAGAGGAACAAATGACCTACGCTTTCTACACACCTGACCATCATCGAAGTACGTAATTAGAGCCTGAGGCATGCTCGCAAGAAAATTATAACAGCTTGAGGAGAAAAACAAAACATATCAATCCCCATTCCCCAAAGTTGAAGAAAAAAATGGAAAGGCACATGACTAGACAAATAAATTCACATGATATAGCAGCCGCAAGGCAATTGAGAGTAACAAACCATAGATATAGAGAATCACCAGAATGGGTAGAGTTTGTTTCATAAGGAGGTCGTTGCTGGTCTACTACTAATACATTGCTATCATTAGGAAGATCAGCAGGATGTGGGGTCGTTGTCAGCCACGAACATAAGTTCACACCTAATCCTTCGCCGCGACGAACGATTGTTTATTGATGGAAGCTCTATATATATCTTCATTTCGGCTGGTTGTTTATTGATGGAAGCGCCCATATAGTCAAAAGGAGCCCTACTTTAGCATGGATGCATAAACAGATGAAGTAGAACAATACAAAATAAAACTGCTAAAGGACAATCATCAGAGAAGTAGTAATATATGTAAGCCAGTAAAAACAAAAAGGAAGGGTACAACTACATCCAAGAAATAGAAGCAGGCCATAAAAAATAAACGAAAGTACAGGAAGCACGGTTCATCCATGACAATAAGTTCCACTCAAAAAAATATATGGGAAAATGGAAAGTTTGTGAGAAAAATACAACATACACGCATATAAACGGGGGTGCTAACAGCGTGGGGCGACGTGGCAAGGCCAGCGTGTGTGCGGAAATCTTGGGGTCCAAGCGCTCGGACCCCAGACGTGCGCCGAGCAGAGCGCGGGAACTTTCCCGTGCGCGATCCACGCGCTGCTGCATGCACTGAGGCGCGGGTCCACACGCGATAGTGATGGCTGCATGCGCGCGCGCCCGCCTCTCGTCCGCATTTCCCGCACGCGTTTCTTTTCGTTTTCTTTTTCGTTTTTTTCTTTTTTCCTTTATTTTCTGTTATCTTTATTGTTTTCATTTTCCTTTTGCTTCAATTTTTTAGTTTCATGTGTTTATTATATTTCTGATGTTCTATTATTTATTTTTGTGATGTTTTTATCATGTATTTTAGTGATGTTTCAATATGTATTTTAAGTGATATTCTATCATTATTAGCGATGTTTTATCAGGTTTCCAGTGATGTTGTATATTATGTTAATAGTGATGTTTTGGTGATGTTCTATTATGTTAATAGTGATGTTCTATCATATTTTCAGTAATGTTCTATCATTTTAGTAGTGATATTCTGTGACATTACTAGCGATGTTCTGTCATATTACAAGTGATGTTCTCTCATATTTCTAGCGATGTTCTATCTTAGCTCTAACTATGTTCTATCATGTTTTTAAGAAAAATAATTTAATTTATAAGATATATGTTCATAAATATTTTTTAAAAATATATTAATGTGGGATCTTGTTTTAAAGGATTTATTGCAACGAATTTAATAGTTTAATCGAATTTTATTTTGGTTTTTCTATTTGTTAGTTATAACTTTTTTTGTTTCATTTAATGATGATGTCAGCAGTTTTGTTTCTAATTGACTCTTCTAATTTGCAACGTATGCAGCCACGGTTGAACGAGCGCTGCTGCCCCGCGGTGGGAAATTGCCGCGCTTTTCTATCGCGCTGGTCCCGCGCTCTGCTCGGCGCGTGGCTTCCATCCGAGCGCCCGGACGTCAAGGGGCCCGCGTGGGTGGGGTGGCTTGCCCAGCGCCTCTGCTCGTGGGGCGAGAGGTGGAAGAAGGTAAGAAAAGTGGTTTAAAGTTAGGTCCCACACATCAAATGCCACACTCAGCATGCACACCCGAAGCCAAGTTTACAAACCTAGAAATAGCGTGTTGATAGTTGAGGGACCTAAATAACACCTCGTGCCAAGTTAAGGAACCAGTCATGAAATTTTCTCGATAATAAATAAGTAATAGGATAAGAGTAGTGTGGATGGAGGCTTTTGTGGCCACTGGCAACGACGGCAAACTTCCCAGTGGCGTTGGCCGAGAGGTAGGCTAGGATAGTTTGTGCCTACAGTGCCGAGTCAGTAATTCAGGTGCGCGTGCCAACTGCCCAACCAGCGGACGATCTCTGTGCATGCACAAACTTTCTTTTTTTGGCAAACAAAATCACGCAACTTTTTATTTTTAAAAAGTTTTCTACTTATAGCAAAGGAAAGGTAAAAATTACAAATTCAGACGCATAGTTTCCAACTTATACGTTTAACTCAGTGTTGGGAAAGGCATCTCAGCAGCGGAGACATGGCATGTGCTCACGGGTAGCTAACCCCCCATTTATCCTATTTTGTTGCACATGTTCTAACCTGTTGTGCAGGGTTGATCGGAGACCGATGCTCGCCGCCGGAGACCATGCTGACCGGTGCATTGTAATGCCTCCGATCGGCAGGCGGAGACACCGGGCCGACAGTGAAGACCTCAGTCCCCCGAGCGGAGGTATTGGGCCGGAGACTGAGGCCTCCGGCCTCCGTCGGAGGCATCGGGCCAGCGGTGCGGGTCGCAGGCCTCAAGGCGGAGACATCAGGATGATGGCGAAGGCCACAGGCCGGCGCTGAGGCATCTGGCCCATGGCTGAGGCCCGCCGACCATGGAAGACGGCCCACCGATGGCCCAGGAGCAAGGAGGACGTTGCGCGCTTGGCAGGCCCCGGAGGAGCCCATGGGCCACTGAGCACTTCTGGGAGGCTACCTTTCCAGTAGCACTCCAATGGACGACTTTGCCCCTGCCAACCCCACCTGGAAGGGCCATAGGATTAGGGTTTCCTTGTTTTCCCTCAGGGGTTGTAATGTCTTTTTGTACTTGGGAGCTGGGCTGACTATAAAAGGAGCCCCCCAGCCCCTGTTGTAAAGGGTGACTCCCTGGAGTGGAAGAGCTTCTCTTCTTCACACTCTAGCATTGTAATTGTGATTACGATTGAATATTAAACCTGCTGGAACCGTGTTCCAACAGTTGGCGCCCACCGTTGTGTCTGGCCGAGGATATCACTCACAGATGCCAACAAGAAAACAAATAGCGGCCGCCGCCGCTCGACGAAAGCGTGCCACCGCCGAGGCGGAGGCACCTGCGGAGGTACCTGAACCACCGCGAAGGGGCAGACCGCGGAGGTCCACCCGAAGCACATATGCCTCCGAGCAGGCAACCGAAGGTGAAGAGAACGACGATGATCACGGCGAAGATGAACCACCGCCGGCAAACCAGACCAGTGACCAACACCAGGAAGATGAGGTAAGTCGGCTGAGGGCCGAAATGGAACGCATGGAAGCAGAACGAGACAGGCTGAGAACAGAGCAAGCAGCTACGCACAGGGCGATGCACACCTCCCAGCAAGCCGAGGAGATAAGGCAGCAAATGGCAATATTGCAAGCGGAGATCCAGAGCATGCAACCCGTAGCAATGCATCAAAACAACACCACGACAATCCCACAACTCAGCCAATACATGGCCGCAACACCCACTAGAGTCCAGGCAATAGAAATACCTCATATCATGATTTACCAGAGGACGTTCGACCCGAAATTCCCACTTTCAGAAGGCCTTCAGAAAGCACCATGGCCTCCGGGCTACAAGCCCATGGTCATGCCTAGGTACAATGGAAAAACAGATCCACGGCAATTCCTGATGAGTTTTGAGGCAGCAGTAGCCTCCGCGGGAGGAAATGACAGTGTCCTAGCCAAATCCTTCGTCATCGCCGCAGAGGGCGACGCACTGACGTGGTACTCCATGCTGAAGCCCAGCACAATTTACTCATGGGAGAACCTGAGGGACAAGATAACAACCAATTTCAAAGGTTTCTCAAGTGAGTCATTGTCGTCGGCGGACTTGTTCAGCAACAAACATAACAAGGGGGAGCCGCTAAGGGATTACTTCCAAAGATTCTTGCACCTCAGGGCAAAGGCGCCGGATGTGCCGGACAATGCCGCAATAGAAGCAAAGAATCAAAGGTCTCCGCATCGGACCCTTCGCAAGCCACTTAGCAAGGGAAAAGCCAGCCACTATGGAAAAACTGCATGAAGAATTCGAGAAATACCGCAGATCGACAACGATCTCCGGAAAAGACGGATGAAGGCGAAGGCCGAGCAAAAGGTACTCCGGCAGGAACAGCAATAGAGACAACAGGTCCTATGACAGACAGAATTCTCAGCAAAGACAAGTCTTTAATGTGCAAAACAGCCAGCCTCAGCGCCCGGCAGACAGGGAACCAGGAAACGGTCAAGATACGAAGGCCCAGAACAGTCAAAGTTTCAACAAGAACAAGTCAAAGAACTGGAATAAGAACCAGAAACCGAGAAGGCATTATTGTATTTTCCATGGAGAAGAAAAGGGGCATAGCACCAAGGAATGCCCAGAAACCAAAGAAACAATGGATCGGATGAAGAGCAAGCAACAGCCGCCTCAACCTGCTCAAGAATTAGCCAGACAAGTGAATCACACTTTCACTCCGCAATATCATCAGCAGTACAACCCAAGCTACCCGGGGTACACTAACAGCGCTTTCCTTCAGCAGAATGTCCCACAACAAGTATTACCCACCATCCCCGCCAAAGATGGCGGCACAGGCAAGATACCAAACATCTCAGTACAACAACCAAGCGCCCGTCAGGGCATAGAGCACGGTCACATACATTAACACTCGACCTCCACAAATATCTATGATAGAGACACCTCAGCCGTCACATCATCAGCAACAAAGGCAGTATGCGGCATTACCTCCGCCTCCACATCAAAGGCAATTTGAGGCCCTACCAGCACCTCCGCAGCAGGCCACCTGCCCCGGTACCATGCCAAAGGCTGAACCTCCGGTTGAGAATCAGATGAACCCTCACTCTGCTCTGCCCACAATAGGAATGATACTACCGATAGCTGGAGGCTCAGCGATGGAGTTCGAAACAAAGAGACAGAAAAAAGATCACCTCCGATTGGTAAATAATGTGGCTGTACAGGGAGCACACCGAACGACAGAATGGTCTAAGGCCCAAGTCAGTTTTTCAGAGGAGGACCTCCGATTGGAGAGTTACCCTCACACCGATGCGGTGGTCATAAAAGCAAATGTGGCAGGATGGGAGATAAACAGAATACTAGTTGACTCTGGGAGTTCGGCAGACATCATCTTCGCAAGTGTGTTTGATCAAATGAAGCTCAGCTGATCTCAGCTACAACCACCTGATACACCTCTGATAGGATTCGGAGGTAGGAAGATTCACGCACTCGGGAAAATTTCCTTGCCCGTGTCCTTTCAAGATGGGGACAAAGCGAGAACGAAATACATCACCTTTGATGTAGTAGACATATACTACCCATACAATGCAATCCTAGGAAGAGGATTCGCAAACAAGTTCAATGTGGCAATCCACATGGGTTACCTTTGCATGAAGATGCCAGCACTGCACGGAATCATCACGGTTCGAGGAAGCCAGAAAGAAGCCAGAAACATAGAGAGAGCAATATACAAGGCCCACAGGAACATAAACACAGTAGCATCAGATGAGCCACCGGATATGCCCGGGGGGAAAACGGACATGAAAGATCAGGAGGACACGATAACAGTGCCACTTGACGAAGCAGTGCCAAACAGGAAGGTCACAATCGGAGCAAATCTATCAGAAGTGGAACGAAGAGAATTGCTCAGCCTTTTGTCCAAGAACAGAGATGTCTTTGCATGGTCAGCAGAAGACCTTAAGGGAATTGGGAGAGACATAATCGAGCACACCCTAGATTTGAACGAAAACGTCAAGCCAAGGAAGCAAAGGCAAAGGAAAATGTCAGAGGAACGAACTTTGGCCGCCAAGGCGGAGGTTCAGAGATTATTGGATGCCAATGTCATAAGAGAGGTGAAGTACTCAGAATGGCTAGCAAATGTGGTGCTTGTCCCAAAGAAGAATGGTAAGATTCGCATGTGCATCGACTTCACTGACCTGAACAAAGCATGCAAAAAAGACCCATTCCCGCTACCAAGAATAGATGCCTCAGTCGATAAGGCCGCCGGGTGCAAAAGATTCTCTCTCCTGGACTGTTTTTCAGGATATCATCAGGTCTAGCTCAGGAAGGAAGATGAGGAAAAGACAAGTTACACTATCCCAACTGGCACCTACTGTTTTGTGCGAATGCCTGAGGGGCTTAAGAACGCAGGGTCAACCTTCGCAAGAATGGTGCAAGCCGTACTACGGTCTCAGTTGCAGAGAAACATCATAGCCTACGTAGATGACATTGCCATAGTAAGCAAAGAGCCGGAGAACCATCTGGAAGATCTCAAGGAAACCTTTGCAAACCTTAGGGAGGACGGATTAAAGCTAAATCCAGAAAAATGTGTCTTTGGAGTCAGCAGGGGAAAAATGTTGGGGTATGTCGTCGGACCCGAAGGTCTCAGGGCCAACCCAGACAAAACAAAAGCCGTCCTGGCCATGCTGGAACCGTCGAACAAAAAAGAGGTCCAGCGACTCACAGGAAGAATCGCAGCCTTGAACAGGTTCATCTCCAAATCAGCCGAGCGCAGCCTCCCCTTCTTTAAGGCTCTCAAAGCCAATGAAAAATTCGAATGGGGACCAGAGCAATCGGAAGCTTTCAGACAGCTCAAGAAATACATGGCCGAGGACCTAATGGTGGCAGCTCCGGATAGCGATGAGCCACTCCTATTGTATGTATCAGCATCGACAGGGGCAGTAAGTGTGGTACTCGTGCAAGAGAGACAGGTAAACAGCAAGCAGGTGCAACAGCCAGTGTACTCTGTGTCTGAGGCATTGCAAGGAGCAAAGCTGAACTACACAGAGATTGAGAAAATAGCATACGCAGTGATCACGACATCAAGGAAGCTAAAGCACTACTTTCAAGACCACACTATTCTGATCCCGACATCGCAGCCATTGGCCGAGATCCTGAACAACAAAGAAGCCTCAGGAAGAATAGGTAAATGGGCTACAGAATTATCTCAGTTCGAGATCAAGTTTGTCGCCAGAACAGCGATCAAGTCGCAAACACTAGCGGATTTTCTTTCAGAATGGGTACCAGCAAATACCTCCGAACCAAAATCGGAGGTATCCCACTGGACACTTTTCACGGATGGTGCCTGGGGAATCCAGGGAGCCGGGGCCTCCGCAATACTGCTTTCACCATCAGGAATCAGGACAAAATATGCAGCCAGACTATGCTTCAAAACAACAAACAATACGGCAGAGTATGAAGGTGTCATCTTGGGATTGACAAAAGCAAAGGCACTTGGAGCCACTCATGTGCTGGTAAACACAGATTCACAGTTGGTAGCAGGACAGGTGGAAAAAGAGTACACTGCAAGGGAACCTGAACTCGCACGATACCTAGAGGTTATGAGAGGCCTTGAGAAAAGATTCAAGGGTTTCACCCTCAGGCACATCCCGAGGGGAGAAAATACAGAGGCTGATGAGTTAGCAAAGGCAGCAGCAAACAAACTTGACATGCTGGCAGGCACCTTCTACCAAGAGGTACAACAACCGGCCACGGCCAGGTTAAACAGAGCATTTGCGGAGGTACTACTAATCCAATCAGAAGACTGGAGGCGAGCAATCATAGATCAAATCAATGGCAATCACATGACCACAGATGAAGCCAGTGCGGTGAGGCTGTCAGCTCGAGCAAGGAGCTACACCATAGTAGAGGGGCAGCTGTTCAAAAAAGGCATAGTGCAACCACTGCTCAAATGCCTAAGCAATGAGGAAGGCCAGGAACTCCTACGTAGCATTCACGCAGGCATTTGCGGATCCCACATAGGCCCAAGGGCATTATCTGCAAAAGCTATTCGGCAAGGTTTTTACTGGCCAACTCACATAAAAGATGCCCTGCGCATAGTGAAGACGTGCAGCGCTTGCCAAAACTTCTCAACAAACCAAAGCAGGCCAGGGGGGAGACACAGCTCATCCCACCAACATGGCCTATGCAAAGATGGGGTATGGACCTTGTTGGGCCACTCCCACCAGCTCAAGGAGGCAGCAAGTACGTGGTCGTAGCAGTAGAATATTTTACAAGGTGGATTGAGGCCAAGCCGCTATCGACCATCACTTGTAAACAAGTAAAAAGTTTTTTTGGCAGAACATAGTGTGCAGATTCGGCGTCCCAAGAACCTTAACAGTGGACAATGGAAAGCAATTCGATTCCGACAAGTTCAAAGAGTTCTGTAGAAGTATCGGTACTCAGCTGGCCTTTGCCTCAGTGTACCACCTAGAGAGTAACGGGGCAGTCGAGAGGTCCAACAGGATCATATTCTCAGCAATCTCAAAAACACTACACGGTCTGAAGAAAGGAAAATGGGTTGAGGAGCTACCTAAGGTCGTGTGGTCTCACAACACGAACATCTCACGAGCCACCGGCTTCACACCCTTCAAGCTGCTGTACGGAGAGGAGGCTATGATGCCGGAGGAGCTAAGAAACCAGAGTCTCCGGGTCACAAAACGGGCACTAGCGTAAAATCGAATACATCAAAGAGATGAGGCGAGAGAGACTAGAAGCTGTAGACAACATAGTCAAGTACCAAAACCAAACGAAGAAGTGGAGGGATGCCAAGGTGGTAATCAAAGACATCAAAGAAGGAGATTGGGTCCTCCGCCGGAAACCGAACGCACCAAACGCAGGGAAGCTGCAACCAAAGTGGGAAAGACCTTACCTAGCTCACCAAGCAGGAAGGAAAGGATCGTTCCTCTTACAAGATGAGAACGGGAAAGTATCAACTCACACCTGGAATGTGGACAACCTTAGGAAATACTACATCTAAAATGTAAGGAGCCTCCGTAGACCTATAAGCGGAGGTATCCAGTAGTTTATTTTCATGTCTCTTTTTTCTTTCACTTCAAGTCGGATTGCACTCTTTTCCTCACACGGGGGCTCCTTATCGGAGGTGAGGTTTTTAACGAGGCAATTCCGTTGTAATCAACCTCTACAATATATAAAGAGGACCCCGAGAAACACCGGAAGGTAGCTAAGTCGAAAGCAGCTGGCAACGCAGCTGCAATATTCGACGAGAGCTTTAAGCATCAAACGAGGTCACTTCAAACTTCGCCTTGATCGGCGGACCTCAAAAAGATTTGTAAGCGACCCCCAAAAAGGTTGAAAACCCCGGAAAAAGACTCGGTAAGTCGTGCACCAAGGGATCCACAAGGCCAAAAAAGGCTTCACCAGAATCAGAAAAAGACCCAGCAGACAGCTAGGGCACCGATATCAAAAGAAGAGTCGCTCTGCCGACCAAGTACCCATCAAGCCTCCGCAAAACTAGCGGAGGTACCTCAATCACGGTTCACAAAAACTAAAACGGTCAAAGCATTTCAGTCGACAAAAACAAAAAAGGCTACCGAGAATAAAGAGGAGGTAACACGCCTGCCATGCAAGCCACTCCAGTCCATTAATTTGCATACAAGTACAAAATTAAGGCTACAAGAATCGCCAATGCCTTAGCTCTAAGCAACCTAAGCCCAAGAGAAGGCGTGCTATTTTTTACTATTACAATTAGCAAACGAGCTTGCAAAAGAGCAAAGAGCGCTGCAATTCTCCATCGCCGAGAAGGGAAGGAGCCTCAGCACTGACGGACTTCGGCTGCTGGTACCCAGAACACAAACTGCCAACCGACACACGTCATACTAGCTCGCCCCACTACAAAGCCAAGCGCTGCAGGACGATCTCTCAGAACAATGGACCAGGTGACAAACACAGTTGTATTCGTAGCCGGATACCACTCCAGACCTCTCAGCAGAAGAGCGACACACCACTGCGATGTAGCCATTACGAATTCTCACTCAGTATCAGCCTCAAATACATCTAACAACAAAGCCATGCGCTCATGAAAATAAAATGTTGGCAACACTACACCAAATGACCAAGCATCATCAGAAATCACAAGCCTTATGTAGCCCCAGGAAGGAAGAAGGCAAATAAATGCCTGTCCAAAATCATAAGAAGTAAACACCTTGATCTGCAATCTAGTACATTAAAAGACCAAGCTCTGTATCGTAGCCTTTAGTGGCAATCAAGCAAATCCAGCCGCAGTGTACCATCAACAGCGATCATTTTTGGCCTTGAGCAATTATGAGGGCATATCATGAGAAATTAAACACAAAATCCACAACATTCACTGAGAAGTGTACCAAAGAGATCAGAAGTAATTAAGGCAACAAGCCGTACCAAGGCCTATAAAAGGGAAGCGGCATCAACATCCACCCCCAGCATCACACACGGCACAAGTCAAGAGAGGGGGGATGGAGGTTGATGTATACTTACAAGAGCTCCACAGTAGCACTAGAGAGACAGCGTAAGAATTCGTAAGCAGAGGGCCACATAGACCAAAATGCACACCACCCTTTTCTTCAGAGCATGCACTAACGAGTCTTTTCTCAGGAGAAAAACCGGGCTAGGGGTGACACCGCGTAAGAATTCGTAACGTCCCCCCATCCCCAGTTAAAATCGCTCAACTAAGGCGTGGAATATCACATGGAGGTGAGCCCGAGGATTGGTGGTACCTAGCGACAAGTTGAGAGTCCCCACTAGCAAGGGACCATGTCCAATTAGCTATAGTAGGAGAAAAGGCAGCGCTAAGGTCCTAATCTCCATACCTTAGCATGGAACCATGTAAGCCAAGAGCTGACCATTCAAAAGAGCAATAAAAGGTGCCTAGATAAAAGTCTCTGGAATCTCCTCAGAAACCTCCGCGTGTAAATCAAGCATAAGACAAAGTAGCGTTGCAACACGCGAAGGCAAGTCTACAAGACTACAGGCAAACGAAGGCATTGCCTCCGCGTCAACAAGCATAGCCAAGATTTCCATACCTTAGTACTGAGGCAATGTCGGCCATTCACAAAGATAGTAAAAAAACGAGCCTCCAAAATTTTCTTTGCAAAACCTCCGCATATAAAATGGAAACCTCCGAGTTACAATGCAACATACGAGACAAATCGTAAGAAAAAGTTACAAGCAAACACATACATTGCCTCAGGGAAAAACAAAAGGGGAAAACAAAAGTCTCATGCAAAAGCGAGAAGTAAAAGTACCAAATTTAACAAGGACCCCGCCACGCCAACGACCCAATGAAGGTGTCGCGCCTGTCATCCATCTGAGCGCGGACAAACTCAAACATCTCATCAACACTACGATGAGGAAACACTAACCGCCAGCAATTCCAAAGAAAGCCGCTAACATAGACACCATCGCGCATAAGGGTTGCCGGCTCGACCTCCTGCACAGGCCCTAAATCGGAGACCTGCGCAGGAGGATTCACCCATAAGTACCATAGCATACCTAAAAAGGAGTTCATTTACAATACGCGCCCACCAGGCGCCACAGCAAAAGCAACAAGTGTTTTTACATCACAAGATAAAGACCCTAGTCTACCTCTTCCCCGCGGACATCGCGGGCCTCAGTGGTTTTCTCAGCATTTTTGTCTTGCCCCTCTTGCAAGGTCTCCGCGGGTGAGCTCACACGAACTTCAGGGCGCGGCCGGGGCTCCGTCTGAACCTCCGTCTCGGCTTGTATCCTCGCCGGAGACACGGACGCCTGTGGGACTTGAATGCCTCCGCTGCAACCTGGCTTGGACGTCTCGCCAAGGGTCGGAACACCCTTCATCACAAGTCTTACCGGTGTCCGACCTCCGGCAGCAGCCTTCAAACACGCAAAACATTAACTCAACAGAGCACCTAATAGAAAAGACAACAGAGAAAAGGAAGGAAGAAAAGGTTTACCTTTCGCATCGCATGAGCAGCAGCAACGGCCTCCGCCCTGCCAAAAGGCGCCCAGAAAGACCTCAAGAAGCTCTGCACTGTCTTGCGGATCGGGCGAGAGGTCTCCCCAAGCTCTGACGGATTGGAGATCTTGGGAAAATCTATAGTGCCGATATCGAAACCTCTGCGGATCAAACTTTTCACCAACCCAGTAGCGGAGGCCCGTGCCGCAAAATCAGACACGCCTCCGACAAATAGGGATAGCTTCGCCAAGTTGGACTTGATCCAAGACATTAATCCACTAGCAGTGCAGTCGGCAGGGAGAGGAGAAGCAACGCCGCCGAATTCCTCAAGTGCGGACAGATAAGCCTCGGCGATCTCCGCCCCTGCCACTCTGATACCTTCGAGCTCCGCACCCAGCCTCTCCGCTTCATTCTTAAACGTCTCCGCAGATTTCTCCATGGAGGTCAGTTGGGTGCGGAGGTTCTCGGACACTTCCGTTGCCTTCTTGGCACGCTCCACAGCAAAGTCCTTGGCTTCATCCTCGGATTTGAGTTTCAGCTCCAAGTCCTCGACCTTTTTCTTCAGGACCTCCGACTGTTGCTGCGCCGCTTCCAAGCTAGAAACCTTAGCCGCGAGGTCAGTCTTCTCGCGGCCAAGGGTCTCCACCTCTCCCTTCAGGACCTCAATGGCGCGGGTGCGGTGGGCAAGTTCCACGGCGCCCCGGTGCTCAATGGCGAAGGCCATGTGGTGAGTCTAAACCAAGAAGACAGGAGTAAGAAAACACAACAAGGAAAAGAGAAAAGGTGAAAGGCCAAAACATGCTCACCATGCGGTGATGCTCCGGTGGCGCGAAGACGTTCGAAGGGCAGCTCATCAAGATAATTATCAACTTGGGCTGAGATCAAAACAAAAAGAGACCAAAAGAAGAATGAAATGAGTATAAGCCCAGAACAGCGGAAACCTGCGGAGACAACAGTAAATCTTATGGCAAAAAACCTCCATAATGCTCGAAAATATCATGAACATTCAAGCCCCACGCACCGAACGTCGCGGAGGCATCTGAAAAAACAAAGACATACATATTTTTATTAGCCAGTCGTACAATCAACGTGCGAACCAAGATAAGGCAAGAGTAAAAGACTTACCTCCGGAAGCATGAGCGGCGGAAGCGGAACCTCCGCCCGGAGGCTGAGTCCGAGCGCCCCGCCCTGGGAACACGCGTGCCAAATCAACACCGGACGGAGGCATCATACTCCCAGCAACACCGGCAAGCTCAGCTATGGAATAAAAAGGTTAGAGGTCTTCTTAGACTCAACGTTTAAACAAATGTCCAAGAGAACAACTAAGGCAAAAATTAACTTACGAAGAGAAAGCACAATCACCGGACCCTTGTTCCCGGGAGCGGAGGCCCGCCCGTCGCCGGAGGCCTGCCCGGCAGCGGCCTTGTCAGCAACAAATTCAGCATAGGATGTGCTTCTCGACAGCTTATGACCAGGACTGCCAACAAAATCGTCATCGGATATTTCATCTGGGATATCACGAACCTGGTGAGCCGGAGAGAGTGACGCCTCAGCATCTCCGGCCTCCTCGTCGTCCCCTGCTTCTTCCTCGCTTTCACCAGCCCCGCCGTCTTCAGAGCTAGACAGCTCGGCAAAGGCACTGGGGAAGGGATGGACCGACACCTCCGGCGACGGAGCCCGCGCAGCAACAGAAGGCTGCGGAACCAACTCTGTCTCCACCGTAGGCGAGGGCTTAGCGGACGCCCCGGTCTCTTTGGCGACCTCTTCTTCCCCGTCGTCGCCCTGGTAGCCAGGCTCAGACGCATTTGGAGACGCAGATGCGGAGGCCTCATGACCAGCAGCCTCCGGCTCAGAGGTCCTCTCCTTCTTGGAAGGCCCACGACCAGCGCACGAGCGCTTCCTCTTTTTTGACGCCTCTGCCTTGATTGTAGCAACGGCGGAGACATTCTTCAAAGCCTTCGATTCAATCCTCCGGAGCACCTTGCCGGGGACAGGCCGGGAGGAATTAGGAATCTGAAGCTCCTCAAAAACGCGGTTCAGACGCGGCATGATGCCGGTCTCCACCTTTCGAGCAAGGTACTCACGCTCGGAGACTTCCCCGATAAGCTCCACGACCTTCCTCTCAATACGATTCACGAAATTTGTCCCAGTTTCCCCCCGAGGCAAACTGAGACAAAAGATAGGGCACGGTATGCCCATAGCCTCTCCGAAAACCGGCAGTTCCTTCTAGACAAGTTCAAACTTGGGCCTTTCCTTTGCCAGAGGCCAGCACCCGGAGGCCACAATTTCCTCCAGCAGGTCACGACCTCCGGAGTACTTGCAAGCTAAAGCGAAGGCTTTCTTGCAAGATTTCCCTCGAGCGGCTGCCTCAGCAGAAGAAGCGGGCAGTGGCTTCAGGTTAGTGTGAGGCTTCATCTCAGTCATGGCGGAGGCCAATGGGTACCTCACAATCTTCTTCCCCTCATCGTCAGTCCCTGTGACACCAATGGTCTGAACATAGAACCAGTATTCCATCCAATCGGCTGGCTCCCACTTGCCTTTCTGGCACCAAGAGATCTCCAATCGCTCCTCCTGAAACCTCTTCGCCATAAAGGTGCAGGCACCAAATTGAGCCTTCATCTTCTCCTCCCCAAATGACCGTGGTTGCTTCTGTAACTCATAGTGTCTTACAAAGGTGTTGACATCCATCTCTCCGCCATACGACTCCACCGCCCAGACGAATTTGCTAAGGTTCAGGAAAGCATGAGTTGTAAGGTGGTGAATCTGAGCATTGAACTCCCCCAGAACTTTCCTCAGAAAAGGATGGGCTGGCATCCGGAGGCCGCAAGTAAAGAAATCCCTAAAAACGACAGCATACCCCCGGGCAGGAGTTGGCTCAGTCTCTGATCCCGGGAGTTTGGCACGACCAACCGGAATAACACCCTGCTGCGCAAGGTCTTCGATCATCGCCCTGGTCATCTTGCTGGGACCAAAGTCGTAGGTAATGGGCGCCATACCTCCGGGACTATGCGAAGGGACGAGGTCGTCGACGGAGACTTCCACGTCAGAAAGAGACTCTTCGAGGTCCCTGGACTTCGCAGCAACAAGCATGCACTTTTCAAAAAGATCCAGCCAGTCTTTGACTTTCACTTTCTGAAACCGGGAGTACGGACCGGTGTAGCGATGGCGGAGGCAAGCGCGTCGCAGCGGAGGTGCCACGATCGAAATCGGAGGCAACAGGCAAGTGCGAAGGTGGTGTGAAAGATAGAAGCAGGAAACTACAGCGAGAGAATTACAGCGCAGGGTAAAAACCACACCCACCCCCTCCCCTTTTATAGTGGCCGGACGGCAGGTCGTAGGGGGGAACCGTCCCTCCACGCCAACGGTAACACATCCAACGGTCATAAATCTCGGACCTCGGATCCAACGGACGGGAAAAGGTCACAATAAAAAGTCTTTTTATTTCCGAAGTCTCGTCCATCAAAGACGCGCCAGGGGGGGGGGGGGCCATGGTCTCCGCTGATCAAGCCGAGAATTGATGGCAAGGGCCCGCCTCCGCTGGACCTAACCCTCAAAGGGGGAATGTTGGGAAAGGCATCTCAGCAGCAGAGACATGGCATGTGCTCATGGGCAGCTAACCCCCCATTTATCCTATTTTGTTGCACATGTTCTAACCTGTTGTGCAGGGTTGATCGGAGACCAGATGCTCGCCGCCGGAGACCATGCCAACCGGTGCATTGTAATGCCTCCGATCGGCAGGCGGAGACACCGGGCCGGCAGTGAAGACCTCAGTCCCCCGAGCGGAGGTATTGGGCCGGAGACTGAGGCCTCCGGCCTCCGTCGGAGGCATCGGGCCAGCGGTGCGGGTCGCAGGCCTCAAGGCGGAGACATCAGGATGATGGCGAAGGCCACAGGCCGGCGCTGAGGCATCTGGCCCATGGCTAAGGCCCGCCGACCATGGAAGACGGCCCACCGACGGCCCAGGAGCAAGGAGGACGTTGCGCGCTTGGCAGGCCCCGGAGGAGCCCATGGGCCACTGAGCACTTCTGGGAGGCTACCTTTCCAGTAGCACTCCAACGGACGACTTTGCCCCTGCCAACCCCACCTGGAAGGGTCATAGGATTAGGGTTTCCTTATTTTCCCTCAGGGGTTGTAATGTCTTTTTGTACTTGGGAGCTGGGCTGACTATAAAAGGAGCCCCCCAGCCCCTGTTGTAAAGGGTGACTCCCTGGAGTGGAAGAGCTTCTCTTCTTCACACTCTAGCATTGTAATTGTGATTACGATTGAATATTAAACCTGCTGGAACAGTGTTCCAACACTTAGAATGCATGACTTACGTGATCTAACAGTTGCAAAAGTGTAAATCTAACTTAGAATGCATGACTTACGTAATCTAACTTAGAAACCTAACTTAGAAAGCATGATTTACGTGATCTAACTTAGAAATCTAACTTAGAATGCATGACTTATGTGATCTAATACATTGCAAAGTTAGAAATCTAACTTAAAACGTATGACTTAGGTGATCTAGCTTAGAACGCATAACAAAATGGTAGGAGTAAAAAAAAAAGTGAAAAACCTTCAAAACACATCCTAGTGGGATCTAGTTTTATTCATCTCGTCGTGTAAAATACATCGGTGCAGACGGAATTAGAAATGGATACATGGTTCAAAAATTATAGTAAATTGAAAAAAATATTTTTTTTTCTTTTTCTTGCTTGCGTGAATTCTGACATCAGTGAATGGAAAACATGCAACCGCATGCATGCACTCGGTCACATGTTACACAGAAAAGAAAAGCACAAGGAGACAAAAGAAAAGAGAAGTCAACACACTGTGGGAGCGGGTGCTCCAAACACAACCACACGAACAGTCGTGGAAAGAGAATTTCGCGTGCAAAAGCAATAAAATCATATTGATCATATGTACCTAAGAAGGGATAATTAATTAATACAAAATAGTTGCAAGCAAAATAACGATAATACTACTGCTGAAACATGAACAGTTATACTTACACCAACGAACACTACTACTATAGTACTACTTGTACATGGACGACAGTAGGAGTACCATACCATGCAGGGAGTGACCACGGACGCCAGTAGGAGTACCATAGCGTTCGCAGCCGAGTTTATTTTGCGTATGTGTTTGATTTTGTTGTTGTCTCGCTTGTACGTACTTGGAGACTTGTGGTCATGGGTGCACAAGACTTAGACACTCGGGCGTGCACACCAAGAGGTTTTGGATAAAAGCCATCTAAAATAACAAATGTTTTTTTCTCGAATACGCACGGCAGGTGTTGGCTAGTTTGATGGTTCTTTACTAGCCAAACTTGCCTGGTGACGGGAGCTCTTGGAGGCATCTGATTTTGGACGCCTGGAGCTGAGATGCTTGCCTAGGCATGGAGCTGCCTGGGAGGGCTCCATCCAAATAGCCCGAGACGATGGGCCTGAATAGTTTTGTTTGATCTGCCGGTGATCAAGCCCATTCCTTCAGTGTCATTACTCAAGATGGTCCAAGAAGGTGGCGATGAACCTCTTGTGTTTCCATGTTATCAGTTCTACCATTTCCATTGTTGTACTTGTCATCCTACAGCGTTCTCCGTGCTCACCCTAACTTACCATCGCATAAAGAAGAAGAACCGGCCCTGGTGGTGGGTAGTAATAATGGAACAACACTCATCAGGTTGCTGATGACAATGACAACAAGGCCGAATGTTTCTGTGCTACGGACATGGCCATGGCGTACGACCGGTTCCATGGTGACAACCCCTACAACCTGGACAAGGGCGCCAACGCCGGGTTGGTGTACGCCAGGGCCAGCGTACGGACAACCGAGTTCTATACCGCGTCTGGCACGAGGCCAAGAGCCTGTTCCCGGGCAAGAAGACGCAACACTACTGGGAACGCCCCCTTTGCCGAGTGTCGGCCGCACTCGGCAAAGGCACCTTTGCCATCGGCAAAGGCTTTGTCGAGTGCGGCTCTCGGCAAAGCCCTCTCAGCAAAGAAGTGGTCGGCAAAGGGGGCTTTGCCGAGTGCTAGGTGGCAGGCACTTGGCAAAGGCTTTGCCGAGTGCCACGACGGCACACGGCAGGCACTCCACAAAGGTAATGGGGGCCGTCAACCTGACGGCACCCTTTGCTGAGTGCCGATGTGTCGGGCACTTGGCAAAGGCAATTTTTTTGAAAAATTCTTTGCCGAGTGCCGACGTGTCGAGCACTTGGCAAACACCTTTTTTGAAAAATTCTTTGCCGAGTGCCACGTGGGGCACTCGGCAAAAGATTATTTTCTTTTTTTTTAAAAAAAAAGCCTTTGCCGAGTGCTTCAGTAGGGTGTGAGGATCCGGAAGCAGTTTGCCAACAACAGTCAACACGAGATCGAAGTCGTCTCGACTAATGCCCAGTTGCAACTTCAACCCTATTAGGCGTGAAATGACATCCAGTTACGACATCATTGTCTTCTCGTGAAGGGGCTTCTGTGCTGCCTTCATCATGGTGTAGAATGCCTTTGCGGTTTCCTCTGCCTCCACCTCCATTCCTTGAATGAACCGTGCTTCGTGAAAGTCTGTCATCCCAGCATCTGCATCATACTCCTTGAGGGGTCTTGTAATAGAACCGACCAACTAATATAATTACTGTGCACTAATCAAGCCAATGTGGCAGCTTAAGTAGTAAACCGCAATTATACCAGTCCGGTAGTCTAGAAATCTCGAAGGATTTCACCAACGTCACATACATCTCGGATTGTTTTCGAACATTCGCCAACCATGATCATTACAACAAGTTCCAAACCAGATATTACATAAAGTGCTCAAATTTAATTATTACAAACCAAGTTCTGAATTCAAAGTGCGGAAGCAAATTAAACTCCAGTTCTCAAAACGCACACAAAGTTTTTCACCAACATAGTGCCAGGTTCTCCATCAGGATCCACTACAGCAAGAGGAACGAGGATAGGATTGATCGAGCCCACGATCTATTCATCTCCCACTGCGGATGGAAACATGTCGGGCAGTAGCCGTAGAACATCTCTCCATCTGCAACAACATTGGGAATTGCACCCTGAGTACATGGTACTCAACAAGACTTACCCGACTAAAAGAAAATAAGGAAAAGACTCTTTTGTGGATGCCAGGCTTTATGTGGGGTAGCTGACTCCTTATTTGCCAAAATATGAGCTTATCATTTAGTGACAAAAAGACTCTCTAGCTTATCCAATTAAGTTGTGGCTTACCAGCTATGTTAGCACCTGCACTACTTCACTTTTAGTAGAAGCAATCAACATTTATCATGTAACGCATTGATTAAGTAATCATTAAACCAGCATGTATGAACATAACCGTTTCGCACAAAGAATATTATTTGCGACCACGCTGCTGTCTCTCTCAAGTATTCACTGTCCAGGAATGATGGCGATTATAATCGATTGCAAACCAGCTGGCGGGATATTCCTCACACAAACCAGGCGTACTCCTCGAAAGTAGCCTTAGTCACCTTGATCTACTCGGGTAGAGACGCGGGATCAACTTCACACCACCATGACCAAGGAAACTCCCGGCAGCCAGCAGGTAAGCGTGCCCATCAAATGACACCGCCCCATCTTAAGGACTCACTCTCCGGGCCCTTGTTTTCCCCTTCCCCATCGCCAGCATGGATACATGGAAGTTGAAACCCGGCCCAAGTAAATTCTAGGCTTCGCGGTTGGGCACTCCGGCCCTTCCAGCTATCTGTGAGGCGTTGTTCAACATGATCGAGGACGTACGGAGCCATATTTCTTTAAGAGGTGATTTAGATGGCCTCAATGTTATGTTCCTCAACAACCTACACTAATCTCAATCCAAGGGATAGTAACCACCTATCCATGCAGATGATGGTCGATCACCTGTCTTATACCGATTAAGTAGCAGGCCTAAGCATCTACGTAGCCCTGTACATAAAATAGAATAACTTCTGTGGCAAGTAGTCCTAATGCATCTACGTTTCCGATCAATTCCTATAACGTAATGCATCATATAAAGTAAAGGACTCAAGTAAAACATTTGCAAACCGTAGGAGAATGCTCCGGGGCTTGCCTTTGACAAAGGAGCTGGGCACGTGGTTAGGGCACTCGGGCAGATCAGCTTCTGGCTCCTCTCCTTCGGCTACCTCCTGCAGCTCCTGCTCCTGCTGTACCTCCACGTCCGGCTCCTCGAGAACTGCTTGCGGGTTGACTTCCTGCGATCCTGTTATGATACGATGCGAGTGCATAAGTAACATGCGAATGAAGCGGTCATGAAGTGGTTGATGTCATGATGAAATGTTTAATAATAGAATGAAAACACAACAGCAAGCTACTAGCATCATCCAACTTAATCTAACCATGAACATCAACCCCCTACCTACACCTTTGTCGGAAACCGACATAAATGGATCACACCTCAACAGGAGGTCCATTCTCTGCTGCTCCTAAAATTCCACAAAAATTACAGCAGCAGGCACCCACCAAAAGTAGGCTACCACAGAAATTTCACCTTAGAATTACAAACACACTATCCTACACAAAAATCACAAGACAGACCTATCACTTGGTCCTGAAAATACTTTGTACAACCAAAGTGGTCCCACATCAGCACCAATGGCATGTGGACCTTCCAAACAGTATACAAGCAGCGAGTGTTGACATTTCTAATGCCACTCAGTGTTAGGTTGTCATCCCCAACATGGCGCCAAAAATGCTGGTACTAATAAATGCAACTGCTTCTAGAAATAAATATGGGATCCGCAAGCGCACAGATAATACCGATGTAGCATTTTAACCAGGAGTAATCCAGGTATCGTATTTATAATTTTACCACTGGGAAGAGAATGCACTGGATAATGAGTGATGAGCATTGCACATGCGATAATAGAGAGCTTAACCTTGTCTGTATCGATCATCTCATACAGGGTAAGTGTCACATAAAATATAGGAATGAATGATAAATGACATAAGATAAATGAGAGCATTTAGCCACATAAAATAATAGTAACCATCTCAACTTAGCACTCTAAGCTTATAACACTAGCATGGACTAGGACGATCTAGGGTATAATCCTATGTTATTCTAACTATAAAGTCAAAGCATACAATGATTAGTGGAAGAACATCTAGCAATCATGGCGGGAAAAGGTTACATCTATGCATAGTGATATTTGAGAAGACTAGAGACATAGCAATGACTTCAATGTAATAGGGGTGTTCGCTAGACCTATACTCGGGAGAAGGGCTACAAAGGACTCAACAGACTGTATCACTCCCGCGATCTACCTCACGATCTGGAATATAGGGTGCATTCGCAGATAAATACGGTCCAGGCACCATGCCTACACAATATCTATCACTCACCCATTGGCCTAATGAGCAAGCGCTATACGATCCTATGCATAAACATAATTCTAGTCCAACTATGCTAAACATATAATCAAAGTAGACTAAGAACGATATAATTAAGAACATAATCAAATAGAGCAAAGTCAATTCTGATATAATAGAATAGAATAAATTACTATTCATAGTATCACGAACAATCATGAATATTACAAGAATGTAGAGGGGAATTACCAAGAACTCCGACAAATCCGGACTCCAAGCTAGGCTTGATTCCCTCTAGATCTATTCCTATGTATCGCCGAAAGGAGAAATCATATCTCTTGATACCTTTGCCTTGAACCTCGAAGCTTGATCATCACCAAGTCCAAGTCCATCCTCGGGTCCTAGGCATCTCCACCATGTTGCTATGTGTCTAGTCACACTTAGAGCAAAGCATTAGCAACATTAAGTGTCATTAATTACCAAAACCAAACCGGAACTTTCAAACGGGAGAAAAAATCTTATACACTTGAGATGTAGAAGAACTTGTCTAACTTAAGGTAAAAATATTGATAAATGTAGATCCTAGGTGCAGACCTAAATTTGGATATAAATTAATATTGTATACCAATCATATTACTTTTTATAAATTAATAATGCATACTCATCCTATTAGTTATTTATAGCACTTAAAGTGCTTAAATAAATATTTTAATGTAATATGATACTATAATCACCAAAAATAAATTAGAAATGTGACTTAATTGTTAACTTATTTTGACCTAAAATTGGGAAATAAATGGGTCCTTTATGATCTTTCGGCCAGCTGAATGACCGCAGGAACCTTAAGCCTGGATACCTGGGCCAGGCTGTGCACCCGCGCTGGCCACGTAGTCCCGCCGTCCTGCTAAGGCTTCTATCAATCAAAGCCATCTAATCACATCTGGCGGTTGAGGACGCGTCGGCACGCAACAAAACTACCATCTCCCTATAGGGCTACGTGTTGAATGGGCCATTCTGAGTAATTCAGAGATTGTTGTTTTTCGTAGCGCATCTTTGCACTCAGTAGTTCCTTTAAAAGTATTCTTTGGCCTACTCCTAACTTCTTGCATAGATGTCTGCAATCTAACTGTAGTGAATCTATTTGAGCAATGAAACTTATGTTGGAAAAAAATAATCACTCTCAGCAAGTGCACCTCCACAAAACACGTTGGAATGCGGGATCTATAGAATAGGAATAAGAATTGAGAAAATAGAAACCAGAAAGGCAAACAACACATTAATATGTAGTAGCGGATTAACAAAGATTTTACTTCACAAGGTATTTGGGCTGGCCGACGTATTGAAAAAATTAGTATAGAGAGGGCGACTGAAATTTCGGTAATTTATTAATATGTATAGATATAGATATAGATATAGATTAGGTATAGATTTCTCTCTCAATGAAAAATCAGGTGCTCCAACTTTTCTTTTTTTTGATGCAACTAGAGGGGTTTGCAACACCAACATAAATTTATTAAATCAAACTGAATACAAAGCAACCAAAGAAGCAGGAGCAGGAGTTTAATTAAGAAACAAAAAAAGAGAGATAGAGAGAGAAAAATTCTTGACTCTACCATCCAACAAAATTCTCTCACCTAAAATTGCGATGAAATAAGTGACAAATTTGGTGGAAATAAGATTATTCAGAGCAGTACAGATCATGGAACACCGATGATCACCTCCATCTCTTAGTAGTAAGGATTCAGAGTCTGGATGGAAACAGTGAACGAACCAACACCTGAATAAAAACACAAAAGCGCCACAATCTTGATAGGAGGAACAACTCTGACCACGCCGACCAGGCAGCTCTACCGATTTCTTCCGGACGATGTAGACGTCCATGGTCAGCGTCTTGGTGTTCTTCACCAGGTTGAACGGGCAGATGTCGTCCCGTTTCAGCTTGTTGTCAGTCACAAACTTCTTCCAGCCTTTACCAAGGATTTGCTGCCTCCCGTGCTTGATCTGGAATTCAGGTTCCCATGAATCGTCCTTGCGCCGAAGTCTCATCCTCATACTCAGTTGCTTCTCGCCACCGCCGCCGCAGCCTGGAAGATACTCTCTTGCATATGCCTTACTGGTTCCCTGATGACATATATATATTATATATATGGAGGATGTGAAAGAATTCAGTGACAAAAATACAAGCACAGAAATAGGCTGTGCTTGTTTTTCTTCTTCCGGCAATTTGCAGTGAACTGATAAGCTCAAATTAAAGAAACCTTTCCAACTTTACTCACAAAAAAAGAATTAACAATTAAACATGGTGAGTGTGAATTGACTTTGACTACCAAATCAACAGGAATAATAAACCTTCGAAAAATGAAGAGCTAGTTTTCTTTTTTTTCCTATGTGTGAGTCATCAGGGCTATGATGTTATGGTGTTGTGGGCATTTTCTATGTTTTGATCTGTGCCTAGGTAAGGTTTTTAGGCCTGGTTTCCCTTATGAACTAGGCCAATTCTATTCTTCTTAATTGAAAGGCAGAGCTCCTGCTATTTCTTTCAAGAAAAAGTTTTTCTTTCCTTTTTTACTTGTATATATAATACTGCACAAGAGAAATGATGACTCACCAGAATGCACGTCTTGCTGTTAACATTGCTATTCTTCATGACACACATATACAGGGATCTCTGACTGGATAGCTCTAAGTTTCTCTTCTACTATAATCCTCTGTTCATCAGTTAGAGATGTTCTCTGTGCGAGCATGTATGCAGGCTTAGCAACTCCATGCCCCTTAGTTGGAGACATATGTCCTGTAGAGAACATGCACGGTCATCAGACTCCGAAGGAACACATCAACTGCAACATTCATATGAAACATCGGTTTTGCTCTGCCGTTCTTGCTCCTTGCTGGTTGAAAAATGCAGATATCACCTTCTCCCAACTTATTATCGCGAATGAACTCCAGCCAGCCAGTATAAACAGTGTACTCACCATCAGTGGCTATGTACAAATTGATGGTCCATACTTTGCTACCATCAAGTTGATAGATTTGGATGGTCCCATTTTCGTTTGTGAGATGTTCCATGACATATTTCTTGGAGATGGACTAGCACAAATGGTTTAGAACAATATTATTTTACTTACAAACTTTGATTTGATCTGTGTAGGTGAAGCTCAATACTCAAACATGCATGATGCACAACTGAAGCATATCTTAAATGCATGAACACCTAGTCACCAGAATTCCAGAAGCCAAACTTTCCGTGATGTAAAAGGAATTTTGGGTTGGATTTTCTGCTCAAGGGAGATAACTTTACCTTCTTGCTCACTTGTCATACTGCATCCTGTTGGTAAGGCAATGCAAGACTTGATCAACTTCTATGAGGCACCTGAATTAATGGGCTCCTGATAAATGCCTTCAGAAGATGGGACATGTTCAGCTGCAAAATGTCAAATTGTCAACCAAGAAAAAAAATTATTACACAAAGAATGCAATAAGTGCATAAATTGTATGTACACTAAACATATCAAATTCTTACTTTTCTTCTGCTATGGAGTAATGGAGAGTCTTTTGGGTTCATCTTCAGACTTTTTCTAATACCGCTGCTTGGGTTACCTACTGCCAATCTTTTGCCTATTGGTGATTGCATTTGCTTACCGTGAGAACCTTTCATTTCCTGCACACAAGGGATGTTGTCCAGCATAATGCAGGAGAGCTCTTTCTCGCAACCGCTTCGATCGAAGATTTGGACTGTAAAGTGTGAGTTCCCACTGGTTGTGAACACTACAAGATCACCTAGTCCAAGTTCGTAAGCACTGGCAAATTCTGCCCATCCAGACCGAAAGACCAACCCTTTCTGTTGTTCTTCAGCAACCTCAACAGTATATGCCTTGCCATCTGGCACCTCGAGTGTGACTTGTTTAGATATTTTCACTTTGATATTGGCCACAAACTTTTCGGTATGGTCTGCATGAGTCAGTGAATTAGGTATTTTTGTATTGTAAGAAGAGGTGAACGTTGAGGTAAAGTGAAAAAAAGGGGGCAGGAACCATCACAGCTACTAAACAGTATGACTAGAATAATAAGCATATTTATAATCAACACCTATAATTTTTAATGTTTGGATTCAGAAATGGGTTTCCCAAAATAAAAGATTGTTTTTTTTTTTTTTTCTTTTTGCAAATAGAAGATCCATATCTGTGCCCAAGATTTCAATAAACAGGGTCACGGAGAATGTCTTACCATTACATTTTTAAATCACCAATCATAACCTTGAAGAAACACTTCGGATCATCCATGTGGTGCCAATAATGATGTGCATTGCACACTTTGTAGACTGTCCAAGCTGATTTGTTCATCCTACCACCTCTCCTACAATGTATTTGAGATGAAGCTATTATAGGGGAACATTATAACCCTTAAATCTATACATGCCAACTGACAGCGGAGCAGACTACAAATGGATTGCGGGTTATCTATGAACTGAAAAAAAACAATTTCAGATACTTTTTAAGGAAATTTTCCAGTGCTACAGTACAAAGTGGCCCTACAACTTTCAGAAGAAGTGTGTTTTTTTTTTTAAAGATCAGAACTCATGTTTTTTATGTTTTTTTTTTTTTTTTTTTAAAATGAACCCCTCAGCTCTTACCAGCTCAAGAAAAAGAATCAAAGACAGAAGCTAAAAAATCAAAAGCATCTCAAGGAAGTCTGATGCCATCAAAGAACATGCACGCCTGACATTTCTTCCTCAGAAAACATTTGTACCCAAGAATCATGCACCAAGACAATCGGAGTAACAGTATGACTGACCGATGCATGAATGCACCATAAGCTTCTCACCTTTGGGGCTCTTCCTTCCAGCTGCACGCTGTCTGCCTGTAGTTACTTCTTCTAAAGCTCAACTCTCAGGCCTCCACCATCTAATGACATGGAAACTATGATATTTAGCCATCCATTTCCCTACCCCCACCACAGCACTGTCCTAATAATTTCTTCCCAGTCCAGTTGTCTTCCAGCCGCACAATTCAATCTAGCAGCAATGCATGCTCGAATACGGGTGGTTAATGCACGCATGGCATCACAACCCTTCCAGTTCTCTCCCACCTGCGAAACTTAACTAGGCATAGTAATAAATCCCAGCAAATTCCTGATGCATGTGGGTTAGTGGGTACTCATCATGCAGTCTCCACTCATCCATGCCATTACGAGCCTTTATAATCCTAAAACCACTACTGTTACTATTCTTTACCTCTTATTCTGTTTCAACATTTTAATGAATGTAAATCATGTCATGTGGTTCTGTACTTCAATTGAAGCATGTTTAGATAAGCTGCTCAAAACATTCTGAGTGAACTAGTTTTAAACTAGCTTTGTTGACTGACTACCATCCAAGGCAATTCTCAAACCTAGAATTGCGATAAAATAAGCAAACACATTGGTTGAAATAAGATTATTCAGAGTTCATCGCATGTAGCAGAGCTTCATGCTAGAGATTGGAGAATACCAGTGGCCTCCATCTCTTAGGAGTCTGGATGGATAGTACAGACAAACGTCGTAGTCACAGCTAATGAACGAACACTGCAAACATAAAAGTGCCAGACATTTTCACAGAGCAAAGCATCAGCACGAACAGCTCCGATGCAGTGATGCAGACTCTGCATCACTGCATCGTTGCAGACCATGCAATGTAACTACACCGATCTCTTCCGGATGATATGGGTGTCCATCGTCAGCATCTCGGTGTTCTTCACCAGGTTGAAGAGGCAGATGCGGTCTGGTTTCAGCTTGTTGTCAGTCACAAACTTCCTCCAGCCTTCACCACGGATCTGATGCCTCCAGTTCCTGACCTGAAAATCAGGTTCCCATGTATGGCCATTGAGCCGAAGCCTAATAGTCAGCTGGTTCTCGCCACCACCTGGAAGATACTCTCTTGCATACACTGAACTGATTTCCTAGCACCATATGGAAGATATAAAAGAATGCAGTGATAATACTGGCACAAAAACAGGTTGTGGATGCAGATATATAGAACTTTCCAACTTTACTCACAAAAACAAATAATTGACGAGCTTTGTTACTATGCTTGGAAAGGAACCAGCAGTTCCTCCCTGTAAAAATATTGCCAGCAGCGGATCATAAAAGAAGTATTCAATTGTACTTAAGGGCACTTTAGTACTTTTAACCACTCATTAACTCTAACTGACATTCCTTTTCTCTTTAGCGCATGAAATTCACGATCTCAAGACCACGCCGCCGCCGCAGCGCGTGTCGTGGGCGCTCGTCTCCCTGAGTCGTCGTTGCTCCCTCCTGCACCGGGACGGTGTAAGGCTGCAAGGGTGCTGCCTGTCTCGCGCATGTTTTGCGGTGGTATAAGAGCGCAGCGACGCCCAACTTTTCAAAGGTGAGGCTCGCGCATGTTTTGCGGTGGTATAAGAGCGCAGCGACGCCCAACTTTTCAAAAGCGAGGCTCGCGCATGTTTTGCGGAGGTAGTAAAAGCGCAGCGAGGCCCAACTTTTCAAAAGTGAGGCTCGCGCATGTTTCGCGGAGGTAGTAAAAGCGCAGCGATGCCCAACTTTTCAAAAGCGAGGCTCGCGCATGTTTTGCGGAGGTATAAGAGCGCAGCGAGGCCCAACTTTTCAAAAGCGAGGCTCGCGCATGTTTCGCGGAGGTAGTAAAAGCGCAGCGATGCCCAACTTTTCAAAAGCGAGGCTCGCGCATGTTTTGCGGAGGTATAAGAGCGCAGCGACGCCCAACTTTTCAAAAGCGAGGCTCGCGTAAGTTTTCGGAGGTAGTAAGAGCGCAGCGACGCCCAACTTTTCAAAGGCGAGGCTCGCGCATGTTTTGCGGTGGTATAAGAGCGCAGCGACGCCCAACTTTTCAAAGGCGAGGCTCGCGCATGTTTTGCGGTGGTATAAGAGCGCAGCGACGCCCAACTTTTCAAAGGCGAGGCTCGCGCATGTTTTGCGGTGGTATAAGAGCGCAGCGACGCCCAACTTTTCAAAAGCGAGGCTCGCGCATGTTTTGCGGAGGCAAAAGAAAAAGCGCAGCGAGGCCCAACTTTTCAAAAAGCGAGGCTCGCGCATGTTTGTGGGAGGTATAAGAGCGCAGCGACGCCCAACTTTTCAAAAGCGAGGCTTGCGCATGTTTCGCGGAGGTAGTAAAAGTTACAAAGACTTATATTTAGTTGATACAGGATCTTTTGCGCGAACTGTAAGCGGAGCTTAGCCTACATGTGTTTACATGGCCCCAGTCTGGCCTTTGGAACAGTGGTTCAAAAGACTGAATTGTGTTCTTTGCCACGAAGGTTCCGGTTGATGATGAACCTTGGTTACCGAATTCCGAAGGTGAGCAGCTTCGCATTGTTGGCGCGAGGGTTGAGTTCAGAATTATGCGCTAGTTTGCTTACTTTCGCGTGCTCAGATTTTCCTAGGTTCTCAGCGGCGGTTTGGACTGCAGCAGATGTCAAGTTGTGGCTTTGCGCGTGACTGTATAAAGCTGCTGGGTCTTGTTGCTGAGGTGGCTGGCGGAGGGAGTGTGCAAGTGGTGGCTGGAAAGGGCATTGCGCTTCATGCCCCTGACCTTCGGAGACTGTGGCTGCGGTGGTTGGGTTGGTATGGGCTAAAGGCTAGCTGGAACTGTGCTAAAGTGGCGTGTCCGCGGACTCGAGACCTTCGGCTCAAACACCGGCTTAGGCTCTCCTTCCTGACTCCTCACATTCCTAAGGGAGTTTGTTAATGGCCGGACATGGTTTGGGAATGCTTGGGTTTGGTATTGGGTCTTGCTTAAATAAGCATATTTTGGTGGTAATGGAGTACAAACAGGTGTAATGTTTGGGATTTGTAAGGTACTAGGGTAGGTGTGGTGGTTAAGGCGAGGTACGGTGCTTTTAATATACGGTCGGCTTGTACGCGAGGGTTTGACGATTGAAGGCTATATATGGGAGTGTAAACTTAGAGCTGGATGTGGATATTTCGAGGAACCGGGTGTAGGGTTGATCGATGTCTCGGATCTCTTTTTAGTTTGGGTGGCGAATCTCTCACCTCCGCTCCTCGCCCTCGCGGGGGTCGAGGTGGAGTTTGCCTTCATCGCAGCCCCCGGCCCCCGGGGCGGGGTCTGCGGGAATTTGATAGCTCCGCTCCTCGCCCTCTCGCGGGGTCGAGGTGGAGTTTGCTTTCATCGCAGCCCTGGCCCCGGCGGCGGGGGTCGCGGAATTTGATAGCTCCGCTCCTCGCCCTCTGCGGGGGTCGAGGTGGAGTTTGCTTTCATCGCGCCCCGGCCCGACCGGGCGGGGTCTCGCGGAATTTTATAGCTCCGCCTCGCCCTCTGCGGGGTCGAGGTGGAGTTTGCTTTCATCGCAGCCCCGGCCCGACCGGGCGGGGGCCCGGAATTTGATAGCTCCGCTCCTCGCCCTCCGCGGGGTCGAGGTGGAGTTTGCTTTCATCGCGGCCCCCGGCCCGACCGGGGGGGGTCTCGCGGAATTTTATAGCTCCGCCTCCTCGCCCTCCGCGGGGGTCGAGGTGGAGTTTGCTTTCATCGCAGCCCCGGCCCGACCGGCGGGGGGTTTGTGGATGGGCTTGCATCGGGGTGACCTTCGACCGGGGTCGATTGTCGGCCCGAGGCAATCCCCGCATTTATAGCGGGCCGCGTGATGAGGGCAAGGCATAGCCTAGTCCGTTTCAGCGGTGGTTGACATGCAAATCTTTGGGAAATAAAACTTTGCTATATTACATAATTTTCTTGCCTCATTAAAAAACCTCATGCCCGGACATAAGGAAAAGAGTGCAAGGATAGTCTATGTATGCGAAGGAGAGAAGGGAAAGAACGATGCGAAGGTAATGATTACATAGTTGCTTGTGAGATGCTAAGGGTAGTACTTACGGAGGTCGTCGATGTTCCATGTGTGCGGTAGTTTGCGACCTTCGGCATCCTGGAGGTGGAACGAGCCTTGTCTTGCAGAGCTTGTGATAATGTAAGGGCCGAGCCACTTGTCTTGGAGCTTGCCTGCCATCTTCGCGTTCTTCCTGATCAAAACCATGTCTCCTTGGCGGAGGTCACGTGGTGAGACCTTCTTGTCTCTCCACTGGTTTCAAGCACAGTAGCCGCGGAGGTTATTGACTGCTTTGCACCTTACTTCTTCGAGTAGGTCCTTGTCAAGCGCTTCATCTTGAGTGTTGGTATCGGAGGTAGTTCTTGGTGACCCGTGGCGGAGCTCTCCTGGGAGCACGGCTTCTTCTCCATAGAGCAACTTAAATGGAGTGATGCGGGTGGCCCCGCCATCGGAGGTGTTGTGAGACCAAACGACAGTGTGATGAGCTCCTCCGCCCATTTGCCCAAAAGTGGCTTGTCTCGTGAGGTTCTTTTGATTCCTTGCAGGATGATTGCATTGGCCCTTTCGACTAGTCCATTGGATCGCGGATGTCCGAGCGAGGCGAAATGTATTTTGGTGCCGATTTGGAAACAAAACTCTTTGAAGGCGAAGCTATCAAACCGGGTTCCATTGTCAACCGTGAGATCCCTTGGGACGCCGAAGCGACATACGATCTCGTTGCCGAAGAACTTTTGTACCGTAGCGGAGGTGATGGTGGCAAGCGCCCGAGCTTCGATCCATTTTGTAAAGTACTCCACCGCCACCACCGCGTAGCGGAGCTTCCGGGAGCGCGGTCGGTAGGGGTCCAACCAAATCCATGGCCCAACGCCGCATTGGCCATGTCGGCGAGATCAAAGTGGTCGGAGCCCTGCCCGCTTGAATGGTTGGCAGCCCGCTTGCGGCAACCTTCGCAGTGCACGCACCAAGGAAGCGTCGGACAAAGCGGTGGGCCAATAGAACCCTTGTCTCGAATGCCTTTCCAACTAGAGCCCTTGGGCCGTTGTGCGAGCCACGAGATGCCCCGTGGATTTCTTTGAGTATGGCGATATCTTCGCTTGTGGCGACGCATTTTAGCCAAGGAGCCGTGACCGAGGCCTTATACAGTTCGTCGTCCTTCGATTTTATACCCTCGCGCTCTTTGAATCATTCTTTTTCTTCTTCCTTCGATTCGGGTTCATAGAACCCCTTGATGTAAGCTATGATAGGGGCCCGCCAATCTTCGCTGGATATAATGTTGACCATTCTCACCGGAGGTGTGTTGCTTGTGGCGGTTAAGTCTTTGCGAAGGTCTCAAAGAAGACGTCCGGAGGTAGTGGAGTTAATTGAGCCGGGCCTTCGCTATTTCGTCCGCCTCCATGTTCTCGCCGCGGGGATGGACTTTGTGGTGATGCCCAAGAAGAAAGCACGCTTTGCGGACGGTGTGAAGGTATTTCTCGAGCTCCGGATCCTTTGCCTTGAAAGTTTTCTCGATGTGGCCGGCGATCACCCGAGAGTCGGTCCGGATGATCGCCGGCGCACGGAAAAGCACACGAAGCTTCGCGAGGGCCAAGAGGACGACTTCATACTCGGCGAGTTGTTGGTGCATTGAAACTCGAGTCTTGCGGCGTATCTCGATTTGGACTCCCGAAGGTGAAGTTAGGATTGCTGCGATTCCGGCCCCTTGGGGCGCCCCCACGCGCTCCGTCACGTGTACCGTCCACGGAGGTTCGATGTCTTCGCCTTGTTGTGAGGATCTCGGGGGTCCAATGTCGCGATGAAATCTGCTAGAGCTTGTGATTTGATCGTGTGTACGCAACGAAGGTTAACGTGTAATCGCTGAGTTGTGAAGCCCACTTGGCGATTCCCGCCCACCGCCTCGGGTTTACGAAGATGTTATCCAAGGGACATGCGAAGGTATTGTGATGGGGTGAGATCGAAAATAGTGCTTGAGCTTCTTTGCAGCCATAACCACCGCATATGCGATCTTTTCGAGCTCGAATAATGCTTCTTGGGACCTTCGAGGACCTCGATACGTAATACACGGGCATCGTCGTCTTTGATGTTCCTCGAGGTTTCTTTGACCAAAACGACCGGCCGCGTGAGGCGAAGCTGCGCGTATAGCAGTAGCGGTTCCGAAGGTTCCGGGCTCGCGAGGGTTGTTAACTTGAGTAAGGCACGCTTGAGACTATCGAAGGCGGCTGTCGGGCGCGGGGCCCCACTTGAAAGGTTCGCGAGGTTTTGAGTACATCAAAGAAGGGCAACCCCCGCTCTGCACCGTGAGATGAATCACGTTAAGCGAAGCTAACCGACCGGTTAGGGCGACGAGCGACTTCCTTGACGTCGGAGGTGACATGGAAACGATTGCGTCTATTTTGTTGGGTTGGCTTCGATTCCTCTAGCCGAGACAAGACATCCTTTAAGCTTCCCTTTGCCGACTCCGAAGATGCACTTCTCGGGGTTGAGCTTGAGCTTCGCCTTTTTGAGCTTGTCGAAGGTTCTAGCGAGATCGGCTATATGGTTGATCCCCGAGTTTGCTCTGGATCACAATGTCATCAACATAAGCCGAGACGTTGGATCATCTTTGAAGACCTCCGCCGTCATGCGAGCGAAAGTTGGGCTGCGTTGCGGAGCCCTCGGCCATTCTTCGCGAAAGTGCCATCGGGGTGATGAAGCTTGTCTTTTCTTCGTCGTCCTTGTTCATCCAAATTTGATGGTAGCCTGGAGAAGCAATCGAAGCGAGACAAAAGCTCACAACCCGGGCAGCGTCCACAAGGGTGCTTATCCGGGTAATGGAAAGCGTCTTTTGGACATGCCTTGTTGAGACTTGTGAAATCAACACACATTCGCCACTTGAGGTTCTTCTTTTGTACCAATACCACATTAGAGAGCGAGGTTGGATATTTGACCTCGCGAATAACCTCCGCTTTTAGCAGCCTCGATCTACCTCCGCTTTGGCGGCCTGTTTCCTTTCTTCCGACATTTTACGGAGCTTTTGCTTGATCGGAGGATGATCTTTGCCGACGTTTAGGTGATGCTCGATAAGTTTTCTGTCTACGCCGACGAGGTCCGAAGCCGACCATGCGAAGGCATCGCGTTATCACGGAGGAACTTGGATGAGTTGAGCTTCAAATTCGGTATCTACGTAGCCGATATGATGACTTTCTTTTCAGGATCGTCCGGAATAGTTTGAATCTTTTTTGTTTCTTCCTCCGCCGCGCGCGAAGGTAACCAAGCTACGTCTATTTTCGGCTCGCTTCTCGTTGCTCTTTTTGTTCTTCTTCTTGCCGCCGTCTCTGCTCCTTCTCCCGCAGCAATGGACGTTTACGCCCGGAGTGTTTGCTTGCTCCGTTTATTCGCCATGTTTTGGTCTCCGTAGACGGCTACGATACCTCCGGCGCGGCATTTTCATGCAGGTAACCGGGATGAATTGCAGCATTGAACCGATTGATGGTGCCCCTCCCGAAGATGGCGTTGTAGTTGTATGGGATATCAACTACGTCGAAGGTGATGTGCTACGTGCGGGCGATGGTTTTGTTGCCGAATGATACCGGTAGAGTGATTTTTCCGATTGCTCTAATCAGCCGGCCTCCGAACCCGAATAGCGGATGTCCCCCGGTTGAAGTTTATTTCGTCGAGCTTCATGCCGTCGAAGGTGGATGTGAATAAGATGTGGGCGGAGCTGCCATTGTCCACAAGGATTTTGGTCACCATCCATTTCGCGATGTTTGTTTCTATGACCATCGCATCGGTATGTGGGTATTGCTTGAGCTTGAGATCGAGCGTTGAAGGTCAAGGGAATGTGCGACCGTGATCATTTCGTGAGGACCTTCGCAGGCTACATGATTGACCCGGCGAAAGTGCTCTCGCGCTGTCTTTTGTTGCCATAATCCTCCCCGAACCTCCGGAAATTGCCATGATGACCCCGTAGGTAGCCGTGGGATTGTTGATCGTCATCCGTGCTCCCCGTGCTTCTCCCTCAACTTTAATTGGTTGTGGCGGAGGTAGTGCCGGTAGGGGTGGTGGCGGAGGTAAGGCTTGCGCTTGGGTTTGATGAGCGATTGGTCAAGTTGCCGATCACTTCTTCTTTGTGCTTGGCGATGGTAGTATTACCTGCCGTTGGTTGTGAGCATATTGACCCCGAGCGAAGGGTGGTTGATGGTAGTAGATTGGTTGCCGATACGGGGGTTCCGAGCTCGATGGCCGTGGTTGTATCCCGGTTGCGGTTGCGGGGGTTCGGGTGGCCGTTCGCGGGTATGGTTGATCGTTCCTACTGCGGAGCCTGGTGGGGCTTGGCCGCTCTCGCACTCAAGCCCCTTGATGTACCATACGCACCGCTTGGTGTAGTGGTCGCCGGCTTTTCCACGAAATGGCAATAATGCGAGGCTGCGGAGGTTGCGCCTCTCGCTGATCCGAGTTGGCGGGTCTTCTATCGACTTGTGGCGGGGTTTGTCTGGGCTGACGAGGGTGCTGCCGAGCTTGCTGATCGTTCGCCATCGATAGCGTTGACGTTTCCCATGTCGATGCGGGGTACTCATTGCGAGGGTTGGATTGCGCTCTCTTTGTTGACGTTGCGGAGGTTGGGACGGCGAGACTTGACACGTTCATTGTTATCCGCTCCGATTTGCTTTTCCATGATGTCATATAACTCGGCGATGGTTCTCGGTTCCCTTCTTGACGGCTTCGATGAGCATGGTCCCTACTGGATGCAACTTGTCCTTTGCCAAAATCATGACTTCATCCGTGATACCGGGGTGCGATTCTTGGTATTGAGGAATCTTTTCCACCAATCTTGTAATGGCTCATCGACTCTTTGTTTGCAATTAAGAAGAGCGGTGGCCTTGGCCGCGGACCGACCGACACCTTTGAAGTTTGTGAGATTCTCTCGAAGGTCATCCCAACATCGATGGATCCCGGCCGGAGGTTCTTTGCACCGGGTTTGAGCAATATCTCTCGCCACGATTACGAAGGTTTTGGCCATGATGTCCTCATCACCTCCGGCAGCTGAGACAGCAGCTTCGTAAGACATTAGATATTGGCGTGGCTCGTAGGTGCCATCATACCGCGGTAGATGTTGCATGGCGAAGCCCCGGGGCCACTCGGTGATCGAAGGTCGTATGAGGGGGGATTTGGAGTCGAGTGCGGGACCCGCGGCGCGCTCTTGGCTGCAGGACACCTCCGCCGCCGCCGCCGCCGGTAAAGTATGTTGGCGCGGAGGTCCGGTTACGGGCGTGGTGGGTGGGGGGTCTTGCTGTTGCTCAATCGGGGTTGTGCGGCGGCGCATGTCCCGGAGAGCCGGGTCTCTGTAGTTTCTCACCTCCGCGTCTCCGCCTCGCCCGGCTCGATGCTTTGCTCGATGCGGCGAAGCTCTGCTTCGCTTCCTACGTTCGCGCCGGATGGTTGCCGCTCTTGATTCCTTATTGATTTGTTCCGGGTGCCTTTTGCCGGCGAGGATGCTTTCTTGGAGCTGTTCTAGATGCTCCGCCAACTTTTCTTCTTCCGAAGCTTCGCGTGGTCGTGGATCCATTGGCGATGCCACCTCCGGAGGTATGAGGTGCGGGCTGGATGATAATGTCCCGACCACCGACGCTCGGCGCCGACCTCGGGTGCAACAGTGCAGGTTGGGATCAACCGCGCCCGGGTTGGCCGACCGCTCGATCGGAGGTTGCTCGGGAGAGGATTTGGCGGAACGACACCTCCGCCGCCGCGGGTCGGATCCGCGTTGGTCCCCCTGGCCGAGGAGAATTCGCGATGTTTGGAGCCATGGCTTGCTTCTTTTGTTCAACCCCCGGACGGCGCCAACCGTTGGTACAAAACGCTTGCCCCTACCTTCGCCCGGTCCGGAGGAGGGGGCGAAAGTTTCCCAAACAGTGTGGGATCCAAACAATTGCCCAAGTGAGAAAAGAGGCTAGTGGGCCCCCCGGGGTTTTTGCATTAATTGGGACCAAAAATGTCAAGGGTCCTCTCCCTTACACTTGCCATACCCTTGGTATTTATAGGCCATACCAAGGGTCAAATGGCTTTTTACAATAGGGTTTTAACTTTGATCACACTTACAAGCGGGCCTCAACAAGGGCACATCGTACATTGTAAAATTAAATACACCTTCATCTAATCCTATCCCAAGACGCCAAGTGTCATGCCTTCCAGGACTCCACGTGTCGCCCTCTGGTGCCGCCACGCGTCGGGCCATCGGCGCCGCCTTGCGTCCGTCTTGCATGCAGTCGTCCGGAGGTCTTTCGCCGCCTGTAGGGCTAGGTGGCTGAATACCTCTTTCGAAGGTCTTCGGGGACCCTGCTCATCGCGGAGGTCTTGGGAGACTCCTCCGAATCATCAAGTACCTGCGCTATAAGAGGTTTGAAGAGCTCGACTGCGGAGGTATGACGTACCTTCGCCGAATCGCTAAGACGGACCTGACGACCTTCGCCATGAAAGGGCATATGACGGCGAAGGTCGTCCGTGGTTGCTTAGTAGCTTTGCCTGTCTTGGCCCATGCTAGGGCCGCGGAGCTAAGTAGGGGAGTCCTAGCGGAGGTTGTTCCCCCCAACATCTTCCAGCCGCACAATTCAATCTAGCAGCAATGCATGCTCGAATACGGGTGGTTAATGCACGCATGGCATCACAACCCTTCCAGTTCTCTCCCACCTGCGAAACTTAACTAGGCATAGTAATAAATCCCAGCAAATTCCTGATGCATGTGGGTTAGTGGGTACTCATCATGCAGTCTCCACTCATCCATGCCATTACGAGCCTTTATAATCCTAAAACCACTACTGTTACTATTCTTTACCTCTTATTCTGTTTCAACATTTTAATGAATGTAAATCATGTCATGTGGTTCTGTACTTCAATTGAAGCATGTTTAGATAAGCTGCTCAAAACATTCTGAGTGAACTAGTTTTAAACTAGCTTTGTTGACTGACTACCATCCAAGGCAATTCTCAAACCTAGAATTGCGATAAAATAAGCAACACATTGGTTGAAATAAGATTATTCAGAGTTCATCGCATGTAGCAGAGCTTCATGCTAAGATTGGAGAATACCAGTGGCCTCCATCTCTTAGGAGTCTGGATGGATAGTACAGACAAACGTTGCCAGACATTTTCACAGAGCAAAGCATCAGCACGAACAGCTCCGATGCAGTGATGCAGACTCTGCATCACTGCATCGTTGCAGACCATGCAATGTAACTACACCGATCTCTTCCGGATGATATGGGTGTCCATCGTCAGCATCTCGGTGTTCTTCACCAGGTTGAAGAGGCAGATGCGGTCTGGTTTCAGCTTGTTGTCAGTCACAAACTTCCTCCAGCCTTCACCACGGATCTGATGCCTCCAGTTCCTGACCTGAAAATCAGGTTCCCATGTATGGCCATTGAGCCGAAGCCTAATAGTCAGCTGGTTCTCGCCACCACCTGGAAGATACTCTCTTGCATACACTGAACTGATTTCCTAGCACCATATGGAAGATATAAAAGAATGCAGTGATAATACTGGCACAAAAACAGGTTGTGGATGCAGATATATAGAACTTTCCAACTTTACTCACAAAAACAAATAATTGACGAGCTTTGTTACTATGCTTGGAAAGGAACCAGCAGTTCCTCCCTGTAAAAATATTGCCAGCAGCGGATCATAAAAGAAGTATTCAATTGTACTTAAGGGCACTTTAGTACTTTTAACCACTCATTAACTCTAACTGACATTCCTTTTCTCTTTAGCGCATGAAATTCACGATCTCAAGACCACGCCGCCGGCCGCCGGCCGCGCGTGTCGTGGGCGCTCGTCTCCCTGAGTCGTCGTTGCTCCCTCCTGCACCGGGACGGTGTAAGGCTGCAAGGGTGCTGCCTGTCTCACCGGCGATAGGAGCAAAGCCGGCAGAAGCAAAAGCAAGTATTCATTGGCCCGGCTTCGGCTCTTGCTGCTGTTCGATTCCAAACCTCTCGCGGACCTGCCGGCCGTCGCCGGCATCGTGCAAACCGGGCTCTGATCGACAAAATGAACCACCCACATGAGCCCATGGCGATGAAGTCATACGCGTCCAGCAGCAGCACGGGCGTGTGCAGGCCACGACGGAAGTCATGTATACGCGCGCTGGCGACGGTAACGAAGGTGGAGAATCCCAATTACTATTATGTCCTTGCTATATTAAGCTGAAACAGTTCCGGGCCCACTTATTTTATGGTTCCTAAGTTCCTTCTAACCGGTTCTTCCTATTTTTAAACCATCAGATCTCACTAGATGAAGGGCTCTTATTATTTCCAAGCACAGTAAAATTTCACATAATTGACAACCTTCGACAAATGAAAAGCCAGTTTCTTTTTACTAGTATATAACACTGCACAAGAGAGAAACGAAATGATGACTCACCGAATGCATGGATGGCGGTTAACATTGTTGTTCTTCATGACAGCCACATCTACGGGGATCTCTGACTGAATACCTCGTAGTTTCTCTTCTACTTCATTCAAGTTCATCAGTTAGAGATGTGAATCGCGGGAGTTTGTATGGAGGCTTAGGAGCTCCATGCCTGGGACTCTTGGATGAAGGGAATATCCTGCAGAGAAGCCCAATCACAAACATGCATGGTCATCAGAATCAGAGTATGTTCCATAGATATGTAGAACTAAATCTGTTTTTCTTTGGCAAAATAGAACTAAATCTGTAGGAAATACCAAATGCGATACCTATATAGTTATATATAACCTGGTGGCTGCAGGCAGCGGCTTTGTACAAGTGGATGAAATATCAGTTTCACTCCCTTCTTTATCTTTGATGGTTGGAAAATGCAGATATCACCTTCTTGCAACTTATTGTGGCGAATGAAGCCCATCCAGCCCGTTGAAAGAGCACAGCGGTCATTGGCGGTTATGTCCAAATTGATGGGCCATACCTGCTACCATCAAGTTGACAGAGCTGGATGGTCCCATTTTCGTTTTGCGAGGTGTTTTGTGGCATATTTCTTGGAGAAGGGCTAGCACAAATGGTTTAGAACAATATTATTTTACAAACTTCAATTTGATCAGCGTAGATGAAAGCTCAATACTCAAACATGAAGCACAAGTGAAGCATATCTTAAATGTTCCAGAAGCCAAACTTTCCTTGTACATTGTCGTGATGTAAAAAGGAATTTTGGGTTGGATTTTCTGCTCAAGAGCGACAACTTTAGCTTTTGGCTCACTTGTCATACTGCATACAGTCCATGACTTGATGAGCTTCTGGGAAACACCTGAATTGATGAGCTCCTGATGAATGCCTCCAGAAGATGACATGTTCAGCTGTGTAATGTCAAGTTGCCAACCAGGAAAAAAAATAGTAGTACACAAAGAATGCAAGAAAATTCTGAAACTATATGTACATTACACATCAAACTCTTACTTTTCTTCTGTGACGGAGAGTCTTTGAGGTTCATCTTGGGAGTCTCTGACTGGACAGCTCCAACTTTTTCTTCTACTCTACTCCTCTGTTCACCAGTTAGAGATTTGTGCCCTGGGAGCATGTTTGCAGGCTTAGCAACTCCATGCCTAGTTGGAGAAACATTTCCTGCAGAGAAACCCAGTCACAAACATGCCCAGTCACAAACATGCATGGTCATCAGATTCAGAAACATTATTAGTAGTAGTACACAAAGACTGCAAGAACGCTGAAACTTTTTGTACATTATACACATCAGGTTCTTACTTTTCTTCTGGGATGGAGAGTCTGTTGGGATCATCTTGGGAGCTTCCGACTGGACAGCTCCAACTTTCTCTTCTACTTTACTCCTCTGTTCATCAGGAGATGTGTGCAGTGGGAGCATGTATGGAGGCTTAGCAACTCCATGCCTCTTAGTAGATGATGTTTTGCACTAGATTTTGATTTAAATTTTCATCATATAAGTTGCTAGTTTTTCCTGCATGTTTGAAAGTCTTGTGCTTATGATTGTACCTTATATTCAAAATACTCATTTTGTAGTTGTTTATCAAAAAATGGTTCTATATTTTAGACTGCACTCTTAGTTACTGCAATGGCATAGGCGGTCATCAAAGCCTGCCTACAGCAATGTCTTATTTCAAATTAATCAAAGAAGGGCACCCCTGATAGCTAAAAGCATTCAAAGAACTAGTGCTTCACGAAATGCATTTCATCAAATCCATGTCTTCTCTCAGTGCATATTCGAGAGGCCCTTACCTCAAGGATGCATAAATGCAGGACAGCGAACACGTCATGATAAAAAAGATAAGAGGCCCCACAGAAAGACCTCAGATGCAAACTGAGCACAGAGAAAATGTCACTACCTGTTAGTATCACATGACCCTCCATTAATGTCATGATGGAACTGATATAGCTGATTAGAAAAGGAATCTTGAATATCATGTCACTTGTGGATCCTCTCTGTCTTAATTCATCATCTACCTAGATACAGTTGGTAGACAATTGAACACCATATGCTGTGTCACTTCAGGCAACATTAAAGAAATTCAGTGCATATTTACAGGAATTTTTTTTTTTTGAAACAAAGGCAGGAGCTCTGCCGCTCAATTAAGACGAAAGAATTTATTTACAAGACATATTTACAGGAATACCTTTAGCCGAGCTAGAGATCGTTCGGATTAGTGACAGTCAATTTTGGAACCTGATTGATGGAGAAATTATCATTAGCTGAAATCAAAACATGGTGTGTCATACTGATGGGATTACACATTTCATGTCACTAGATGGCTGCGGAGAACATGGAAGGCAACAAAGACGATGTGTCCCTTATCTAACAACCCTTCTGCACCGAATAATACTTCTGAGCTGACTAACTTCAATATGGCATTGATTCACTGAGGTGTAATTATAGCAAGTGAACACAAATAAATAAAACATACTGTCCTGAGTCACCAAACAACTCCAAGCACATGAAGAAAAATCATTGCTTACTACTGCACTAATTGGAGTGAAGGTGTCTTGTCTTTTAGCCGGAGTCCATGGAAGGCCTGCAGACTGCACATTAGTGGATGTTGAGTATGATAAGAAAATTAGTGGTATAGTTCTCTTAGTATAAAAGCATCAAGAGGTTGAGTCCAGTCTTGGCAACCAATTGATGCTACCAGATTTATACAACAAAATATATTTAAAAAACATTATGTGAAACGAAATATATTGGATGGATGAAGACAGTAACTAGCTCGACTAAAAGCATCTGAATCTTCGCTGTTCATCAACAGATATGATAATGGAGAAGATCCACTAATGAGACTAAATTGCAAAGTTAGTTACTGAATTTACATATGGAAATTGAATGTTTGTATGATCATACCTAAGATTCAACAACCACTAGGGACGGCAGATGACACTACAACAACAGTAATTGAACAAGTAGTACTGATGCTCAGAAAAAAACTAGAGAAGGTAGAACTCACCTTAGCAACAGATTGAAGGTCCCTTGCTGTCATGTCCAAAGCAAGTGCATAGCCTGGAAAGTTCGATGACGCAAGCAGTTATCACAATTTAATTTTTCACCAACAAATGCTTTGAACCACTGAATTCAAAAGGCATAAAAAGAATGAGGTAAGCACAAAGGAGACTGAACTTTTACGTAACTGAAGTTCACTAATGATGAAGAGAACAGAATACACAGACGTCACTGAGTTTTTTTTTTCCAAAAGATCAATACACAGAGTTTTCAGTCAGGCCATAAAACCAAAAATCCGCAACTGCACAAGAAAACATAGTTGAATTCATGGTTAATCATCCCAGGTCCTAACATTTCAATGAGAACACATAGCATGAACATATCTCACGAAGACGAAGGCTCTGCATCGTTGTGATGCAATTCTCAAATTACCTCGGACGAAGCCCATGGCGGAGGCCTCAGGAATGTCGCGCCCGCGCCGGAGATGACTACGGCGAGCTCGACCTTGTGGTGTGGCTCCGGGATCTCGACGGCGGTGGCCACGCCAGCGTGGAGGAACGACGTGGTCGGCTTCAGGGCACAGGCATCTTTGGCAACAGGACGGGCTCCTGCAACACACCCAAACACGCGTGGATCAATCCAGACTCAGCGCGGGGAAGGAGGGAGGCTGGGAGGAGGAGGGAAAGTTGGTAGCGCGGCAGCCGGCGGCGTTTTGGGACCGAGGAAGGAGGTGCGCGGACCGCGCCTTGGGGACCGCCGACCGCGCCTTGTCGAGCTCCTTTGCGTGGGTGGCGTAGTTGCGCCCAACGCCGATGGTCTTCGTGCTCGCCGCGGGGAGTCTCTGCGCCTCAGCAGTCGAAGCCATGGCCGGCGGGGTTGGTTGACCGGAGGTGTCGGGGAGGGGTGGAGGTGGCGGAGTGAGCCGTTGTCGCAACTGTATAGTGGGCGCTACGGCTAGTTGCGAGTGAGCTGTTGTCGCAACGGCTAGGACGCAACGGCTCAGCAGACGCTACGGCTAGTTGCCAACGGCACAGTGGGCGCTACGGCTAGTTGCGAGTGAGCCGTTGTCGTGTCGCAACGGCTAGTTGCAAGTGAGCCGGTGTCGCAACGGCTAGCACGCATAGGCTCAGCGGAGTGAGCCGTTCTTCCCTGTTTTATCTTCTCCCGTTCATCTCGTGATCTTGTGGCGACGACGGGGCGACTGCCGACGGCCGACGGCCGACGCTGCCGCCCTAGGCCAGGTGACCGGCTCTTCGCCGGGCCCTTGCTGGCGACGAGCACCCAGCAGGTATGCCCCCTTCTCTTCTCTTCTCTTCTCTTCCTGCTTTGCAAAACCGAGCACCCAAACCCTAACTGAAGTTATTTGCTATTTGTATTTGATCCGATGTTTTTTAAGAGAATATTTGTTCTCATTTTTTTAGAAAATATTTGATCCGATGTAATGATAAAGTGTAGTATACAAATGTAGTATTATGCCTACTAACTTTTTTGTTTTTGTTGTTGCAAAAATTGTCAGCACACAATTGTATACCCATATCCGTCCTGAATGAGGCCCTGAATCAGCTGAATCCCTATGCACCAAGGGAAGTTGGACCCATATGAAATTATTTGTGTTTCCTTTGCTGTTTTAGGGTTGGGTTATGTACTGTTAGAGAGCTAAGCTTTGATCTGCTAGAGAAGTTTAATTAGTCATTAGTAAATTCTAGAACTACACTGCTATTAGCCATTCTGTAATGCTCTGCCACTACAAAGCTATTGCTGAAGATGCTATTTTCTAATCTAGTTCGATGGAGGCCGCAGCGCAGCTGATGCCAAGCGGCATGCGGGACGCGGCCTTGGCGGTGCGCAGCGATCCGGCCCGGTGCTGCAGGTTCGGAGGTGTGCCATGTCGCCCACCAAGAGCCACCGCCAGCACCATACCAAGGAGATCGCAAGAGGGTGGTGCCTACCGCTTCATACTCTCCGACGGCTCGACACGCACCGGGCCATCCTCACCGCCGCCTTCAACTCAGCCGGGGACGGCCTCCCTGCGTGCAGGCAAAATCGTCCACCTCAACGCGATTTCATATGCGGAATCATCCGAGGTAAAAGTTGAGTGAGTGTGTCCTTGCCACCACCCGCACGGCCTGCTTATACAATTTAGTAGTTGGATTGAACGGTTCTATAGTAGAGATTGGATCTCGTCTAGGTGGGGATTTAATGTTACTGTTCCTTGGTTTGCGTTATTTGGAACCTAAGAGACAGCACAGGTTAGTGCATAAATTGCCGAGTTATATAGTTGATGAGCGTGTGTGGGGAATCTGCCTAGGGAAAGGATGATTGTACTCCTATAGCATTTGCAGAATCCAGAGAATATTTCTACCAATGCCTCGTTAAGTTCATTAGTTGTCCCTGTTGATAGATATATACATTAATTAGGCAAGTGTATATTAGGACCTGTTGGTAAAATGAGAGTTTGGTGTAGATTCATTTATATGTTATAAATAGATCTTTCTAGCATTTATTGGGGATGCTTTGTAAAATATATAAATCATGCAACCTCATCTTCTCTTGCATGTTTTAAGTTTTTTTCCACGTCTTTCATCAATTTGATTTCATTTCTCCTACAAATTTGTTTAGCTGATGCTATTTAGAACTGATCGATACTCATAAAAGTAAGAATTTCCTAACTATGGATTGTTATTTTAAATGGATTCCTACATTTCACTTCAGATGACAGCTCTTCCCTTCTGTAATCAGGATCATCATTATTGTAAAATTGAAATTCTGCAAACTGCATGTCCCTTGATCGGGAACCCCAAATACTACATGGCACAAAGTCTAGAGAAGGTACAAGATCCCAACTTATTGGCCTTGCTCAAAATTCTGGTGCCCCGAGTGCATGCTGGAGTCTTCTGTTGCTCTAAGAGCAGATCAAGCTTCTAACAATTTGTCATATGGTGGACCCTATAGTGATGCTCAAGGCATGGTGGGTTTTTCTATTGGCCGGACAGTAGAACCTGGTCATAGCAGTGTGTTTCTTATGGTACATTGTCAGCACAAAACACAATAAATGTAAATATGGTGGAGCCAAGATTTCAGCAGCTGTCTCTGATCTCTCATAAAAACCAAGCGTCTGCAGTTACTGGCACAGGTGAGACCTTGACTCCTCCAGGCAATACTCATGGGTGCCATGAGCATTCATATGAGCGGCTACCTTCAGGGTATATCAATAGAGCCCTAATTACTAGTGAACCGACATCCCATGTTGTGCCAATTTCTTCATTGGAAGTTTACCAGACTAGATGGACAATCAAGGCCAGGGTGACTGCTAAGACTGTTGTCAAGCATTGGAACAATGAAAAAGGTACAGGAAACTTTTTCTCATTTGATCTCCTTAATGGAGAAGGTGGACAAATTCGTGCAGTATGCTTCAAAGAAGTGGTTGATCAGTTTTATTATCTAAGGTTGATAAGGTGTACTTGATATCTAGAGGAGCAGTGAAACCTTCATAGAAGCGGTTTAATCCTTTGAATAATGATCTTG